>CM031240.1:966595033-967017533 GCA_018340775.1 Taxus wallichiana var. yunnanensis
AATATTAGCATAATTACTTCTAAATCATTAATCAAATCTTCCAATTTTTCACTTTTTTGTGACGCCCCAAAACTTTTACTCACAAAATGACTAAATTAGAGGTGGAAAAATTATGGAATATTTTTTTGGTAAGTTTAGAAAGACATAAAGGAAACAAGATTCAATTTTACATTATTGGTTGATAACTAAGTGTCGTTATGTGACGCCACTAGGTCTTCCACACGGAGCATTCGTGTGATAAATGGTTAGATTGGCAAGCCAATAACCGTGCTAAAGTACTTTCCCTAATTTTAATTAAAACAAAGGGTCTTAAATGATTTACTAAGTTTAAGGGACTATTCACCCTTCATATCTCTCTAATATAAGACATTATACAAGATGATAAGGTAACCTATAATTAAATTTAACACTAAGAGGATAATCTAAATTTAGTCTTAGACACACCATTAGCTATCCGGAATATACTTATTAAAATTCACCTTAACTATTTATCAAGTTGTCGCCTACCCTTGCTTTTCCTTGTTAGTCCATTATATCAATATTATATCATATGCAAAATCTTCTCTTATAAATGGTTTAATAATGTTATATCGTAAATGATATAATGTTATAATGTTATTATATAATGTTAACAATATATAATATTGCATTATCCACATTATTATAACGTTAAAATAATAATAAGCTATAAAATATTACATCCCTATATTATAATTAACACCATGAGCATACATCTGATAACAATATTATAACGTAATAATAAATTTATTTATAATAATAATATTATATATGTTATATTAGTATAACATTATAATATTAGAATTTAAACAATAATATGTCCATTATAAGGAAAATATAAAATATTATAACATTATATTATTATAAAGTCATAACATTACAATACTATTATGCTACATTTATAGTAATATAATATTATATTTATAAAGTTATAAATGGTATAATGTTAGATTTTACAAACATTATAAGCCTCGTAACAATATTATTATGAATGAACTTTATATTAAACATTATACATCTTTTAAAATTATATTAAATGTTATAATGTTATATCATTATTATATTATATATAATAATAATAATATACATAATATATTATTAATATAATACATAATATATTATTATAGATATTATTAATATAATACCATATAATACTTGGATTGTATATAATATGGCATAGTAAATGTTACATTATATAATGTATATAATCTATTACCCTATATATTTTGTATTCACATATATATTGTAATACATAAAACCTATATATTAGGTTTACATTGTATAATTATAAAATATAATAATATAAGTAAAGTGGACCTTACTCTAAAATCTATACCCGTATTATATTCCATATATTATATCATTTATTTTATAAATGACCTAAAATTCTACCCTAAACCTAACATTATCCATGTGCCCTAACTTAAACCTAAAAAAATTTGAAACTCGATATCATTTACTCCTCACGTATACCTATTCTTACTTTAGGTTTCTATTTTATTTTGTTTACTATTGGAACCACCTTTATATTAAATTATAGACAAAATAATACAAAGTGTTACATAGTAAGGGGGTGGCTAGAAGTGTTCACAGCCTCAAAAAGAAAGCAGATGCCATGTGGGCAGATAAAACATAAGCCACGAGGGTGATCAAAAACATGCCACGTAGGAATACAAACTAAGGCCAATATGTGAAAAGAGAGCATCAAATACTATATCGTGAGAAAATAGAATTAGGCACAATGAGCCGCGACACCCGGAGGAGGAGGTGGATCATCCCGTAGTGGAAGAAAGCTGAGAGAGCATGGCTCATCTAAAGGCGATTGAGCATCCACCATCTTGATTAGGCATCTGAACACTCAACGAAACCATAATTCCCCATTCAGGGGGTGACGAGCCACAAAAATAGGAATCCCGCCAAAAAAGAGCCCTAGTTATAAGATCCATCCACTACCTTGCCATGCATCAATGGGCTCTAGCCAGGACCAGAAGAAGAGGTCCCTAGGTGAGCCGACGGTAGAGATTGTTGGGTGCTTCTACGGTGTGGTGGGGATCATCCACGACATCTATGAGGTGGTTGGGGTGGTTGGGGCACCGATCATCATCATCTAGAGGAACCTATCTCATTGTACATGGTGCACTGCCCCAGTGATCAAGAAGTTGTTGGAGATGAGAAAACTCCAATGCCACCTTCTGCACTTGTGCCTAAATCTGTATATGAACAGAAGACAAGATAGCCACCTTTTCATTAATGGTTAGTTCAGTAGAAAGAGTACAATGCTGAAATAAGGCAATATTCTTAGCTTTTCATAGTTGGAATAGAATAATAAAATGAAATAAATTCCAAAGGGAAGAAATGTAGGAAGGTCAAGTAGCATGGTCACCAAACAAGACAACTTTCCAATAAAAAAATTAGGGTGAAATGGATGAAAAAGGGAGTGAATCCAATGCCAAACATGTTGAGCACGAGGAAAAACCAAAAGACATGTTTGAAGGACTTTGGGTGACCACAATAGCTACAAATAGGATTAGGAATGTCAATATGACTTAATCTTTCCCTAATGGAAGCCCCTGATAGATCAGACACCAAAGAAAGAAATTGAGCTTCGATCAAATAGGGGTTCCAGGCTCATTGGAGATGCTTTAACCAGGTGATATGAGAAGAATGTAATGACCATCTGGTATTGAGCTTATCTAAATCTAATGACGTAGGAGATAAAAAGGAGTAGATATCTCAAAATTTGTACTGTAATAGTGGGATGTTCACATTCCATCGTTAGTATTTCCACCAAGCCTTGGGTGGTTGAAGGCCTAGTTTGTGCAGCATAACATCAGGTAGAAAGGACTAAATAGCCAAAATTAAAGGTAGATCATAATTATCAAGGTTGTATTTTTTTCAACACCGGCCAAGGAAACCAATCCTAGGAGGAAACCGGTCCCGGATGGTGGATATGTCTCTACGATCTATTCACGCTACTTTATGTTAGGGTTTTTGCAAGTGGGAGATCATCTGGAGAGAAAATAGGTGACCACCATAGATTGTGCTCATTGAAAGAGATACCTATTTGGAATCCATCACCAACCCACCGCATTAAGGGTTTAACCATCTCAAAGGCTTTCCAAATGCTTTTAACCACAAAGGTGCCAGGTATTTTAACTGAAACTTTAGTAATTAGCAAAGTATGAAACCCTATGTTTTCCAGCATTTTTTACCATATGGTCCTCCTTAAGAGATACAATGTGGTAACAAAAATTTCAATCTTGTTTTCCCTAGATATAATGAACAACCCACTTAGCATGAAGAGAGATACTCTTCCTATAGACATCAACAACACCCATACCACCATGTTCCTTAGGAGAGTGCAAACCTCCCAGGAAACAAAATGAAAACCACCATATTTATAGTTGGACCATAGAAAATCCCGCAAGATCTTAGCCATATTTTCAAAGGAAGAATGAGATGGACACCAACAAGTTTCATAATAGACCTGAGTGGCAGTAAGAATTTTAGTGCAAACCTAGAATTTCCTAGCCAAAGATAATGGATGAGAGATCCATTTTGAACTTTCTACTCAACTCGGTCAACCAAAAATTGCCACAAGGTGGAAGACTCGTTGTCAAAGGAAAAGGAATTATCAAAAAGTGGAATCATTCTCCTCTCTGAATCCAGTGCTAGGATGGGTTACCAACCATTCGGGCATAGGCCAGGGACTTTGGTGAAAACATGATGATTTTGAAAACTAAACTTTAGATTCAGACGCTTTACAGAAATATCCAAACAAGAAAGTGCCTCCTACACATTTTTTTCCAATTCAGATAGAGTGAGAAAGGAGTCATCCACAAAGTGTCCATTTATGATTTGGGATTGATGATTGGGAAGATAAATTCCTCTTAATCACCCTTGAGAAACTTTGTTGGAAAGAAGGTAACCGAAAGAATCATGTAGCTAGGAAAAAAAGAGTCAGAGCCAAAGGGTAACCCTACCTTATCGATCAAAATAACCCATTGCAAAAGACTAGTATCTATTAATAGTGAGATAAGATGAGGCATCAGTGAAGAGAGTGAAAACCACATTGAGGAAGAAATCTCCAAACCCCAAGGCTTTAAGCATGGCAAGAATGAAAGGCCACTCTATATGGTCATAAGCTTTTTAAAAATTTATTTTGAGAAAAACAACCTTCTGAAAGAAGAAACATGAGCCCATTCCAATCATTCCCAAATAGCAATCAAATTATCCAAAATGAAACAAAATTTGACAAAACCATATTTTTAGGTTACACAATCTTAGGTATAAAAAATCCACCTAAAGAGCAAGATCCTTCACCGAATATTATAAGAAACATTAAGAAGTGTAATGAGCCACCATTTGGTTATTAGCTCTAATTACCAACCTTGGGGATGAATTTGATATTACCTTTATTAATACAATTCCCAAGGGATCATGATTGTAGGGCTTCCTGATAAACCTGTAAGAGATCTAGCCCAACAATGTGTCATGCTACGTTATTAAATTCACAAGGAAACCCATCCAAACCTACATATTTTTCATCCACAAGACAAATAATTCTATTACGATGCTCATCTAGAGAAAGAGAAGCATCACAATTCTTTCGATCCTATGGGCTAATCTTACAGGGAACCACTTCGATACACTAACACAAAGAGGTTGCACTTTTAAAAAAGGATCCTGAGCTTGAAATACAAGAGTATAATGGTCAATAAAAGTAGACGAGATTTCTAGTACGGTGTGGACAGGAGCATGGGAAAGCTAGACATATTTGATTTTCTCCTTGACATCCAAGATCTAAGAATTTTAAAGAAACCTTTTAAGGCCATGTGACCAGTCTTCAACCACTACAAGAGAGCCTAGATCTAATCTCCTTTGGCTCTATGTTGTTCAATAACCTTGAGCTGATGTCTAAGTTTAGCATTTAGACCGAATGGAAGTGTCAAATGGTTGGAGCTTGAGTAATTGGGTTATGCATTGGAACTCCTATTGGAGAGCCTCATCAGCATGCTTATGGACCCTTTCCACCTATTTTCCAAAGTGGTGAATAAACTTGGTAGTGCGTTTAATATCTTCATTCCACCATGAAATCCAACTGGCGGCATAGGGAGGACGTGGCACCATATTCCAAACTTGGGAAATGTACACCAAACCCCTGGATGACACAGAAAAGATACATTCATATTAAATTATGTGTTTGGATTTTTAATAGATTCACCATCCCAAGTAATCGTGAAAGATATCAGACTATGATATGACATAATAATATTAGGCCACATAGTGACAGGAGAGCTATTGTTGGAAGCCAGCATAAAACCTCGGTGTTGAGATAACATGACACAATCGAGCCATTTGAGAATGTGTGCCAGCCTTCTAAAAAATTGGACCAAGTAAACCAATTTTGAGAAGTAAAGTCCCGCCACCTTTTAAAAATAGGGTCTTTAATGCCTCACCTTTTTAAAATAGAACCATGCTTCACACTCTCCAATGCACCATCTCATCGGTAGAAGGCCCAATTTGTCATCGGGATGTTCCACCATATTAAATTCACCACAGAATAGCCAATAAGAAAAAGGAATATTATCCCCTAACCATCACCATAATGTCGTCCTTTTTGTATCATATTAGAGGCATAAATATTAACAATACCAAAATAAAATCCATTATCATTAAAAATTACTTAAACTACCCTATTGTCAAGATCATGACCCGTGGCAAAGATCATGGAAGAAAATCTAGGTGACGTAGAAATAGAAATGCCACCTTTACCTTCCGAATAAGAGGAATAAAATAGAAAAATATTCAAAGCAATACACGATAGGAAAGTATGAAGTAAAAACTAGTAATCTTAACCTCTTGCAAACAAACAATATCAATATTACCAATAATTTGACAAGCGTGCTTCACAAAATATTTTCAAGAGGATTTTGTGAGACCTCTAACATTCTAGGAGAGACAATTCATGAAAATATAAACATGGAATGTTATTCCTCCTGTCCATCCTATAGCATATCCTCTAAGTTTAAAATAACAAAGTGATTTGACAGAAAACTAGACTCGTCTAAAGCAACTAGCTCTATCAAGTTAGGATGGTGCTTAGGCCCGTTCGGTCAATTTCTCCCCATAAATTCTTGAGAGGGACTCCGAGAGCAACATTCTGAAGATGAAGAAATAACCAATTTCCCATCTATTTGTTGAACTGGATTGATTTGGCTCTATATAGCAAGGGTAGATTTAACAGGGCTTAACGAACAAAGTGGAAGGTTGAGGAGTTGAAGGCTTCTTAGGAGGAGGCAAAGTAGTTGTTGAGGCAAGCTTGTCTCGCCACCTTCTTATTAGTAACATGGGTCCAACATTTAGCATTTTCTACCTATGATATAGACGTAGTATGCACATTGGAAGGCTTAGCACCTTGGGTCAACATAAAATCATGAATACAATGATCAGGTGTTTGACAAGTGAAAGCAGGTGATGGGAAGGTTGAAATAGAAAACCTTCTGTGAGATACACATGGACCCAACTTATAATTCAATGTGGTCCCATAGATCGGATGCTAAATCAACCTCAACACAAACTCATTTATGTAGAAGAACATAAAATAAATGGTCAAGCTCATGAAAAATCACACGGCCAAGTGGGTGTACAATATCATTTGGAAAAGGCCAGAGTTATAATGGAAGATCCAGAAGTTCAACCCAAACTAGAACTCAAAGAGAGACCTAGTTAGCTGGGTTGAATTTAGGGATCTATCATGACAAAACAAGTAAAGTGTTTCCAATGTACCAACAAGCGGAATGCTCGAGAAGTAGCTAAACTTGTGACGGCTCACGAAAAGTAAAAAAGTAAAACCCTTGGTGAGGTTTCGACACCAGTAACCTGGATGTCGGTGGACTCCCAATGGGATTTAATCCACTTCTAAAGATAGGACTCGAGATGGAATGTGACCACAAAAATACGCTAATAAAAAAATTTATGGTAAAACTGCACAACAGATCAACAAAAGAAATCTCAATAGTAACATCCGAGGGAGAATTAGAGACATTACCTCATCGTACACTTTTGGGATGAATTTCCTCATGCATTTGGGAGCCATCTTCACCACCATGTGCAACTAATGTTGCAATGGATGGTTTGCGGCCATTTTAAAGGGTTGGCGCCACCCAAAATGGGTGGAATAAATGCCCAAAGCATTGTGAAAAATGGTAATAATAATAGGAAAAATCTTGAAAAGACCACGGAAAAAAGGCTAACACGAGTGTAATCATGTGAGAAAGTCCTAGAAGAGCCAAATCCTCCTCCTTTTTTCTTTGTTTTTGATTTGTTTGTCATTTCATTTCTTTTTTTTCTTTGTGTAAGTGGGCAAATGGAAAGAAGCGTCCATGGGGGAAAAATGATGGAGAAATGAAGGGCTTTGTGGGTGTGGTCATCGGGAGGGGGTGGTCGTGGCCCCAAATCATTCTTATTCGTCATTATTATTATTAGGATATATATAATATACATACATATTTTGTACATACGAGTTTTGAAATTATTTATTATTATCATTTAATTTCTTTTAGTATAGATTTATTTTTATAGATATATTTTGGAATATATATTTTTATTATTATTATATTTATTTCAATTTTATTTCTTAAAAAAATAAACCCTTTTACAACATATAAACTATATATTCTATAATAATTATATTTACATGTTTTCTTTATAAATATATTAACTTATAAACATAAGTTTGTTTATTATATATTATAATATTTGTGTTATTTCAATATACACAATAACATCCTTATGGTTTATTATTACTAAGGAACTTATACACTATAGATAGATACAAATTTAAATGTTCCCAAGAAAAATTGTGAACAACTCGATATAAAAGGAGGTGATACCTTCAATTTTATCAGCTTTAACCATTTGATTCAACCTTCCCTATATATTTCAAACATGTTACTATAATCTAACTAAATAAGAGTGAGGAAAGGATTTTTCAACCACGTTTAAATTTTAATTATTTCCCCTCTATAAAACTACCATTTGCACAAAATGATCTTCTTGAACCCTTAGGTATTGATAAGGACCACAAAAAACTTTCTCATGATGTTATGATAAAGTGAACATGTCCTCATTTGCAAGGTATATAACACATTGCAATAGCATACAAGTCCGAAAATACATCAAATAAGTCTTTTATTTCACTTATGTGCCATGTCATACACTCACACAAATAGTCCTTTGTAGAAAATAGTTATGTGTGTGTGTGTATGTGTATGTATGTATGTATGTATGTATATGTATATATATATATATATATATATATATATATATATATATATCCATTATATATTCCATTTCATTTCACTAACCTTTTCAAATACATCCTATTTAACACCAAGAATACTCACAATAAATATTGCATCTTTTATTCATTGCAATTATATATAATTATATAAATAATGTTTTCACAAAAATAGGGAGAGATAAAAAGGAAACTTTATTTTATTTCCATAAACCATAGAAAATACAACTTTCAAACACCATTTTTCCCACATGAAGATTTCAATACCACATTACAAAATGCCCCTTTCCACTTTCTTTGCAATAATAACGAGTAATCACAATAACAAACTTGGACAAAACTTACACGACACTTTACAAGATCTCCAAATGTCTCAAGAGCATAAGTTGCAATAACCAATAAAAAATTATATTCACAACTTCAATCCACTTCTTCACATCACTTCCATATCAAACAAAAGGAGGAATCTAGCGACACTTACCGTCCAACCATGAAATGAGGGAATGATCTCATCCACATTACCACACAAGTTCCCTAACTCATATAGGGCTAAGGAACAAAAAATGAGATTTGGAAAGAAATCCCCACCCCAAAAAACACAACCATTCAAACAAATTTCATTAAAATAAAGTACGTAAAGAGGACAAACAACAAGTTATGCCAATCACAAAAATGAAGTCAATACATACGATTAAACCATTTATGGTTTGAAATGGGGAAGGAATATACCAGCCTATACCACTTACCATTCCACTAGGAGAGGGTAGCTATCCCTTGGTTCCTCTGTAAGAATAAAAATAGAAAATGGATCCACACTTATACCTCCCAAGCCCACAAACACTTATAGCTCTGCTAGGACTAGTTTCCCTTTCCCTATGGTTCTTCCAAAAAAACCTAAAGAGGGAACATATCCCTCACTTTGAAACACTACTTATCCCTCCAATGATAAAACACATTCCCCTACACACAACACTACTTTCATGCCCACAATGGAATCATGCAAGCTTTAAACATAACACTTAGTCAATATACTAGCACATACCCAAGTAGGCAATAAAAATCACGATGCCAAAATCAGTTCAAGGAGTAGAAATTACATTACAAATAGAGAAGTCAAATGGGTTAGGCATACCTAATAATCACTTGTCCCAAAATGATCTTGAACTAATAATTTCCAATCATTCCAACAATCCCACAAACCTTTCAAGTAATCCCCAAAGTAGCAGCACCTCCCCAAGACCAAGTTAACTCCCCCAAAACAAGGCTCAAGACTCCAATTTATATAAAAACTCAAAGTACAAGATCTCATAGGATCATGCCATGTGGCATGCTCCATCCCCAAAAATAACCTCAAATCCCCAAACATGACATAAAATCCCTTACACAATCACATGGGTCATCCTTACAAACCATCAATTCACTTTTTGACATGACTTAACCCATACTCATCCCATTTCCCAAAATCCTCACACAAAATACATAGTAAAAAAATGAAAAATAAAATAAATGGTGCACATCCACAAAACTTGATTTTCAAGCAACCCAAAAAGTCACTTCATCAAATCATCATAAATAATCTCAAATCTCAAAAAGTTAAAAAGGTAAGAAAAGTACTTACAAGATCTCATTTTGAAAAGAGAGAAAGATCACAAGCCATAAATGATGTACAAAAGAGTCTTTAAGTGGCCAAAGTGTCATAAAAAGGTACACCTACCCTATGGGTAGGTGTATGGGGAGTTTTGGAGTGTGGGACAAGGTTTACTTGTCCCACACACCTTCCAAAATTTCCATCAAAGGCCAAATTCGAGTTTTCCATAAATGGAAAACTTTTCAATCCACAAAACATGGGTCTAACATCCCAAAAATAGAAAGGGGTTAATTTGACAATCCAACTTATAAAATTATTAAATCAAATTATCAAAGATAAACAACTATTCAATCTAAAGGTTAAAATGAAAAAGGAAAAAAAAAACAAGCAATAAAAGACAATCATTAAAACCAAGGTCACATTACACAAATACATTCTCTAACCAATTTTCTGAGCTCGAGTGACCCATTCTTGGCCAATGAGCCCCGTGTGAGTTAGTCCCCCTTCATCCTCTTTTGTTTGTTTTATTTTTTTTGTTTATTTTGGTACTAAATCTCCCAAACACCTGTTTTTCATCTGCACACTCAACAAACACATCATACCTTCCCAAAATGATATCTATAAATCAATTGTAACTATTACACACACACATCAAATAATTTACACAATTCATATATATAATTTTCAAGATCAATTTCTCAACATCCAATAAGTTCACCAAAATTACCATGATTATACATTTTCAATAGAACACACAAACTAATTTTACTTGCATCAATTATCCATTTAATTGTTATTCACTATTCATCATTCAATCTAATAAACGCACACCAAATTCTAACAATTAACTTTCATCAATAAGTTTCTATAAGTCTAAAATCAACCATGTTTCCATAATATAACTACAAATCTAACTCATGCTTGCAACCAAATTAAAATATATGAAATTCATATTCCTACAACATCAACCATGCATCTATCAAAACAACACTATACCAATAGGTCATGGTGTATCCATGTTATGCGGTCATAAGGTTGGTACCTCATGCCAATATAATGTATACCAATAGTTATATTAAACAAACGTGATAATATGGAAGTAGGCATTACATTTTCTTAAAAATCCAAAACTTGATTTTCTTCACCAAATGATATATACAACTAATTGAAATCCCAAAAAATGATTTAGAACAGCTATAATTCACCATACCATCATGATCAAATACTTGAAAGTTAATAAACTTCATTTTTTCACAATCCCTCTCTAGACCTAAAATTTGCTACTAGCCCTCCAAAAGACCATTTTTGATGAAAAACATAAACTATAATTATTCAAGCTTCATTGGTAAGCTTTTCCAATACCCATTTTCCGTTTCAAGTGTCTACAAAGTTTCATCAACCAATTGCACTCCCATGTAATGTTATTCTCTTTCTCTTTGTTTTAGCGTGTTTGTCCTTTCTAGTCCAACTTTCATGTAAGGCTTAGTGTTTAGAGAAAACTACAAAGTTCCATGCAAAAGTAGAAATTATTCTGAGTACCCTTTTTCTAATTGTTTTGTGCAATATTTCAACACCTAACTCTCTCTATCTTTCCTAACTCAATTTTCTTTCTTGTTCTAGGTCTCCATTAGGCCTAACCTAGGGTTTCAATCCATTTCTTAGGGTTTATAGGTTTTCAACCACACAAACTCCTTCATTCATCTATGTTAAACTTCTACAAGGTTTTTTTAATGATTCAACACACTTTTATCTCCTCGGATACTACTTTTCCATTTTTAGCTTCTCATGTTTTCTCTGTTTGTGTTATACACTTAATTGTTTTCTATAATTTGTGTTTCCTTCTTTAAATTTTCATTATTTAAGATACATTAATACTCCATTATCCATTTTCATGAATACTCTCTCATTCTATTCAATTCAGTCTTATACTTTCATTAAGACACTCTCTTCCCGATGATTTCATTTTCTCTTCTAAGCTCCTTTCTAGGCTTGTGACAAGACAACCATAGGTTTTCCTTTAATATGACTTCTTTTAAACTCTTCACAGATATCAAGACCTTAGCACTCCACCAATACCCCACACACACTATTTATAACCTCCTCTTAGAGACACTCTTACTTACATGTTTGTTAGGTTGTGGAGCATGTTTTCATGTGTGAAAGTGTTGAAAACTATACACTAAGAGTATTATACACTTTACATAGTTGTCTCACCGGGTTTTAGGGTTGGACTGGGGCCCGAGTGGCTATCCAAGGGTGGAAGCCCCTAGGAGTAGGGGTTCGGGGTGCAGCCACCACCAAGTTTTTTTTTTTTTTGGCCTCAAACAACATGTGCCGATATCTTTTAAATGTGCTTTTTCTCATATGGGTGGGATTTTCGACCCATAGGTTTATGGGATATTTTTTCCCATGGTTTTGATACCCACAATTTTGTAAAACTACTTAAGTAGTTGTTTACTTATGTGGTTTTGTGCATATGGTAGGTATTATGTAACATTGTAGATGTGTGAATTCGGTGTGAATTCTGTAGAGTTTGTTGAGCATAGCTCCAAACAGATATGGGTATTGTATTGAGAGAGCGGTGGCTTGTAATAAAATATGAGCAAGTGATTCTTCGTGGACGTAGCCCAAATTGGGTGAACCACGTTAAATATTGTCTCTTTTTGTTGTGTTATTTTTATTCTACACTTTTATTTACGATTTGTAATATTTTTTCGCATATTAGTTTATACTGTTGCGATTCGGTGAGGGATTATTCCGCATATTTTATCCCTTATTTCCTAACAATGTTTTCTTCCTCTTTTAGAGATCCTCTCATGAACTCCTTACTAACATGTACAAGATAGTCACACTCTGTTTTATTCAGTGTCTTCCTCTAAGACTTGTTCATCCTCTCAGGCATTCAAATTCTCCATCCAATACCCTAACATGTTAGGTTAACCACCATTTCTACTTATATTTTGTATATAATTGCCTTTGATCACACTAACTTAGCCCATACTGTCACAAATTTTCTTTTGACTTTCTTATTTTTAGACTGTATCTTTTAGTTTCCTACTGATCACTTTCATTTCTTAAGTTTCCAAAGTTTGATAAAACCTTACTCATCCTTTAGACCTCTATTAAACTTCACTCAGTTCTCTAAGAAAAGATACGTTGGATTAATTTACTAAAAATGCTCCTTCTAAGCCACAAATTGGGCAATCTCGATCCATACTATATTTGCAAGTTTTGACTTAGGATTTATACATCAATCCCCTAATACATCTTGATCATCTCTATTCCACATAATAATTCTCTATCACCACACTTAATGGGTAAGTTCATGGAGATAGGGGACAAAACGGGGGTTAAAAAGGGACACCTTTTTCCCTGAAATTAGTGAAACCTAAACTTCATCGAATAATTTGGCATGCCTATGCTCAAAATTTGACAAAGTGATAAGAATAAGTATTGTAGATCTTGGAATCTAGTTTCTAAACTACTATTTTTTTAAATGGTTGAGATTAAGAGCCTCAAATGTGGTGCACACACAAATTATGCCTATTTTTGTGTAAAAAATATAAGAACCTAATGTGTGTGTGCCCCATCTTTTTTTAGTTCTATAAATTATTTTTCAAATCCCTTCAGTAGAAAGTTATCTAAGATCGTGTGCATATTCCCACTAATTTTTCATAATGTTTGGATGAATATGTAATTTTTTATTAATTTTCAAAGTTCAAATATTTTGAAAATGAAATATTTGTGTGTTCACCCCCATAACTTTGAGAAAAAAAATTTTTTTTTAGTGTGTGTAGAATGGAGTTTATAAAATACCGCTTTTTAAAAAAAAAATAGATGAAAAAATCATAAATTATGCACCAAAACGTATGCATAGGTTTTTGCAAGAAAACAAGGCACTGATAAAAGAAATTATAGATGAAATCCTTAAACTAATTGGATTTTAAAAATTATTATATCGTCATCAAGGTAAAACCAAGCTCGATATCGTAGTATAATTTATTTTTGAATATTATGTTATAATGCATGAGTTTTGGGGTGAACACATGAAATTTTGATTTTTTCTTTCAAACACAATTTAATCACGCAAAAATAATCAAACCTTTGCCTTGAAATCCAAGGAAAATCCAAGCCTATGGATTGGGAATTTCAAACCCAAAAATATGAAACACGAGCGCATTATAACTTATATATGTGTGCGTGTTGTGTTTGTTTATGTGGTGTATATGTGTATAATTTTTTTTTTATTATTATTTATATTTTATTATTTCTTATACTTTAAATTTATTTTAGTAAATATAAGATGTTAGGGTCACTCTACACCTTGGAACTAGTTTCACACCTCCATCTATCATAGTTTAGAAATATTTTTAGATTCTAATTTGGTCAAGACATAGGTATTTTTCAGATTTTAGCATTCAACCTTCAAGCTTTTAAGGTTTAAATTATACAATCTATATTTGTTTTATGAAAGAATATATGCATTGTTTAGGTTTTGGGGCCTTTTGGATTGGTTATTGATATTTGTAAGAGTGTTCAATGTGTCAAAATTAGAATTTACAAATCTCACAACTCTCAAAGGTAGCGAACAATTGATCGAATATATGGACTCATGAATTTTCCCATGAACATGGAATTGAATCCCTAAAATCATACTATACTATGGATGAGTACCTACTTTACAAGCTTGGGGAATGCATATTTCACTTCCTATTCAATGGTATGTCCTTCCTCTAGCTAGCCTACCTTAGTATAACTCTCAACTTGGATCAAAAGAAATTATTAACAAGGTTTTTTTAATTTTGTTTCAATGTGTAGGGATGATTGGATATGATGATTGATGAGTTCAATGTGACTTGATGGAAGATAACTTCCTCCAGAGGCCTAAAAAGACCATTCTGAGCTAATCAAACACCCTCTAGGATAGTTCAAGAAATATATTAAGCATCTGAAGGTGATGTCAGAGAATCTTGGAAGTGTTGGAAGCAATTCAGGAAGATATAAGAATATTGTTTAGGGCTTAGGGTTTAGGGTTTAGGCTCAGGGTTTAGGGTTTAGGTTTAGGGTTTAGGGCTCATGGTTTAGGGTTTAGGGTTTAGGGCTCGAGTTTAGGGCTCAATGTTTAGGTTTTATAGTTTAGGGTTTAAGGTTCATGGTGGTAAAAATAGGGTTTATGGTTTATGGTTTAGGGCTCAGGGCTTAGGGTTTAGGGATCGGTTTAGAGTTAAGGTTTAGGGTTTATGGTTGAGGGTTTAGAGTTTAGGGTTTAGGATTTAGGGTTGATGGTTTAGGGTTTATAGGTTTAGGGTTTAGGGTTTATGATTTAGGTTTATTGTTTAGGGATTAGGGCTCTAGGTTTAGGGTTTCATGTTAAAGGTTAAAGGTTTATGATTTAGGGTTTAAGGCATAGGATTTAGGGTTTAGGGTTTAAGGCTAAGGGTTTAGGATTTAGTGTTTAGGGGTTATGGTTTAGGGTTTAGGTTTTAAGGCTTAGGGTTTAGGGTTGTTGGCTTAGGGTTTAATTTTTAAGGTTTATAGTTTATGAGTTTTTGGTTTTGGGTTTAGTGTTGAGGGTTTAGATTTTAGGGTTTAGGATTTAGGGTTAAGGGATTAGAGTTTAGGGTTTAGGGTTTAAGGTGGTAAAAATAGGGTTTAGGATTTAGGTTTTAGGTTTTGGGGTTCAATGGTTTAGGAATTTAGCCTTAGGGATTAGGTGGGTTAGGATCAAATGATACCTCTCCAAATGCATATCCCCTCTCGAGGATCATATTCATATTCGATGTATCATTATCAAAGAAGGTAGCTCCTCTGTCAAATTATTTATTCAGTATGGCATGGAAGATGAGTAAAGAAAATGAAATCTGAGAATTAGATTTCATTGGTAATTATTACTAAGTATCAACAATACTAATATGGCTTCTGACTACTCAACTAGGAGGACATAACAATATTAGGACCATATTTTCTAGTCTCATGTACCTAGAACCATGATTGAGTCTCGCTTGTTCAAAAATAAGCATAACAATAGGGGTATGGCTAAGAACACAAAGGATTTATAAATCACCTCGTAAATGTTTCTTGTTTATTTATGAATGGGAGTCGGTTGGCCTACGCCTTGGTGACCTTCCATTCATTGATGATTCCTTTTATGATAAAGCCATGGATGCTTTCAAAAATTCCTTCAAAAATATTGGGTAGTCATCAAGCCTAGTGAAGGGTGTGATGTGATTTCCAAACAACTTGAAATGCATACAAATTTAGAGGTCATAACACGAATTACAAATATATTTATCATTATAAATGGAATCCAAGTAACAACATCTCCCTTTATCTAATAATTGATGACTACTGAGGTCTGTGGAAGGACTGGACATTCAAGAATCATCGATTGTCTAAATCAGAATGTCGTTGCATCTAGAGAAACATTCTCAAACGTTGGAGTAATGCATCTTGGAAAATAAAATTGAACCTCAGAAATCCTCTCAAATTTCTAGTCTAGGTCATGTTCTAGTCCTATTTTTGGTTCTAGTTTTGTTCATGGTCATCGAATATGCAAGTTTTAATAAAGGAATACACACTTGAAGAATTATTCCTATTTATATTGTTGGTAATTCCAATAGAAGTTGCGGTCTGTGGAATTCAGTTGGTGGAAGGAGGGGATGTTCCCTTATTGGTTTTTTCTCATGATGTCATAGGTATCCTTTCTGGTATTGTTGGAGAGAACTCCCTATGCTTGTGTGATAATTTTAAAATCTCCCTCATCTCACTGGAAGGTTGTTTTTATCAGGATGTAATCACAAGGCTAGTTTTAGTGGGTATTAACAAAAAAAAATTAAATTTGACTGGAATTACTTACGAAATACATTCCTTCACTTCGAGCTTATCTTTATAAATGTAATTCAGATTTCCAAGTTCTCCATATTTGCCAAATTTGGGGTGAATTGACATTCTGGACCTCTGAAGTGAATAAAATGGAGAGTTCATTTCCTCCAACCTTTCTTGAAGTGAATTTAAATGAAATGAAATTTGGAATTTGGAGGTGGCACATGGTAGAAATTGATTGTCCTACCACCTATTTTGAGTGACAAAACTTATAACATGAACTTTAAACCCTAAGCCCTAATCCCTACACTATTAACCATAAACTTACACCCTAAACCCTCAACCCTTAACCCCGAGCCTTAAACCCTAAGCCCAAACCCTAAACTATTAACCCTAAACCTTAAGCCCTATACCTAAACCTTAAACCCTTAACCCTAAACACTAAACCCTAAACCTTAATTCCCAAACTTTGAGCCCTAAACCATAAACCTAAACCCTAAACCTTGAACCTTAAGTCCTAAAATCTAAACACTCAACCCTAAGCCATAATCCCTAAACCTTAAACCCCCCCCTAACCCTAAGCCTTAAACCCTAAACCTAAGCCCTAAACCATAAACCCTTAACCCTTAACCTTAAAACCTAAACCCTAAACCCTAAACCTTTTAAACCTAACCCTAAACCCTAAATTTTAAACCTTGAACACTAAAAATCCATGATCCCTAGACCCTAAACCCTAAACCTTGAGCCTGGAGTATTGATCCCTAAACCCTAAACCATAAACTAGTAACCCTAAACATCAAACCCTTAGCCATAAACCTTAAACCCTGATCCCTAAACCCCAAACCCTAAAATTTAAACCCTAAACCCTAAGCCCTAAGCCTTAAACCCTAAACCCTAAGCCTAAATCCTAAACCCCCCCAAAATATTTACCCTAAAACCCAAACACTAAACCCTAAACTATAAACCATAAAATAATAACCCTAAACCCTAAACCATGATACCTAAGATCTAAGACCCTAAACCCTAAACCCTAAACCCTAAACCTCGAAACCCTAAACCTAAACCCTAAACCATAAACCCTTGACCTTGAGACCTTAACCTTAAATCCTAAACCATAAACCCTAAAATTTAAAACCTAAACCCTAAACATTTAGTCTTTAACCCTAATCCCTAAACCCTAAATCATAAACCATAAACCTTAAGCATTGAACCCTAAATCTTGAGCCCTAAGCCCTAAACCCTGAGCCCTAAGCACTAAACCCTAAACCATGAACCATGAGCCCTAAATGCTAAACCCTAAACCCTAAATTGAGAATAACAAGTATATGTGATATGTTTAGGTCCGAAATTAGGATACTAAGTAAATTTGATCATTTTTTATGCTCTTTTGAATAATTATTTCAGTTGTAAGTCATTGTCGAACAAAGATTTCATTCAATAATAAAGAGCTTGATATGTCCAGTCCTTGTGTAAGCTATAAATTTGAGAGGATTTATGAGGTTCAATTTTATTTTCCAAAATGCATTACTCCCATGTTTGAAAATGTTTCTCCAGATACAACAATAATCTGATTCAAATACTCAATGATTCATGAATGTCCAATCCTACCACATAGACCCCAATAGTCTGATCCTTGGATACATGGAGACATCATTACTGAGACAAACTAGGAACTTTCAAGGAAGAAGAGGTTCTTGTGAATATATAGTTTTGACACATCTAAAACTCCTACAAATTTCAATAACCAATCCAAAAGGCCCCTAAAAGCTTGAAGGTTGAATGCTGAAATCCTGAAAAATACCTATGTATTGACCAGATTAGAATCTAAAAATTATCTTCTAAACCATGACAGATGGAGCTATGAGACTAGTTCTATAAGGTGCAGAGTGACCCTAACATATTATATTTACTAAAATAAATTTAAAGTATAAGAAATAATAAAATATAAATAATAATAAAAGAAAAACTTAAACATTTATTTTTGTAAATAGAAGCATGCCACAAACACATATACCACATAACACATGGAAATGTGAGCACATTATAGCACACTCATGTTATGGCTAAAATTTACCAAACCATAAGGTGCTTGCGTTATAGATGACTCTTAATTTTATCTTTCATGTTATAACGTGTATGAGCCATAACGCGAGTGCATTATGGCAAAAATGGACAAAAACAAATTTGTGTCTACTTTGTGGCCCCCATCTTTGTGCACTTGCCCATATAACCTGCCAAGATTCCATTTTATTATTCAAGAAAAATATTTTTCCTTTAAACATTTGAAATAGGGTACCTCTAAATGAGAGGATATTTCATGAAGTATTTCACTTTATTTAGCTTTATGAGGGGTTCTATAGACTTATAACCTCTATTACAAGTCTTAATGTCATTATATCAAGAATCTTATTTCATGTCAAAGGTTGTAGTAACTTCATCAAATTGTTTAATGGCCATCTTCCCGATTCTCAAACTTATACTCTTTCTAGTTCACTTCCAAGTGCATAAAAACATTGTATTGATCTCTTTTTCCCATAAATCTAAACTTAAATAATCCAACTCTTTATCGTAGGGTTTTAGGATTTTATTACCTTCCTTAATTTAATAACACAGTCATATTCTTCATACCTCCTTAGAACACCGTAAGGCTACATCACCTGTAATTTCATCACTTAACATTTATAAAGGAAATCCATTCATTAGTTCTCACATATTCAATCACAAGATTAACATCAACCATTATACATAGTCATTAATCAAAGAAGCTCTTATTAATGATAACATTGTCTTATATATAGCCTCTTGAGTCTTATTAGGCTCTAAAATAGATTTTTCTCCTCGATACTAACTTATGTCTAATCATCCTTCCCTTTTTCATTCGAATATCTCTTAGAAATACCTAAAAGGAGGTGGTTAGTCCTTTAGACCTCTATTAAAAATTCACTCGGAGTTCTTTCTAGAAAAGATATCTAGTTGGATTAATTTACTAAAAATGCTCCTTTCTCCAAAAATGGGACTCATCCATGAGAAAGGAATCTCAAGAAGTTTTGACTTAGGATTTATACATCAATCCCCTAATACATCTTGATCATCTCTATTCCACATAATAATTCTCTATCACCACACTTAATGGGTAAGTTCATGGAGATAGGGAGACAAAAGAGAAGTTAAAAAGGGACACCTTTTTTACACTAAAATTAGTGAAACCTAAACTTCATTGAATAATTTGAACATGCCTATGCTCAAAATTTGACAAAGTGATAAGAATAAGTATTGTAGATCTTGGAATCTAGTTTCTAAACTACTATTTTTTTTAAATGGTTGAGATTAAGAGCATCAAATGTGGTGCACACACAAATTATGCCTATTTTTGTGTAAAAAATATAAGAACCTAATGTGTGAGCCCCATCTTTTTTTAGCAAGAAGAAAGTAAGTGAAAATTATTTTCAAATCCCTTCAGGTAGAAAGTTATCTAAGATCGTGTGCGTATTCCCAATTTTTTGCTTTCATAATGTTTGGATGAATATGTAATTTTTATTAATTTCAAAGTTCAAATATTTTGAAAATGAAATATTTTGTGTTCACCCCCATAACATTGAGAAAAAAAGGGATTTTTTTAGTGTGTGTAGAATGGAGTTTATAAAATACCTTTTAAAAAAAAAAATTAGATGAAAAATATCATAAATTATGCACCAAAACGTATGAGCATAGGTTTTGAGAAAACAAGCCACCGATAAAAGAAATTATAGATGAAATCCTTAAAATAATTGGATTTTAAAATTATTATATCGTCATCAAGGTAAAACCAAGCTCGATATCGTAGTATAATTTATTTTTGAATATTATGTTATAATGCATGATTTTTGGGTGAACACATGAATTTTCTGATTTTTTTCTCAAACACAATTTAATCATGTAAAAAATCAAAACCTTTTCCTTGAAATCCAAGGAAAATCCAAGCCTATGGATCGAATTTCAAACCGTCTCGAAAAATATGAAACACGAGCGCATTATAACTTATAATGTGTGCGTGTTCATGTTTCTATGTGGTGTATGTGTATAATTTTTTCTTTTATTATTTATATTTTATTTTTTCTTATACTTTAAATTTAATTTAGTAAATATAAGATGTTAGGTCCTATACACCTTGTGGAACTAGTTTCACACCTCCAAATAACATAGTTTAGAAAGATTTTTAGATTCTAATTTGGTTGAGGTGATAGGTATTTTTCAAGATTTTAGCATTCAACCTTCAAGCTTTTAAGGTTTAATTATACAATTGATATTTGTTTTATGAAAGAATATATGCATTGTTAAGGTTTTGGCCATTTTCGATTGGTTATTGATATTTGTAAGAGTGTTCAATGTCTCAAAATAAGAATTTACAAATCTCACAACTCTCAAAGGTAGCGAAAATTGATCGAATATATGGACTCATGAATTTTCCCATTCGCGCCCGTAATTTTCCCAAACATGTAATTAAATCCTAAAATCATACTATGGATGAGTACCTACTTTACAAGCTTGGGGAATGCATATTTCACTTCTGATCAATGGTATGTCCTTCCTCTAGCTAGCCTACCTTAGTATAACTATCAACTTTTGCAAAAGAAATTATTAAAAAGGTTTTTTTATTTTATTTCAATGTGTAGGGATGATTGGATAAGATGATTGATGAGTTCAATGTGACTTAATGGAAGATTACTTTCTCCGAGAGGCCTAAAAAGACCATTATGAGCTAATCAAACACCCTTTAGGATAGTTTATCAAAATATATTAAGCATAAAGGTGATGTCAGAATATCTGGAAAGTGTTGAAGCATCCATTAGGGCAAGATATAAGAATATTGATTTAGAACTTTGGGGTTCCTCTGGCTCGAGGTTTAGGGTTTGGGTTTAGGGTTTATGCCTCATGGATTTATGGCAAGAGGTTTACCAACACCACAAAAGGGGCTCCAAATGGAACATGTTTAGAATGTGCACAAGCACTTCTTCTCGCTAAGGTTTACCTACTTTAGGGTTTCTAAGGTTCTGGTGGTAAAAATAGGGTTTAGGGTTTAGGTTTAAACTCGGGGCTTAGGGTTTAGGTTAAGGTTTAGGTTAATGGTGAGTTTATGGTTGAGGTCAAAGAGTTTAGGGTTAATGATTTAAGGTTAAGGGTTTAGGGTTTATAGTTTAGGGTTTAGGGTTTATGATTTAGAATTTATTGTTTAGGGATTAGAGCTCTAGGTTTAGGGTTTCATGTTATAAATTAAAGGTTTATGATTTAGGGTTTAAGGCATAGGATTTAAGGGTTTAGGGTTTAAGGCTAAGGGTTTAGGATTTAGGGTTTAGGGGTTATGGTTTGAGGGTTCGGTTTTAAGGCTTAGGGTTTAGGGTCAATTTAGGGTTTAATTTTTAAGGTTTATAGTTTATTTGCCCATAGCTTTTATTTTAGTTCCAAAAATTGAGTTTAGTGTTGAGGGTTTAGAATTTATGGTTTAGGAAGGGTTAATGGAAAATTCCTTTGGGTTTAAGGTTTAGGGTTTAGGATTTAGGTTTTAGGTTTTGGGGTTCAAGGTTTAGGAATTACGCCTTAGGGATAGGTGTAGGATCAAATGATACCTCTCCAAATTCATATCCCCTCTCAGAGTATCATATTCAAATTCGATGTATCATTATCGAAGAAGGTAGCTCCTCTATCAAATTATTTATTTAGTATGGCATGGAAGATGAGTAAAGAAAATGAAATGGTGGAGAATTAGATTTCATTGGTAATTATTACTAAGTATCAAAAAAATACTAATATGGCTTCTAACTACTGTTCTAGGAGGACATAACAATATTAGGACCATATTTTCTAGTCTTGTACCTAGAACCATGATTGAGAGATAAAATTCTTTAAATAACTTGAACAATAGGTGGTATGACTAAGAACACAAAGGATTTATAAATCACCTCGTAAATGTTTCTTGTTTATTTGTGAATGCCCTTGGATCTGCAATTTTCTGACCTTCCATTCAACTAATGATTCCTTTTATGATAAAGCCATGGATGTTTTCAAAAATTCCTTCAAAAATATTGGTAGTCATCAAGCCTAGTGAAGGGTGTGATGTGATTTCCAAACAACTTGAAATGCATACAAATTTAGAGGTCATAACTCGAATTTACAAATATATTTATCATTATAAATGGAATCCAAAGATCATCTCCCTTTATCTAATAATTGATGACTATTGTGCAACTTGGAATTGGATCAGCATTCAAGAATCATCGATTATCTAAATCAGAATGTCGTTACATCTAGAGAAACATTCTCAAACATTGGAGTAATGTATCTTGGAAAATAAAATTGAACCTCAAAAATCCTCTCAAATTTCTAGTCTAGGTCATGTTCTGGTCCTATTTTTGGTTCTAGTTTTTTCATGGTCATCGAATATGCAAGTTTTAATAAAGGAATACACACTTGAAGAATTATTCCTATTTATATTGTTGGAAATTCCAATAGAAGTTTCTTCTTCCACATGGAATTCGAATGGTGGAAGGAGGGGATGTTCCCTTATTGGTTTTTCTCACATGATGTCATGGTATTCTTTTTGGTATTGTTGGAGAGAACTCTTATTATGCTTGTGTGATAATTTTAAAATCTCCTCATCTCCTAGAAGGTTGTTTTTATTAGGATGTAATCACAAGGCTAGTTTTAGTGGGTATTAACGGAAAAAAGAAATTAAATTTGAGGTGGAATTACTTACGAAATACATTTCTTCACTTCGACCTTATCTTTATAAATGCAATTCAGATTTCCAAGTTCTCCATATTTGCCAAATTTTGGGTGAATTGACATTACCTCTATAATCATGAATAAAATGAAGAGTTCATTTACTTCAACCTTTCTTGAAGTGAATTTAAATGAAATGAAATTAGTAATTTTGAGGTGGCACATGGTAAGTTGATTTTCCTACTACCTATTTTGAGTGACAAAACTTATAACATGAAGTTTAAACCCTAAGCTCTAATCCCTACACTATTAACCATAAACTTACACCATAAACCCTCAACCCTTAACCTCCAGCCTTAAACCCTAAGCCATAAACCCTAAACTATTAACCCTAAACCTTAAGCCCTATACCTAAACCTTAAACCCTTAACCATAAACACTAAACCTTAAACCGTAATTCCCAAAATTTGAGCCCTAAACCATAAACCATAAACCCTAAACCTTGAACCTTAAGTCCTAAAATCTAAACACTCAACCCTAAGCCATAATCCCTATACCTTAAACCCCGAACCTCAACCCTAAGCCTTAAACCCTAAACCTAAGCCCTAAACCATAAACCCTTAACCCTTAACCTTAAAACCTAAACCCTAAACCCTAAATTTTAAACCTTGAACACTAAAAATATATCCATGATCCCTAGGACCATAAACCCTAAACCTTGAGCACAGGAGTATTGATCCTCTAAACCCTAAACCATAAACTAGAACCCTAAACATCAAAAGCCATAAACCTTAAACCCTAATCCCTAAACCCCAAACCCTAAAAAATTTAAACTCTAAACCCTAAGCCCTAAGCCTAAGCCTTGAACCTAAACCCCAGCGATTGCAAAATCCTAAACCCCAAAAATTATTTACCCTAAACCCCAAACACTAAACCCTAAACTATAAACCGTAACCCTAAAATAATAACCTGAACCCTAAACCATGAGACCTAAGATCTGAACCCTAAACCCTAAACCCTAAACCTTGAACCCTAAACCATAAACCCTTGACCAGAGACCTTAACCTTAAATCCTAAACCATAAACCCTAAACTTTAAAACCTAAAACCCTAAACATTTAGTCTTTAACCCTGATCCCTAAACCCTAAATCATAAACCATAAACCTTAAGCATTGAACCCTAGATCTTGAGCAACAAGCCCTAAACCACCGAGCCCTAAGCACTAAATCCTAAACCATGAACCATGAGCCCTAAATGCTAAACCCTAAACCCTAAATTGAGAATAACAAGTATGTGTATGATGTTTAAGAAGAAAACAAGCATTAGGATACTAAGTAAATTTGATCATTTTTATGCTCTTTTGAATAATTATTTCATTTGTAAGTTTGCATGGGAACAAATATTTCATTCGAATAACAGAGCTTGATATGCCATTCCTTGTGTAAGCTATAAATTTGAGAGGATTTATGATGTTCAATTTTATTTCCAAAATGCATTACTCATATGTTTGAAAATGTTTCTCCGGATATAACAAAAATCTGATTCAAATACTCAATGATTCATGAATGTCCAATCCTACCATAGTCCCAATGATAGTGCAACGTCCTTGAATACATGGAAACATCATTAGTGAGACAAACTAGGAACTTTTCCTCAAGGAATAAGAGGTTCTTGTGAATATATAATTTTGACACATCTAAAACTCCTACAAATTTCAATAACCAATCCAAAAGTCCCCAAAATCTTGAAGGTTTAATGTTGAAATCCGAAAAATACCTATGTATCTTGACAGTAGTAGGATCTAAAAAATTATCTTCTAAACCATGACAAATGGAGCTATGAGACTAGTTTTATAAGGTCATAGTGACCATCATATTATATTAACTAAAATAAATTTAAAGTATAAGAAGTAATAAAATATAAATAATAATAAAAGAAAACTTAAACATTTATTTTTGAAAATAGAAGCATGCCATAAACACATATACCACATAACACATGGAAATGTGAGCACATTATAAAGCACACTCATGTTATGGCTAAAATTTACCAAACCATAAGGTGCTTGTGTTATAGAATGACTCTTAATTTTATCTTTCATGTTATAACGTGTATGAGCCATAACGCGAGTGCATTATGGCAAAAAACCTGGACAAAAACAAATTTGTGTCTACTTTTGGTCCCCCATCTTTGCACTGCCTTGCCCATATAACTTTGCAAGATTCCATTTTATTATTCAAGAAAATATTTTCCTTTAAACATTTGAAATAGGTACCTCTAAATGAGAGGATATTTCATGAAGTATTTCACTTTATTTAGCTTTATGAGGGGTTCTATAGACTTATAACCTCTATTACAAGTCTTAATGTCATTATATCAAGAATCTTATTTCATGTCAAAGGTTGTAGTAACCTCACAAATTGTTTAATGGCCATCTTCCCGATTCTCAAACTTATACTCTTTCTAGTTCACTTCCAAGTGCATAAAAACATTGTATTGATCTCTTTTTCCCATAAATTTAAACTTAAATAATCCAACTCTTTATCAGAGGGTTTTAGGATTTTACTACCTTCCTTAATTTAATAACATAGTCATATTCTTCATACCTCCTTAGAACACCGTAAGGCTACATCACCATGTAATTTCGATCACTTAACATTTATAAAGGAAATCCATTCATTAGTTTTCACATATTCAATCACAAGATTAACATCAACCATTATACATAGTCATAAATCAAAGAAGCTCTTATTAATGATAACATTGTCTTATATATAGCCTCTTGAGTCTTATTAGGCTCTAAAATAGATTTTCTCCTGATACTAACTTTTGTCTAATCATCCTTCCCTTTTTCATGCGAATATCTCTTAGAAAATACATAAAAGGAGGTGGTTAGGGTTCTAAACCCATTATCTTACCTCTTATTAGTTTAACCTGTAATGCCCCGTTCGACATTACCCCAACCTTTCTCTGACGACCATGTTGATAAGCAGGGGTAGGTGGTGGGTGTGAGTTTGTTGATCATTAGTCACCTCAAATGTGTCCCAGAGAATGATTAGCACCCTTCCTCCTCGTCTGGCCTTCCCGTGTCCATGTCTTTGCCAATGTTGCTAGTGGAGGGCCTCCATGCAGTGCCTTTTCGATTACCTTGTTAAGGAAAATCTCGTTCTCAAATTCTATAGGTGGTTTTAATGATGTCTTGATGTTGTTAGGGCGTGTCTAGCTTGAATGAACATCTACATAATTTATTATTTGTTGAATTGATCATTATTATTTTTACTCTTTGTTGACAAGTGATCATTATTAATATGGGTAATAAATTTGTGTGCAGTAAAAATAATAATAATAATGGCATTATTATTATTATTTTGTATGTCGATCGATGATTTTGTTTTATTATTTTCTATCGTCAAATGTTATCAACATTAATATTATTTATCCTTATGTTATTTTATTTTATCTTTTCGATCGATCGATCCTTGAGTCACGTAAAAGGAGAGCTTGTTTGTTGGTGGTTCCACTATTGCGGAAGTGGTATTCCTGTTTTATTTTTTAGTTAAAACAAACAAAACAAAAATAAATAAATAAAATAAAAGAATTAAAATTAAAAAAGTGCCCATGAATGTGGGGCGGTTTAGGGCAAAAGGGGGCTTGGGCTCCATTGTTTATTTTTTATTTTTTTCATCCTTTGGTTTTGTTGAATGGAGAGTGAGAGAGCATCCTCCGCCATGAAGGGAGGGGGAAGTTCCATCTGCTCTCGCACACCCACCAAGCATTGAGGGAGGCCATGATTCACATTTTGGATGCAGGATTCCTATTTTGCATGAATAGAAAAAATGGCGGGCATGGGTGATTACGGCCGTGTACAGAAGACAGGGGTTTCCTCAAGAGACAGCCACATTATTTCATTCATGCAACAAATAGGTCTCCAACCTGATGAGCTTACCTTACCAGCGCACTCCTGACCTGTGCCAACATCCTCCCACCTATGTTAAAAAAAGCCCCAGGACTGCGTGGAATTCCATCAAAGCATAATGGAGAGAGAGGAATTTTGTCAGATGTTGTAGTTACAACTGCCCTAGTAGACATGTATGCAAAATGCAGAAGAATAGACAACACGTGTATTGTTTGATAGAATACCCCAAAAAAATGTGTTCTCCTGGACTGCAATGATAGCAGGATACACAAAAATGGATTTGTTGAGAAGGCACATGAACTATTTGATAGAATGCCTCAAAGAAATGCGGTCTCATGGAGTGCCATGATTGCAGGATATGCACAAAATGGATTTGTTAAAAAGGCGTGTGAACCTGCTTTGATAGAATGCCTTAAAGAAAATCCTATATAGAGTGTGTCATAATAGTTAGCAACTATCCTTGGTCATCAAAGTGTAGTTTTGGAGGGAGAGATAAGAGATATATAGTAGGGGAATGTGGTGCTATTATTATGTATTGAAATAGCAAGGGCTGAAGCAGATATTAGTTTATTCCATTGGCTTCATCAAGGCAAGAGCAGGGCCCTAGTGGTTGTGCCTCTTTTTTTTTTCAGTTCATGGTGCGGCTCTTCCTCCAAGGGCATTAGGAAAGTTGGATCACCATCATTAAAGGTAGACATTGTTCATCCCTCTTTTAATGGGGATATGGATGGCTCACCAATGGGACCACCTGCCTCTCCCATTTCAGCCCCCTTGGCGAAAAACAAGGAAAATGATGTCAAAACTATTCTAAAGGTGTGTACGAAGAGCAGTCTAAAAATCCCAAAGTGCATTTGAAGCAGGCACAGAGGACGGAAGCCACAATGAACATGGTACTGATTGTAAGAGGAAGAGGAAAGTGCAGTGGATTGATGCACATGGACAGGACCTAAGCACAAATCAAGGAATTCGAGAAAAGGATTTCACGGTGGTAGAGGTCGCATATGCCTTAGCTTTGACTGTAACCTGCCCTCGTCATATTTTCTGGCTATGTGGAGATTTCTGGTGGAGCCTCGAGTGGGATGATGTGTGTTGAACGGTGCAGTGGTATGTAAAATGCGTAAGGGAGATGTTGAATCAATTTCACGGTTTCAACCGGCTTCATTTCTAGGCATGGTTCACCTCCCCTCATCTTTCATAACTCTCATATTTTAGTTTTTCATTTGCAACTTAATATAATTTTAAAATATTAGGATGATAATACAGTTAATTGTTTATTTCAACTCATTGCAAAACAATGAAATGTTGTGTCATAACTCACGAAGTCAAAATAACTCGTTTGCATTAAAACATGAACTTCCACCCTCATTCTGAGGTGATGTAGAAACTTCCTACCCAACTGGATCACTACAACATTGTTTTATCGACCAAATGAAATTGACTTCCCAGTGATAACGTTGATCATCTCCAGTTTAAATAGTTAATTTTTGCATTTTTTGAGACTCATTAAGTACCCTTCGTAACTCTAAAATGAGATGTTAAGATTCTTTCATGTAACTTGTTACGTGAGGAGTCACTTGACCTCTGGATTGACCCCAAATGAACATATGTGATCTTTTTCACACTCTTATAGGAGCCATGTTACACTAGTTTACAACAGTAGAAAGCTCACAAATCTAGAAAGTTGGCTTTCCTTTTGAACCACCATTTGAAACTTGGATAGAGAAATTATTTCCCGTTTTCACAAACCTCTAGTGTTTTTACTATACAATCGCATGGAACTTTCAGTTTAGGGAAAAACACTTTTCTGGATAGTTTGACACTGGCATTATGTAGGCCTCTATTCGCAATTTGACAAGGTCAAACTGGACCAATTAGGACCGGTGGCTTCAGAAATTTGTCACCGCCAAAGAAAGACTGTTTTCAAGTTCTGAGTTTCATCGACTCTGTTGAATTCTCCTTATATAGGGAAATTTGTAGGAAGTTCCTCATTGTGCATTCATCCATCAAACGTCAATTTTGGACGTGGTTTTCTGAGCCCGAGCTAACTTTTGTTCAATTTGCACTGGGCCAACTATGACTAGTGGCCTCGGAAAACTAGCCGCCAAACACAAACCGTTCACTTTTTCCCAATTCCATCAATTGCTATGAACTCTTGGTATATCTGGGACACGTAGAAATTTAATCATGGTGTATGTTCTCATCGGAAGATAACTTTTGGAAGTAGTTTCTTAGCCTCCGAGCCCGTTTTGAACATTTTTGTAGCTAGTAAGAAAATGTAAAAATAGAAAGTTGTGGGACCCTCGTCGGGTTGCCAAACCACCGTAGATACTTTTGACACATGTAAATAACTGTTTAAAACTCTATAGTGTAACTTGTGTGAAATATAACTTTTGACAAAATGGTGTTTTCTCTCTCTTCCTTTCTTTTTCTCTCTCCTAGGTTACAAAATGAAGTAAAATGAAATGTAATGAATACATGTCTCTAAACCTTTTATTTCGAGTGCAAATTGTAATTATTATCTGTAAATGGGAAACTGAAAAATGATAATTATGTTAGATCATGGTGGATGACATGCCAATGATTTATCGCTGATATCATGCTCATGTGGTTTTGCAGGATGAAAGAATGACGACAAAAAGGTGATGTGAAATTCATTAATTGTCATTGTAATTTATATAGTTCTTTGTTAAATGAATAAATGTATAATGTAGTCTCATGTTATAGAAGGTTATATTTGATAATTTGTTGCTATGTATGAGATGCTGGTTTCAAGGACATCTAGGAAATGTGCATTTAATCTTAGGTTCAATTTTGATTCATAGTACACCTGGTAAAAAGGTCTGATATTTATATAAGGTAAATGAATTTGAAGTAATATCTTGTAGTGCATATTTAGTGCTCAATAAATGATTAATGAGTCATCTTGTGCATTCATACTTTGTAAATGTAATAAAGAGAATTAAATCAAACACTCTACCCTTGTTCAATATCGGGACATAACTTGTTTTTCTTATGCGATACTCCTTACCATAGAAGATATTGAAAATCGTAGGATGGACTTAAACTCTACACTCAATGGAACCTCCTAGTTTGAGTAAACAAGAGCCCAAGAATGGGTTTATCGTCTCCATCAGTATGTTTAGTGACATTGTCATAAACCTAGTAGATAGGAGCGACACAGTCAACCTTTTTTTAAGTATGTAGAGCTAACTCCTCCTTTGTATCCTAGTGGACTACCTTGTCTTCTGAAGATAGTTTTAAAATTAAATTTCTTCAACGAATGAAATTCATGTTAGATCCAGATGACATAGATGGAGGTTGTGACCTAGTTGTTCTAGGTCTTAAACTCTTATTAATGAAACCCTTAGCTCCACTCACCTAAAGGTGTTACATTGGTTTCTCTCAAACATCACACCTTGGTCCTTTCTGGAAGGTGGTTTAGCATAAATTTTTCCTCTCACTTAAAACTCATATATAGTTGAGGGTAGACCCTTAGATGCGTAGGAATTAATCTAGACCTCGCTTTACTCGGATGTTAACTTAGGGTTCGTGTGTGTAGCTTCAAGTCTCCTAATCATGTATGTCTTCAAGAGGTTAGGCAAAACACTTCATAACTCCTTTTTCAAGACAATGCTAATAAATAGACCATAGTGTGACGTAGAAAATAAAGCATATAAGAGTAAAAATGAGATTTGAGGTTCGGAGTAATGCACCCTTGAGACCTTATAACTCAATTAAATATATTATTTTGTGTCAAAGAATATGAATTTCCTTGGTGTGATCAACCTTCAAGAAAGCAAAATACATATATAAATCAAAATGGAATTCCACAAGTCATTTAATTAGAATAACTATGGTAGGGAAATAACTATACCGTGATCAAGGAATTTTTTTGGTAAAAAAGCTATCTTGTATCTAAATATCCGTTAAATCCTAATATCGCTATATGGACACCAAGTCACATTCACTTGAGTTGTAAGAGTAAAAATTTTGACGTTGAATGTATGTTCGAGAAGAATATTTTTAACATAAGAACAAGATGATTAAGTATTTATATGCATTCAATTATGCCAAATAAGTATGCAAGTTTATGGAAAATTTTGTAAAGAATAGGAAGCTAACTTAAAATGGTCAAACTGTAAATTATATGTGGAATGAACTTAAAGTTTTTGTAGATGGAAAAAGGAGTAAGCTATCCTTGCACAATAATTTTCTTGGAGTGTTAATCATAACTAAAATACAATTAAAGAAATGTTGTGTTGTGGGTTCACCATTCCTAAAGTCATTTTTCTTGTGGTTGGGTCATTACTAGTAACCATTCATTGGGAAAAGTGTGGCATCGACATGCCTATGTTTTTTTCATGTGTCTATGTGATTCGATTTCTTATGTGATTTTCATATGCGAGTCGAGTTTTTGTACTTGGAGCCCTTGTTGTGTTGTGTGTAGTGAGCAATGTAAGTCAAAAAAAATTATCCTGGTATTTTACTGTTGTAATTGTGTGTGTAAAATGTGGGCACTACATAACCCAAGAGATTTAACACCTAGATATATTTGATTAGGTCATGTTAGGATGGAAAACATGTCTCATGACCCATTTACATACTTTATTTCTCTTAAAATAACCCCTAGGCTTATATCCTACTAACTAGCCAATTTAGAATTCAAACTTTTGGTTTTGGAGGAAACCACTTATTACAAAGAAAATTGAGTCCCAATGGACTAATTACATCACATAGACCTCCATATGGACCCTTCACACACCTAGATAGATAAAACAAACCAAAATTTCTTATTTATAATGATGCTCCCGCATCATATCCGAAGGAAATTATAGGAAGATAAGAGTTGGGATAATACTATAGATACTCAATGATTTTGTGATTGTATGAAGTAATGGTTAGTTTAGGTACAACGATGAAGGTGCTTGTAAAATTTCATGCTTTACTATTATGAATCATAACACATTTGGGTAGAGGCATATATCACATTCAAGATATAGGGAAATTTTCATTTATCAATGGATTATAAGAGCACTTATTTGATAAATATGTCATGGATTTAGTAAAGGAAGAAAATGCACTTATCAATACATTCAAAGAAAAAAATTGTATTTTTACTTCATCCTTGAACAATAACATTATTGGACTTCCAAATGGATGTATGGATAAGGATTCAAGGAAAACAAGAGTTATGCATCAAAGGAACATACTACATCATAAGATAAATTTAGAACATGGAATTACAAGTTCCTAAGGATGAATTGGGATCCAAGTATTACAAATATATCCATTTGGGGAAATTAAAAGTATTTGATCTTGAAATTACTTGAGGGCATGCAATTTATGGAAGGATGGACTTTCATGTCCCCATATAAAGTTTAATCTAGTTAGAATACCCTTGGCTTATTCTACATTTATCATAGGCTTCAGTGGTGGTGCAAGGGAAATAATTTAATAATTTGTCCAAAAAGTAACTTTAAGTTATATTCATAAAAAGACAACTTATGTTTTATTATTAAAAAGGTGATTATTATTAAAGCAACTCAAAATTAAAATAAAAGGAGGGGACATTGCTTTATGAGTGCTTTTCCTTGAAAAACGTGAAAGTGAAATTATAAAAGTGGGGTGATTGGGCTCATTTGGGCATCACTATTCATATGACATTTATTCATTGTGAGAGCTTTGGCTTGATTTGGAACCCAAGGATGAAAAACCTTGGTTTTTTTAAGATCTTGGAGGATGGAAACCTTTTTGGTTTTGAAGGTTGGATTTGAGGATGAAAACCCCTCTTGTTTATATGAGTGATTCCACCCAAGGATCATGCTCAAAGAAATGAAGTCATTTTCAGCTCGCTACAATTTCTCTACAATAAATTATGGAATATTTCATATTTTAGAGGATTGGATGTAATTTTACTTGTAAACAAATCATTTTTATTAGTGATTTTTAGAATTTATCTTCTTATGTTGTTGTTCATCATCAATACTCATTATTTGGAGTGTCAAAACAAGGATAATCAATATTTTTTGTTGTTACTATTAAAATAAGATTTTATTTAGGGTTTTCTACTATCATACATCACCACCATTCCTCCTAGTTCTATCACCATCGTATATCATCATTTTTCCCGTATCTACTACCATATTATATTTCTTAGAGGGTTTTGTGATTTTCTTCTCTAATATGGGTTTGATATTTTTTATCATTTAAATAAACAAGTACATCCACATTATACTATTATTTTAAATGGTAAGCCCATTATCCCTGCTTAATCGAGATTCCTATTGATACTTGAGTTAGAGCATGAAACTCGCATCGATCATGAAATTTCTAGAGAAAGATAAAGAGAAAGATTCCTAGAAGGTATTTTCGACGCGTCATATGCAACCTGAAAAAAGGGGTTCATGTTAAGGGTGAGAGTAGTAGAGAGAGAGATTTGTTGGATTGGGAGGCTAGGTTAATGAGGGTGATTTGAATACCAATACAATCCTCATTATTAATAATAAGTTTGTTATGGAGGTGAAGGATTGTCACCATAAAATTGAAGTCCATAACAAGAGAATTAGGGGTATGCACACGGAGTTTGTCATGTAGGAGAAGAGGATATCTATCCCATAGGATCAGTTGGCCAAAGCCAAAAGTAATAAGCATAAGATGAAGCTCATCCTTATCAACTCTGACAATGAAGACTTCAAGGACACTAAGGCCAAAAATCTGCTAATACAGAGTTGGAAGAAACCCAGATTGAGGACACCCAAATTGAGGACAAAGATAAGAAAATACCTAAAAGTGTGATCATAAATATTTTTGGTTTGAAGGATTGTGTCCCTAGTGCGTAACCTACAAAGAAGCACCAACAATAATTAATGGTGGGCCTTTGGTTGACTTTTTGTGTGTTTTTTCTTCCTATTTGTTATTTTCCTAGTATTCCTCTCTGTCTTTAATATAAAAATGAACAGCTTAAATATTTAGATTTTTGGGTCTGGCCTTGCTTTGGGGTTGGATTCCCTATCAAGCTATTTTGACTTGGCCTCCTTGGATTTTTTTTTAGTTAGCTAGTTTAGCCTTACTTCTTTTTTGTAAAGGGTTTTTGGTCCCTTCAAAACTAAACTTTTTACCTTATCGAAAAAAAAATTTTTTGTTTTAAGGTTTACATTACTATACATTCAAAAATAAACAAGAACACTTTAAATATATTATTTCTCTAGGGTTTGGTACTATTTTTCATGTATAAATAAAAAAGAACGTTGATTGGAATTGATCATCTACATGTTAGATCTATTTTTTGATACATTTGATGGTTTATATCAGTATATGAGGCTTTGATATAGCTACTAGAGACTGCGATTAACACTTTGTTTCATTTTTTAATCAATGATGCTATCAATTTACATTGATATTCTATGATTCTTATAACTTTACATGTGTTTCATCACAAGTAAGTTTCACTGATTTGATTTCACATCCCAATTTCTATATGTTCCCAATTTTCCCACATCGAGATATTGGTGATCAAAAAGAGCTTGGGTTTGTGTTGATTGTTAATTTTTTTGGATTTGAGCTAACTAACCAATTAGAGACATTACACATATATAAATTTTCTGAGGAATTTCTTGAGATATTTTTTTTCTTTTTAATCTGTAAAGATAGAAATCTCACTATTTGTAATAATGATTATATTTCTTAGTATTTATTTGTTAATGATAAATTTGTTGTTAATTTATTTCTAAATTTAGACACAAATAGATAAAGTGGTGATGGAATTCCAATATATGAAAAAGCTAATAAATCATTAGGGGAGCGCTCCTTGCACCATGATCCATATATACCAAAATATTTATAGTGGGCTCCTACCTCTCACCGTTAGGTGTAAGACAAGATGATCATACAACTAATTCTCTTAACTTCCCTTTGGTAAGATAGTGAGAGTATAAAATAGTTTATAGTGAATAATGATACTTGAAAAACACTATTATATAAAGTGAGAGTGTTAAAATAGTGTATAGTGGTAAGATATGTAAAGGATGAGCATGTCACATGTGTGCCACCAAAATTTGGCATTTGGAAATTTATAATTCTATTTTTTTCTTTTATTATGTACACATGACTTGTGTGCATAAAACAATATCAAAATCATTATCCTATGGATTAAAATAATGGATTATATTAGTTATATACTCATAGGAACATATTTGTCGATTTAAAACACACCAAATATCCTATACATTATTACTTCTCTATTATTAGCATTTTATATAGCATTTTATGTGACATTTTCATGGTTGATATTGTGTGTTGGTTGTGTTATTTACACTTCAAATCATGATTTATAGTATGCATCTTATTAGTGAAATATTTTGTCGGGGAAAAGTATGTAATTTCATCAATGCTTGTTAGATAAGGTACCTCATCTTGGGAATGGGGAGTCTCCCATTTATTGAAAGCTAGAAACTATATACATTAAAATAATATTTAAGGTGGTTATAGGCCAAGAAATGTACATAAACACCCTTGTTATGACTACAATGATAGACTAGAGAGGGAAAAATTTATAGGTAAGGTAAGAGAGAGAAATGAGAATGGGAATTTTATTAATGAGTTGGCTTAATATTTTATTAAAGAAACTCGAAGGTGATTCTAGTTTCAATTAGAGGAAACTTGAAAGCACAACATAAAATCATAGGAAGATAATGAAATAAATAATTAAAGATAAATAAAAATCCTTATAAATATATATTCATTCCAAAATAATGCACAAAGTGAAGAGAATTAATCCAATAAAATAATAAACAAGAGTCTATACTAAACAAAATATTCAAGATAATCAAATAAAAAAATGACAACACAAGATTTTACCTAGAAACCCTTTCGAAAAAAAACCTAGCACAATAGCTTATCTCTCTTATTTCATTAACTTAACCATTTACAATACAATAATGTACTTTCAAGTTCCGATTTACTTTATTACATCTCTAGCTATTTGTAAGCAAATCAAGAGAAAATCATCAAAGCATTTTTACAATACAATGGATACAAAACCATGGCTAATAAACACCCATAATAGTTCCCCATAATTCATGGATTATGAAACCACCCATATATATATATATATATATATATATATATATATAGAGAGAGAGAGAGAGAGATAAAAATACCATATTTATACTCCCAAAAAAATAGGGATTCCAAAATATTTCTGGGCCCACCCCAAACCCTACTAACGCTCATGGAAGAGGTGTACAGTACTCCTAGGTATATAGTATAAAAATATACAACACATTCTAACAACACAAAGTGCTTCAACTTCTTACAAATTCTAGCATGTGCTTAGATGAGTGACAAGATGAGAATGGAGGAAAAAATCAATGTAATAAGTAGAAGAATAAATCCTTCCATAGAGATAAAAAAATTCATCCCTTGAAATAGAGAGAGATTCTAATTTATAGACAAAATAAGTGACTCTTCACATTCCCATGTGAATTTTCAACTTAAATTGAAATCTCAATGAAGAAATATAAAATTTAAGTGAATTAAGTCACTTTTACAAAATTTATTTCTCAATGGAGAAATAGAATGTTAGAGAAAAATGAGAGAGAAGGTGTGATCGAAGAAGATGATCTAGGATGAGGTTTTACTCTTCCCTCATTGTTTATATGAACAACTGAATAAGATCTTCCTTGGATACCTCTCTCGATCAAAGCATGTATTTTCTTAGACTTATAAATGATGCTCCACATCTTATCTAGAATGATCATCTTTTGTCATGCCTATAAATCTATATTTTAACTCTTCATCTTTGTTGAGCAATAATATATTAAAAACTTAACTCTTTATCACAAACATGATTTATTATTTCCCACACAAGAAAACATCTATATTTAAAAATCATCACAAATAATACACTCACATCATACATGCCTCGAGTCAGTCAAGAAAAAAATCGACTATGAAATTTCTTAGATTTCACAGTATTAAAGGTTCCTGAGAATCATCAACGGAAATGTAACAATCCTCTAAATGAAAAAACATCCTCTTTATGAGATGGAAGAAAGAACTAAATAAATTGATAATGTAACACCTCAATTATTTTCCCAAAAATTGAATATTTTAAAAAAAATCTTTATATTCAGTAAAAAGTGTGAAATAGATTTAACTCAGAACAACTAGATAATAAACTTAAACAACTAGTTATTTTTTTAGTTTGATCCATCTGATAAGTATTCTTTGTATAAACCTTGTGCATCTAAGATTGGTTTATTATTTTCTCCCTTCAGTCCACTCTACATGAGTAATCATACAATCTTTAGTATGTTCAGGTTTACCTTTTTCAAGGTTGAGACAATTATGTTTTCCATCCTTAAATGTCCACCATAAAAGTCAATCTTCGTACTTTGGTATATGACATATGTATTTAATGATACAGTGAACAGAAAATGAAATCAGCTACTTGCATTAATTTGGCCAAATTTTCTTATCATGCATAAACAATGTATCTTGAGACCGCACAAAATCCTCAAATTATAGTCTTCATCACCAAACATTTATCTCGACACAATTATCTGGATCTTTTTGTTTATGAAGGTGAACATGTTAAGAAGGAGGAAGTGTGTTCTTTACATGAAAATATTTTAAAAATATATATCAACAACTTACTTAGGATTATTACAAAATAGGAGATACCACGTAATGGAATTACTTCCATTACGTCCTCTTTCCCTCTTCTAACTACCCTTAGTTAGCACTATGTCTAGGTATATGTATGATGATGTGAGATTACATCTAATCTATTTGTATTTAAGGTTTATTACCACAACCATCTTACATCTTGTGACTATTTCTTTGTGACTTAGGGTACTTCTTATTTACTTAAGTCTTAGTCATGAAGATTAGTTATGACTTTTTAAAGTTAATCAATTGTGTTACCCATAATTTTGTAATTTAATTGTGTTATGGTGTAAACCATTTATAATCCACTTGTAAGTTCATCTTAATAAGGTTATAAATTACCAAGTAAATAATGGTTTAGTTCACTAACTTCTCTCTTATTTTAGAGATAATAATATCATTTACCCATAAGAATTAACTTGCTATTTCCTAAGGTAATAATAATTTATAAATAGTTTTTCATGTTTATCATGCCATTTTAATCTCCATTAGGATTTTATTGTCCATCTTCCTAATCATAATATCATCCTATTATGAAATAAAGATAATATCGTTACCACTTACGATTCATATATAATTACCTCATAAACATATTGGTGATCCATAATGTTATTCCATGTTAACCATTTTATTCAATATCTTGTTTACTGTTGATTTTAATGAAATTAAAATATTAGTTAAGTCAAGAATTTTAGAATAAGTAATAACTTATTAATTCTTCAAAAGGGGTCTTGTGACCACTTATTAATTTATTAGATCAACAAATCATACAAGTTATAAACATTAAGTATGAATGTAGACAATGTCTACCTATACACATATTATGATAAATAGGCCATCCATAACTTTATTAATACCAAAAATTCACAAAGTTGTAAAACAAATTTCATTACAAATTTATAATTATAACTTTACATCGGGGGCATAATCCCATCTTCTCATTTATAATTTCATCATGAAATAAGTTAACACAAACAAGAGACTTATAAAATAAAATATCATTTATACTTGTGACCATATGGTTGTACTCTTCAAATCATTAAAATCAGTCCAAGTATTCACTTCATAGATTCATTATTTACCTATATAATAGTTAGGAGATAGAAATATACATGGGCCAGTTCGATAGAACTGACATGAGAAAAATTTCCCATCTTCTGAACATAATTGTTATAAAATTATAATAACAATCAAAATTTTGACCTTACATCAAATCATACTATCCTTCAAATGAATAACAATTTAAGACAACAATAATAACTTCATCATTTTATAACAGTCTGAAATAACAAATCACAGTCAGACATAAAATAATGATCTTCATCTTATTATCCTCAATGTCTATTACCTTCAGTCAACTTATATATTCAATCCATATTTACTACAATTTCCTTAGTTAAAACTCAAACCAAACAACATAATAACAATTATAAGCCAAGACCGATTCCATGTATTAAAAACATTAAACTTAATGTTGCTTGTATTAATTTGTAACAACACCATGTGTGTGTGTGTGTGTGTGTGTGTGTGTGTGTGTGTGTGTGTGTGTGTGTGTGTGTGTGTGTGTAAGTGCGTATGAATATGAATATATTTTCTAGGTATAGAACTAAGATACGTAATAATACCATATCTTTAAGTTATAAAATCTCAAAACCCATTTACAATTTTATCTACTAGGTATTCATGTTCAAAATAAAATAACAATTTATTTAATTGTCTATCTCATAGACTTTTTAGTTTAAGAACTATTAATGTCCCTAATGCCCTATTTCATAGTTAAATCTAGAGAATAACAACAAATAACTAACAACCTCCTTATCTTCAACTTCATGTATTAGAACAAGAAAAATAAAATACAATTTGTTTTATTATTAAAAATTAAAATAATCTAAAACATGTAAACCACTTTATGGGTGTAAACAACCTATAATACAACCTCGTATACATTCAAATCATAAGCTAAGACAACTAATATCTACCAGGATCTCAGATCTAGAAAGAAAGAACAATACACTTTATTACAACACAATCCAGCTAGAATAATACTTTCATTACCCGCTAACCAATACATATACTAGAACGCCATTCCCTTTCCCTTCACTCACTTTATTTTCAAAACAAGCAAACCAAAATACAACAAAGTTAAGAATTTCCTAAAACTCCTAACTCATTTCCTTTCTGCAATAACATTTACAAAGCATGTAACCACATATTTTCACAAAATACTCATACCTAGGTTGTATCTCAACCCACAACACTTAAATCATTTTATAGTTACCTCATGTAAAAACAATAGTTCAAACTAAAAATCACGAATACCCGGTTCATATTTTAGATTTTAATCATAAAATATGTATGTAGTCCCCTCATGCAAGTAGTATACCATTCAATCCATTATGAATTATAAATAATTCATACCCAGTTCACATTTTACTCATAGTCACAAAAAATTGTATACCCTTTTACATGCAAAACAATTTTATTAAATATAATAATAATTATAACTACATATCCATATTCCCCATGCAAATAGATCAGAAAGCACCTACTTCACCATTATCAAAGTATAACTATCATGTTACGATAATAAGGAGGAAACTCATGTTTGTATATTCTTTTTCTTGTTCTACTCAACTCCCTTTTCTCTCTAATTTTATTCCATAAGTAAACAATAACAATATTAACAATGAAACATTCCTTTTTTGAACAAAGTTACACCATATCCATACTCACAATCATTTTCATGGCCAAAAATAGGAACAATGGAGGAAAATACCATCATCTCCATAACCATAAAAAATAACAGAGAAAAATTAAACATTACAAATGATAAAAAAGAGGAAATGTGAATGCATTTGGAGTTGGCTTCTGAGGGAATCTAATCATTCCCAAGAATTCAGGTTTGCATTGAATGTTCATAAACCATAAACCAATCCTTACCGCTTAGCATGCCATGTATGCCATTAGACTTAACATTAACCAACCTTGTTAATATAACATTACCCAAACCTAGCTTGCATTATACTTCCTAGTCTTTGGCTAATATTTACAAGGTCCATTTAACTATGCTTTTAAACATTTAAAATATATGCCTCCATTCAACAATATTAACATATATGCCACGATTAAATAACATTAAGGTATGTGTACCTTTATTCAAGAAACATTAACATATATTCCATGTCTTAAAAAAATATCCATATATATGCATTAGAGTATAGATGTTATCCACTTATATTAAGTGGTTTAATTTTTCATGTATTAAATAAATCTTCACACAAACATAAACCAATTCTAGGTTTCCAAAACCATATTATTTATGGATTTTTTACACAAAATCACGGAATTTATGGTCCCAATGACTAAGCAGTTCTAACTCATTCAAGTTAGCCAAGTAAGGTTTGTACTTCCCACACACAAAGTAAGCAATATGTGTGTGTGTGTGTGTGTACACAAAGTGTAGTGTGTGTGTGTGTGTGTGTGTGTGTCACAAGATTTCATTAAACACTATTATAGACCAAATGATTTAGTAAGTGATCAAATAACCTTACTATCATTATCTAATCGATGATAACATATATTTAACATAAATGTTGGTGTGATTTAAGACTCGCGGATAATAACTTTGTGTAAATTTTTTTATGTTGTATTAATGTCACCGTCTATTAACCATCTATATAATTATCAACTTCAAGACTAAAATGGGAAGGATGTTACATACTTCCCCCTAAAAAGATTTGTCATCTTGATGACATATCCGTATTGAAAAGGATAACATTTAACCATTACAACAATCAATATTTCCCAAACAAAATGAGTGTGGTTTATTTATTTATTTTTAAATTTTCACTTTCAAAATTTATTCAAATTGTAATATTTTTATAAAAAAGTAATTCGAACTCAACGAATAGTCATGACTCATATGGTCATTAATACAATCACTTAAAATCATATAACAACTATACAATTATTTTTTTAATCTTAATCAAATAGAAAAGGAAAAGAAGCTAGCATGTCATGCATAATTTCCCAAGTTACACTTTCTTTAGAGTACTGATCCCATTAGACCATGCATTGTTAAATATCATGATTTCTTAACTACAACATGTGTGTTTCTAATATTCTTTTAGGTTCAACTGTGATGATATTGGATATTACACCTACGGTGAATCCTAATTTAGTATATGAGTTAGATCAACAACATATTTATTTAGCAATGATACATGGAAGACATCATACATTTTGGGTAATAAAAGAGATACAATTGGCCTATAGGCTAAAAGACCTATAATTTATAAAATTTCAAATGGTCCCACAAATTTGGGTGATAACTATGTAGACTTGCCAAAAGTAATGGAACTCTTTTTGGGATTTAATCTTAAAAATACTTTATCACCCGCATTAAAGTTATTTTCTACCATTTTTAAATCAACATATATTTTGTTTTTTTGTTGTTTCCTTTAACCATTCTTGGATAAGTTTCATTTTTTCCTCCATTTTAGTTAGTATTTCAGGTCCTATAACTTCCTATCTTTAATGTTATCCCAGCTGATAGGTGTTCTAAACCTTTTTCCATACAAGGCTTCAAATGGATCCATTTTTAGTGATGAGTGATACATATTATTGTATGTAAACTCAACCAATGGAAGATATTATTCCCATTTGTATTGCTTATCCATGGATACATCCTTAACATATCCTTCTGGGACTTGATTTACCCTTTCCTTCTTTCCATTGGTTTATAGGTGGTAAGTTGAATGTAAGTTTAATTTTGTTCCCAAGGTTGCATTAAGCATCTACCAAAATTTGGAATTCATTCTAGGATCTCTATCTGATATGATCAACTATGGTATTCCATGCAATCTAAATATTTATTAAAAAAATATGTTTTCTTATACTAGTGAATAATCTTTCAGATTCCCAAGTATAAAATGTGCCACTTTTGTGAGCTCATCCACCACAACCATAATTCCATCATGTTTATTTTTGGACATGGGAAATCATTGGAAAATTCCATGCTAATTACTTTCCAATTGTATTATGGTACATTATGTGGATACAAAAATCCCGTAGGATGTAAATGTTTTGCTTTAACCCTTTGGCATTCTAAGTAGTGAGCTACATAATTTGTTACACCCTTTTTCATTTATTTCCAAATGTATTGTTTCTTTATTTTAGATAATAATTTTAATACCCCGATGAGCTAACATTGTGAAATTATTTAAGACCTTCAGTTCTTAAATCATTTCCTAAAGGTACATATATTTTGTTGAAATAACACATAATTTCATCATGTTAAAATTTGAAACCATTATACTTCTTGTCATTAGGATTATTTTCTAGTGTTATTTTAACGTGTTGATAATAAGGATCTAATTGAATATTTTCTCTAAATTCATGTCGAGAATAGTTTTTACCTTGGTTTTTCTTATCATTCAAGAGGGTAACCACCTGACTCAACCTCAGTATGGTGGGCTTTCTAAGATACCCGCAATGTATATTGTGTTTTATTACGCACCGTGAATACAATGGATCAAAGCTTATTTTCCTATAAAAATCCTATAAATTACACTTTAAAATACAATATTAGAATGATAAATGGGTAGGTTATCTGGAAAAGGCCAATCCCCAAAAATCCCAAATGACTTCCTTTAAAGGATATTAACCTGCTCAGAAACACTTAAGCATTTTATTGATATTTAATGTTGAGCTACAAAGTGTTAGGATGAAAATGTGATTATGAGATATCACTTATTTAGGTGAATATACATAAATATACTAATGACATAACTTATATCCACAAATCAGATGCTTGGTTAGTATACAAGTTCTCAAAAAACTTAGACCCTACAGAGTCCGTAAGGCCTTCTTCTTCAGTGAAGTCAAATTTAGGAACAGAGATGAAATCTTCAAAGAATAAATCGGACACCTCCTCTAGAGTGTCGTAGAGATGGGCTAATGTAGTATCAGTATCAAGGATTCTAGTGTGGCTAATGGTGTCAAATTTTGAAGTGGTTTATGGTTGTCTTTTTCCGAGAGGTCTAGATAGTCCTCGTAGTTGTGCTCATACTATATTAGATCTTCATGGAGTCATATTGCTTTGTCATATGCATTCCAAAATGCTTTGGTAGCCTCTCAGATGTGTTTATTTTTATAACGATAGCTTTGAGATGGTTTAAGGAAGCATTCAATACTACACATAGATCTACGTTGTGAAGGAGCTTGTATTGTTCCTAATAAAGTGTATGTTAGATGACAGAAAAGAATCGGAAATGGGAGAGTTATTACCTCCTAGTGCCATCTAAAATCACCATCTTGGATAGAAGATTAGATAGAAAACAAAAAAATCAAGAGATATATTAAGAAAATTAGGGAAAATATGTAAAAAAGAAAATATATACAGGAATTTCTAGCGATTAGGGTAAATCATTGGTGATCAAGGTGATCGATAGCTATTTCTATGGTTTCTAACAGTTTATTAGAACAGGGATGGAAACTCAATTTAAACTATGATTTAAGATGAATTTGAATCATTATATGTCATGATAAACCAAAAGGTGGATATTACCTACAAAACCATGATTAAAACCAGTAAGAAAGGGTTAATTACCTTGAATAATGAAATGATTTGATTTACAAATGAAGGATGGTATCCTGACAATGAGAATGAGTGGTTTGATGTTTAATCTAATGACTTCGAGGAAGTTTGACGTTGGTGAAAAATAATGGAGGATGGCTCGATATTTGATACTTTGGAAATGAGGCAAAATGTACCTACAAAAATGTGAGAATGCTTCCCCAAAGGAGGTCTGAATGCACCTATTTATAGATGATCGTCGATGATTAGGAAAAATTTTGGTGATTGCAGAAAATCCTAACTAAGTTGGTTAAACGAGTGATTTTCTCCTTTTCAAAATAGATATGATGGATTTTGAATTAGTTAGGATGAGGAGCGGGTAAAAATTACAAACCAATTGAGTTTTGATGAGGGTGATTAGATTTTTTAGAAGGTTAAGTTAGTTATTTTTAGAAGGTTAGATAGTTAGGAATAGGTTAGTTAGTTAGAAATAGGTTAGTGATTTTTAGGAAGGTGCTTTTAGAGGCGGTTAGGCAATTAACGATGTCTCATAGTGAGGTGTGAGGGGATAACCAACTTATTTAATTAATTAAATAAATAAATAATTTAGAATTTTTAAGAATATGTGTGGGGTGTGTGTAGTGAGTTAACTAAAGATGATCGAAAGGGTGAAGTGTCGTAAATGTGTCACTTTTCAATTGTGAATGTGTATGAGTCGAGTGACATAAAATTTTTGTGTCTACATTTGCCCCTTTTTTTCTAACAATTTTTGGAAAATCATTAGATAAAAACAATGAAGAGGAATTGTGTTAGCAGCGGTGAATCTAGTGTAGTGCAATACAATGAACACTAGTGTGTGTTTTGTTTTGAAAAATATTTCTCCGAATGGATGTGGTTCAAGGAAATGTTATGGATATTCAATTGACAAGGTATCCAAAGGGTTTGACACTTGCAGACATATGACCCTTACCAAGTAAAATTGTTGAGTGGGAAAACCAAGTGATGGGGGCCAAAGGGCTCGTCTCCCATGGACATATGGAAAATCCTGACATTTTGTGTTTTGACAAAAGATCCTAAGGGCTAAGATATTTTTAAAAGCATGGAAGACTTGTGTAGGGAGTGAAAAAGAAATATTTTTGGGCAATGTAGGCATAAAATCCTAAAACAAGGGAATCTTTGGCGATTGGGAAAATTGTGGGTGATTGCCTCAATTGCTAGCGATTGCATCATGTGGAAAATTGGGGTATAAATACCCAAACATATTATTTATTTGTCACATTACTACTATATGCAATAGAACCTGTCATAAGGTGACTTGGAAAGAAAAATTTGTTTGGAGGACAAACATTTTTTCCAGATGGCCTCCTCAAGTCGCAAACGGAAGCCCATGCTGGCAGAGGTAAGTCGTTTTGCAATTTTGTTTTATTTTAGAGTTATTTTTACAATTTTGAGGATTTGAAGCCGTAATGGGGCATGATGATTCCCTAGGTTAGATTTATAGGAATCACTAGAAATTCCTTCAATCACTAGCGATTGAGGTGAATCACCAACGATTCACCTACAATCAAAATAGTTTGTGTTTTAAGTGAAAATTTATGCTTTTTGATAAATGTTTTTTACTTTGTTGAATTTTAAGGTTTACTTTATACATGTTTGAATTTTAGACTCATGTTATAAGGGTATTTTGTGCTTTTGAATGTTTACTTTTCAAAACTTTTACAACATTATTAATTTTTACTTTTGGTGTGTATTGTGCAGTGGATGTTCAGTTGACCATTCGAGACCATATCCCCTTAATGTTAGACGAGGTCAGAGAGGACTTATCTATGATGATTGGGAGCACTTAGAGGCTGTAGGATTTTGTGGGATGAGATTTTATAGGAGATTCCATAGATGTTGCAGTTTGATTCTGGTTTTATCAAGAGGTGAAATCCTTCCACCTATACTTTCCAACTACCTACATGAGAGATCACCATCACTCTCGAGGATGTCCATTGGATTACTAGAATTTCGATTAGGGGGATCCTATTTATTGTATTTCAAAGGGAGAGAGGGAAGATATGATGTGGAATCTATATAAATAGGATGCCCTGGGTGTTAGATACTCATATAGATATTTTAATTACCATGCCTTATATGATGTTAGGAGAGATGGTTTTCTGTGGATGACCATGATGATGATGGGGATCTCATGTTTTACATTTCTTGATTTAGGAGGTAGGAAGTTCCCATGGATGATAATAGTGGTAGTTGCAGAGATGATGGAGCACCATAAAATGTTTGAGTGGGCTCCTACCTTGTTAGCACAGACATACGAGAGATCTTTGGAGTTGGACTACCCACAATCATTATGGGATAAATGGTTGATTCTTACTGCAGCTTTTAGGCACACGAGCACATTGTCATTTATCATCCTTTGGGGTTACCTAGTGTTATTGAGGCGAGGCACCCATGATTTATGAGGTGGAGTGTGAGTCTTGGTAGAGTGAGGAAGGCCAAGGGTCCTACCTATTACAGAGATTTGATATTAGGGTTATAGGTGAGGGATGTGACTTGGAGATGTATGTGAGTTCATGATTGGCCTAAGTTTTCTGAGGATTTATTATATCTATGACATGACATATGGGTTTAGGGCCATAGAACCAGAGAGAATGAGTTGATACACTTTATCCAAGTCATGAGATAGTTTTTCCTAATTTATTGTATATCCGAGGATCTGATTTTATACATGTGGGAGGATTGGGAAACGAAAACCCCGCAAGATATTTTGGTAGGGCCTGTAGTTATTTTTAAGAACTAGGGTGTGATGGGTCTAGATGAGGATGGACATATAGTTATGTTTGATGATGTGGGGTTGATCCCATATTTTATTGCATGGTGGTCTTGTTCATTGAGGGTCTTGGAGAGGACGAGGGTAGCAAAGAGGGCTACATAGGTGGCTGGACATGTATGTGCTTGAGAAAAGGGAGGAGAAAAGGAGGGGGTGAGGTTGACAAAGAGAGGTTTGAGCCTACGCCTAGAGGTTATAGCTACAAATGTTGTGACATTGACATATGAGAAGGTTGCAATGAAGGTAGAGAGATATGCCTCTCGGAGAGAGCATGATGACATTGTGAGAATTCAGGATACTCTTATTATAGAGAGATGGATTTATAGTAGAGTGAGATAGCCTCTAGGCATAGCTTATACAGGTCTCTACTGATAGAGACAGGTACAAGAGTCAAAGATATACTTTTAGGAAGGCCTTGGGGATTATGGGGCCTTCTATTTCTGACATGGAGCTATCGACGATGATTAGATAGAGAGGGGCATCTGTAGCATCTCCTCCTGGTATGATTTTGGTGTCTCATTATGAGACTATATGAGAAGAGAGTGAGTACTATGTGGATATGAGCATCGGGAACAACCCCGATGTTACTTTATATGTTGATCATCTAGTTGCCCAAGGGGTCACCACAATAGTGGCTAGGCCCAGATGATAGTACACTTGAGCATGGTTCATCCACCTCGCAGACTTCCAAAGGGATATAACAATGAGGAAGAAGCCGGTGGTGGTGGTCATGTAGTAAGGGCACTCCCGATCCTTACTTGATGGAGTTTACCACATGATAGTATATAAGCTCATGAAAGCCCATTTTTCCTATGTATGATGTCATTTTGATTATATGGACATTTATATAGTATAATTTGATATATATATGATGGTGATGATTTCTTTACTTGTGTTGATAAGCTCATAGAAGCACCGATGTTATATGATTTATGTGGTTATTTGTATTTAGGATTTTATGATGATGTGTTTTTATCTTTGATTTTGATACATGTGTGTTGTATGTTACATGTGTTGGATACATTGATATTTAGAAATGCTACATTTTACATGTCTTTAGCAATTTTCTTACAGTGTGATGCCTCTAACAAGATTTGTGGTTTTGATAGTCACATCATACTCCATAACTTTGGTCACATATTGTTCTTTTCTCACCGATTTTTGCTCCCATGATGAAGTATCTCACACCCGAGTGTGAAACTAACACCTTGATATGATTTTTGGAAAGCATATGTTTGAACTTATTAAGCATGTGCATGATGGAAAAGACCTATTTCTCCATGTGACTATATGTCAATTCATAATTCTTTAGTATTTGTCTAAAGAAATTCATTGGTTGCACCAGTCCTTGTTCATTTTCTTATGTTAAGAAAACAACAACACTAGCATCAATTGCATAAGCATAAAGGAAAAAATCCTTGGAATAATTCAGATTAATGAGTGTTGGTGTGTAATTAATTTCATGCTTGATTTTTTGAAGATCTCTTTTCCTTCTATTTTCCACTTGAAAACAGTGTCTTTCTTAAGCATGAGGGTGATGGGCCTTACTAGTCCTGTAAAGTTAGGAATAAACCTAACAAAATTTATTTTTCGTAGGAAAGACTACAAGGCTTTATTGTGTGCCGAAAAGGAGATATAAAGGATGGTTGAAACACGTTCAAGATTAATGGTGATACCATTCTTTGAGACCACATGGCCCAAAAGATTTCCCTATGCCACAGAAAATTTTTACTTCTTGGGGTTAAGAGATACCCCAAATTCTTTGCATCTCTTAAAGAGCTTTCCCAGGTATGCCATGTGATCTGCACTCTACTTTGAGAGTGAATTTATGTCATCTAAGTAGACTAGGATTAACTCATTGATATCCTTTGAAGGTAATGTTCATGGCCTGTTGGAATGTTTCACCTACATTTGACAAATGAAAGAGAATCCTATGATATGCATAAGCCCCCATTTGGTTATACACATTGTTTTTAATTGATCCTCTTTCTTAACCATAATCTGATTGAAGCTAGAATACCCATCCAGCATGGAAAATCTTTGAGCACCAACCACAATTTACAAAATCTACTCCATAGAAGGAAAAGGATAATGATCCTTCAAATATTCCTTATTAAAATTTCTGAAATCAACACAGTCTATTTCACCATTATTTTTACGTAATGGAATAAGATTCACATTCCAGATAGAGTATTTGATAGGAAATATTATCTTCACCTTAATGAGTTTAGAAAACTCTTTCCTCATGAGGGGCTCTATCCTTTGATTAACTAATCTTTTCTTTTTTATGGGTTTGATGTTAGGATCAAGGTCAATGGAGTGTTGAGCAACATTTGGATCAAATCCTTTGAGGTATTCATATTCCCATGAGAATATATCACTATATTTCTGACACGAGAAAAATAAAGTCATGTTTCTCATCATGTGTGCAAGTTTTACTTAGTAGTAACTCCTTGCCATGCGTAATAATAGTGACTAGGAGAATTCTTCTTGCACCACGTGCATGTAATTTTATTCACCCTTGAACTCATCATCAAGGTATAACATTTTCTCTAAGGTGAGCAACCCTTTTAGCAACTTATTTATCTTTAGTTGAATCACTTGGTCACCATAACTATCATGCAAGTCAACTTGCATGCTTGACAAAAAATCAACTTCATTCTAAATGAATTAGATAATTTACATGTCCTGTCAAACACTTGCTAGTCTATGTTATTTTCTAGAATAGATGGCATGATCACCATTTTGACATGTTTTTGTTTCCTTTGGAAAATTCCTGAGAAAGAAAAAATTGTGAACTGAGTGTGGCCATCTTATTTGCTTCCTTGTTCATTTTTTCGTTTGTGTCATTTCTTGGCACCACCTATCGATTAAAAGAATCAAATCCCTTAAGGAGTTCCCAAACTCTATGTTTATAAGCTTTGAGGAATTTATTTTTTGTGGTGCATTTTTTTGTGACCTAGTGGATGACTAGTTATGTTTCGCCAAATATATACAACACCTTGATCTTTTTTCTTTTAGTAAAGATAAGACCATGCACCAGTGATTCCTATTTTTTTACATTATTGGAGTAAGAAAATTGTAACTGTCATGCGTGCGCAAAGAATAATTTCTCATCCTTGGGAGAAATGAGAACAACATCTATGCCTATGTCATTTCTTCTTCTAGAGCCGTTAAATTTAACTTCTAAAACTAGAATTTTCTTCATTTTTCTTAAGTGTGCATGGCAACACAACTTTGTCCTTAAGGATGCAATAAGTTCCAAGCCCATTTTCAAAGGCTTCAAGATATTTATCATATGGATAAAGATTTTTATGCCTCTCTATCCACTCATCTAATAATAAATCAAGTAAAGGGGGAGGAATAGGCTTCTCTTCATAAACTAAAACTTGTTCTTGTCCTTCTTTGATTAGGAAATTAGCTTGGAGAGGGGATGGGTCATATGAATCAACATGAGAGGAAAATATTGGCTCCTATTATATGGTAAACTAGGAACCATACCTTGTTCTTACTAACATATGAGACCAATCGAAAGAAAAATAACCACCCACTTTAGTAGTGAAGTTCCTTGATTAACACAAGGAAAATAAAGGAGGTAGGTCAATGATTAACACATCTTGAGTTATTGTGATGGTTGGACATACATGGAGGGTTAACTCAAGATCCTTGATGACTCCTAGTTGTGACAATTGAGAGATCAAGTTTCAAGACTCCTTTATACATGGAGCTATATTTAAGAGTTACGAAATCAACAATTTTCTTAGGCATGACAAAATTACTAGCATCTAAAGCAAACATGTAATTGTGCACAAGGTGTTTACCTATGATCAAGGACATATACAAGGGTGGAGTTTTGACAAAATTAATTACTTGATTATCCTATGCTTAACATATTGATAGCATAATGATACTTTTAAATAACTAGGATCAACTTGTGGAGGTTGTGTCAAAGCTTCATGTAATAGGTGACACTAAGATGGAATGGCCAGGGCATCCCACATTATGACATTTACATTTTTCTTCTTCATCTGGTCCACAATGTTGAATGGAAGGCCCATTGATTTGTGTATTTGGGGCATAACAACATATTTTCTTGATTGTTCAAGTGTAGAGGCAAGGGCCTTAACTTGTGTAGAGTTTTTACCTACCGGAGGGAAGTGTGCATTCTATTTCTATTGGAGCATTGTGTGTAACCTCACAAGTAGGAATCTGCATACCATGAGTGTTGAATTGATTAGTTACATCTTTGTTCTTTTGAGAATTGGATTATGTGATAGGAGATGAAGGTTGCATGCTTGATTTAAATATTATCTTCTTGTATCTTGTATTATCAACAACCTAGGTGCATGACCTATTGGACTATCTATAGCTTTATTAACTACACATAATTTTTCAAAGGTGCCAAATTACATAAGGTTGGCCTCGTGAACAACTTATGGATTTTTTATTTTCACACTTGTGCACATTAATGGAAGGCTCACGTTTAAATCATCTTAGATCATGTATGCCTACATGCACATTGGCGCAATGATATTGATTATGATTCATATTAAAAAGAAAACACCATTTGACTCTTGAGCCATATTATTCTGTACTTGAACTAGTGTTTGGTTTGTGTTGGGCACTTTGAAGAGGTTACACAAGAAAGAAACTACTTGCCATGGGAGGTTTGCATTATCCTGCCATCTATCATTTTGTTGGTTATACCCATATTTTTTATTTGCATATTGATTTTTAAAGGGATGATGGCTCTAGTTATACCCTTGATTAGAACTATTTTTGGAGTCTTATGCCTACTAGTTTTCTAATTATATGACTTTATTGGATAAGTTCCTAATCGTGGGCTTCCATTTATTCATCCTATTTTTTTATGTGCAAGAGCATAGGATGTGGATGTAGTGGGATGAGCACTCTACTCAAGAATAGGGGCAATAAAGGAGGATAATCTGGAGCATGTGAGGCATTTCTGGGAATAATAACACGGGTGGTCGAGGAGCTAACTTTCCTACATGAATGAGACTATTCTCTTCCCTTATTTCAATATTATAAGTAGTAGGTAAAGTAGGTACTACCCTTTTGATAGAATGAATCATGACCGAGATGTCATTACTCAAATCCTTTAGATGATACAAGAAAGCATGTTGGGGTGTAGGCCTTACCACCTGAGGAATTCTCTCCCAAGTCTTCTAAAACTTGATATTACAATCAATAATCTACTCACTTGGGATCTCTTTTCATTGTTGTTAGTTTCTCAACCAAAGACAAGTGATCTGACTTATCTTCAAATTAGTTGCAAAGATTTGTTCCAAGATCATCCCAGATGGGAATAGAGGTAGTCTTAGACTTATATACCATTGAATTACTTTTCCCTTGATAAAATCCACAAGCAAGACTAACTACTACATCGTCATGTGTGACTAAATAGATAGAACACACATTGGCTACATCTAGGATGTGCTCAACAGGGGTGACTTGATTCTCACCAATGAAGTATGGAATATATTTTAGAGTGGTTACTAGCATATCATGTTACGCATTCAAAAGGAGAGGAATTCTACTAGTGAATTTGGAAAAGTTTCTTAGAGGTGGTGGGGCTACCTGGTAATGCACGCTAGTTTACCAAAATGAGTGGAAAGTGTACATCGCACTAGAGATGGAGAGGTGTGCGTAGGCATTCTACTTACTCTTCTTCTTAGAGATACCTTGAAGTTTTTGAAATATTCTTCAGCTATTTTGTTTTTCTGTTATGTACTGTTCTCATGAAAAAGGTATGTACATTGCTAAAATAGTAGATTTGAGTGTTGGGAGTTGCCATATGTGTTAAAAAGCCTCCAAAGGTTAGAAATAACTAAGTCACACACTAGTGATCTATCTGAAGCTGAACTTAGAAATGATGAAATCTAATATTTCAATGTTGGTCCCACTGGGCGTATCAAAAACTGTTGGAGCTCAAACTTTCACCCATTCTAGATCATGTTAAACTATGTCATTGAAGAAACATGGGATTGTCTCCAAGTTGTGGGACCTTACGCACTTGAGACAGACCTCTAGAGAATGTCAGTTCCTCTACTTATTTCTACTACTATGACTACTCCTAATTCTAAAATTGAATTCTAAACTATTCATGCCAAGGTTCCAGAGTTAGAAGGATATGCAGAAAGGGAAAACTAATCTAAGGGAGGTGATAGCACCAAAAATAAAAGGGGGTGAACATGGTTAGATTTTAAGTTAAAATGGAGGGTAATGTGCACAAGGAGGACAGATACATGTATCACATTCCTAAAACATAGTCGTTATAATTAATTTCACAAGGCACAATTAGAAAAGGAGATGTAACGAACGTGAGAAAGCACAACAAGCACACAACATAAAGAAAATGTGAAGTATGTCATAAGGTACATTAAATGTGCACATGGTTAGGTATGATTCCTCATCGCAGAAGGAAGAATAAAACAGATTTAAGGCAAGAGGATAGCCACAAAATGATGCTTTTATTACTTCCAAGAATGCACAATCTATAAAATGGTGTATGATGTCGATATCCACATGTAAATACCATATCTAAATACTACAACTCAAAATTCAAAATAAGTAGAACCCTTAGTAATACTAGAAGATCTAATGTGTCCAACCTTTTACAATGATCATTGATCTGATATTTATAGAATAATGAAGGAGAGAAGGGGAGGAGAAAGGATGGAAAATCAGATTTGAATCTTCAACCACTAACAACCATCAATGAATGCCTACAAATCTATAAGATGTGCTTCTCCATGTCTGCTTGACGTGTAGGAGAAGGAAAGAGGCAAGATTTCAATGAAATCTGGTGGTTGGGTAAATCAAATTCTATATTGATGGCTAGAATTTTGTTTCCCTGCTTCTTACCTACCTAATCCCACCAAAATCTTATTTTTAATGATCCAATGTGTATCCCACGTCATCATATTTCTAACAAGCCCAAGTTCATGTTTTTCGAGCCCTATAGAAACTTTATGGTGATCTAAAGGATACTATGGAATTTGAACAAACAATGAAATATGGGACATGATGATTGGTTAGAATATTAAACAACTATATATTTTTCTTGTCATTTCTTCCACATGTCATGCAATATTTCTTCACAAGGATTCAACGCCTTGTTTTGTTCTTTGATAGGTTGTGTGTGATACACTCATTCTAACAAGTTTTCATATGGCATAGTAATGGCACAAAATAAGGTACGAATGCATGTGAAAGGAGAGGCTCATAAGAAGAAAGAAAAGAGAAGGAACGTAAAAGTAGCACATGCAAGAGAAACGAGAACATACTTATATGAGATAAGTATGTAGGCAGGATGCGAGAAGCTATAAGGCAAGTGTAAGGTAGTGAGGAAGGGAGTGCACAAGAATTCTAGGGACTTAACTAATTTTAGGAAGAAATTCCAAGGTGCACATGAAGGGTACATGAATTACTAGAGAAATTTAGATACATAAGGAGTGTGTGTAAGGGAAATGGAGGAGATAGAGGAATGGGGATAGAAATTAGAAAGAATGCATGATAAGAAAAACGCGTGAGGACACACAAGTAAATTTCAACCAAGATAATTATGCCAAGATGAAAACCAAAGTGCACATAACCTGTAATATTGGAAACTTGGAGCCAGAATCAAGATGTGAGTTGTCAAAATAACTAGGGGTGTTATTTTAGACAATAGGTACTCGATGTCCTCACATACTCATATAATGATTTGAATTCCTATCAACCATAGTCCATGCAACATTTTATACCCCTGAATCCCGATGCAAAAAAATTCCTTCAAAATCAAAGGCAGTACAATCCCAAGATTACTAGAATAATTAAAGTAAAGGTTGAGAAGTTATTTAATGTTTACATTATCTTTTTTATTCACCACTCAACCTGGATATCCAATATTGTGGCAGTAAGGAAAAAGAGTGGTGAAATCTACATCAATGTGTGATTTTGGAACCTAAACAAATATTATTTGAAGGAAAATATCCATTTCCAATCATGGACTGCATCTTATAATCGATTAATGGCTTGAAAATGATGTCCATGTTAGATGGATTCTTGGGGTAAAACTACATTAAAGTTTCTAAAAAAGATTAATTCAAAACCACCTTCACTACCACTACGTGCCTTTTGGTTTGATCAATGTGGGTGCTACATTTCAATGGTTCATGGAATTGTATTTTAAAGGAAAGTGTATTATAGTGTACCTTCATGACTTGAAAGTGTACTTCAAGAAGATAGTAGAACATCTCGCAATAGCTCAAGTAAGTACTAATCTGTTGTAGGTGGCATCATATTTTCCTAAACCCAAAAAATTCCATTATCAATTTTACTAAGGAATGTCTACTTGGTCACATCATGATCAAGTAGGGCACCAATATTGATCTAGAGATGTTAGAGGCTATCCAAATATTATCTCTTCCTACCAATAAGCCAGGTGTGCATTCCTTCTTTGATAAGGTCAAATTATTGAAAATATTTGTACTATATTATGTAGAGATAAATAAGGATATTGTCTATATGATGATTCAAAATAATCCTTCAATTGAAGCAAGCAAGGTAAAAATCCTTTCAATCTATTAAAGGTGTCATTGCAAAAACAGCCACTCTAGTACACTCAAATTTTAGTAGGGAATTTATCCTCTATTGTTATTCCTTTGAGATTAATATATTTTCATCCTCATTCAAGAAAATGAAGACAAAGTGTAGTCATACATCAACTTTATAAGTTCCCCTATGAAGGCACATGAGCTCAATTACTCATTACATGAGAAACATGCTCATGTGATGGTAAGAGCATTAAAAACTTTCAAATTCTACCTTCTAAATTCTCATGTTGTGGTTATGGTCCCAAGGTCATAGCTTAATTATATTTTAATGTAGAAAGACCTAGGTGAAAATAGAGGAAATTGATTCTTGAAGGTGCAGAAGTATGATATTGAGATTAAACCCTCCAAACTGGTACAAGGAAATAGATTGTGTGACATTCTTACTCAAGAAGAATGGGAATACGGTTCAAATTGTTATAACTACTTAATCAATGATCTTCCTCTTGTGATTTTCGTAAGTAAAACCAATCCATGGTATGTTGATATATCATATTTCTTCACCAATGGATATTTTACTCCTGACCTAGATTAAAATAAAAGGATAACTCTGTGTCTCAGAGCAACAAAGTATGTCATCTGAGAAAATATATTGTAAAAACAAGGTCTGGATGGCACATTCTTTAGGTGCATAGAGGAATAAAAAATAAATATTCAAGTCATGCCATGACCAAACATGCAGAGGCCACTTCTCTACAATGGTCACAACACACAAATGGGTTGGGAATTTTTATCCATGTCAAAATTTGTAGGAATGCCTACGCTCATTTCTCTACCACTCCATCATGTGATCACTAAAGATAATTTTCAATAGTGGGGTATTAAAATAATTGGCATGCTATATCCTCACTCTAACTTAGGGAACATATATTTACTTATTGCCACATACTACTTCACGAAGTGAGTATATGTCATTCAAGAAGCATGTAAATTCGTAAATTGTGTACCTTTTTATAAGAAAATATCATTTTTAGATTCAAAGTACCTAGCAAGAGCATAGAGGAAAATTCCACCTGCTTATCCTCAAGTGAAATAATGGAATTATTCTACAACCATAGCATTTATATGTCTCACTCCTCTTATTACTACCCATAAAGCAATGGTTAGGAGGATTCTAGTAATAATAATATTGTCACTACTATTTGTAAGCTAGTGGATGTCAATCAAAGGGATTGTCATAAGAATCTATATGACGCCCTATGGGCTGACTAAATCACACCTAAAAATCTATTCAGACTTCTCCTTTATATTTTTTATACGGTATTGAGGCTCAGATTCCCATTTCTCAAGAGTTACCTACCTTGTAACTTGTGAAGGAAATAGAAAACAGAGAGAATTCGGATGCTCTTGATAAGTTGATATTCTACTTGGAGAAGTTGAACAAAGACATGCTGGTAGTAGTAGACACACTAAGAAGGCACTAATCCAGGTAAAAAGGATCTTCAATTAGAAGACATAGGATAGAAGCTTCCAAATTGGATACCTTTTCCTATTGGGGATAAGAGAAGAGATCCCAAAAGAAGCCCTAGAAAATTTGATTCTCTTTAGCTTGTTCTCTTCAAATTAAAAAAATTTTGTGGGGAGAATACTTATTACCTGAAATACTAGATGTAACCCCATTATATTTTCCTCACAATGGTAAACATATCAAACTCTACAAGAAGTGATGATCATCCTTTGTACTATAATTTTCATTTATGTTTTGTGTTTCTTCACTTTCCAATTTTGGTGTGTTTCCTTCTTGTTGTGTGGGTATGTGTGTTTTTATGTTCGTATTTGTTGCTTGTAAATAAAGACTATATTTCCCATGGATAAAGCACTAGTCTACTCACCCAGAGAAAATATGATGTCCTCTATTTCCCTTGTGGTCCAATCTCCTGAGTTAGATCCATGTATTGTCATGTGAAATTACCAACCCAAAAATGCAAAATTTGATCCATGACAACCAAGCCACAAAGTGAAAATATGATTCTAAACCTTCATGAACCACTCACCCAGTTAATATGTCTTTCATGTCATGATCATCTTGATCTTTTAGGTCCTCAAATATATTGAATAAATATTGTACAAGTGTTAAAAGTGATGTGATAAAGTAAATTCTTCCATTCAACAAAGTATAATTGAACACTAGTTCTCTTACATACTTAGAAAGAAAAAATTTAGATTTTTCAAGGCATGAGTGCATCCTCTAGGAAGGTTATGAAAATATCATAAACATCTAGAGGTGTTATTGGATATAGTTTAATGTTTTGGGAGTAATTTAGGGAGATTTAGGAAATATTTGGTGGTTTAGGGACAATCTGTGCAAAAGCGGGTTTTCAAGTGTAAGGAATGAACAATCAAATTATAAACTTAAAATTTTCTAGATGATTTAGGAGCTCCGTAAGGAGTTAGAATGTAAACAAGTAAGAGATATACATCTTGAAGAATCCTCTATATGTTGAAAAATAAAATTTTATCTAAGACCTAATGATTTATCAAGGCAGTTCAATATTTTTAGGTGTACCTCATCATCTTAAAAAAAAGGGGCATTTTTTTGAGTTTCAGGCAGAATTGAGATCTAAAACCTATTTCATTAGTCTTATAATTGTCTTTGGAGTTATATTCATATAAAATTTCATCTCACAAGACTCCGGGTTCAAATATTTCAAGTTCTCACTAGTGATGCGGCTCCATACTTAGCCAAATTTTATACTACCACATGTTAGTACCTTACTCCATGACACTCATTTATTTCCCTCTTGTCCCTTTTTCCTAAGGGGACAAAGAGGATAAAACTTATCTCCCATGAGCAATCTCTTTCTCTAGTTTTTGTGTTTTTATCTGGCTTACCCTATTTCCTCATGCTTGCTCTGATTTTTCCACTTGTCATCATCTCTCTCCAAGATCCCTATTTTTTACCTCTTAATCTTTGTCCCAAGGATAGAGAGGGGACAAAAATGAGTTCCCATGAGCAATCCCCCTCTATGGTTTTTCATGTGACCTTTTTCAACTCCCTAGTTGTTTTCCTAGATTTTTCATCCTCATGCACACCTGACCAAATGCTGCCACTTGTCATGATATTACTCCAAGTTCCATTTTATGTCCCTCATCTCCCCTTACACAAATAAACTTGGTTTTTAACTCCACTTAATATTTCATTCAACCTAGGGTCAACCCATAATTAGCAAGGAAGCACAAAAGTAAAATATAACTTATTTTTAAGTTACTTTATTTACACATGTCAACATATTCACCATTTTTGTTTTTGTAATACCTCAAAGAACATAAAAATATACTAGACATGCTGCCAAAATCATTCCAAAATAGCTATAGCCTTGAAAACTAATATTTCTTCATATCTTTTCAACCGAAACTAGATTCAACTTATATTTTCACATAATACTCTAGTCACAGGTGCCTTATAGAATAATTTTACTGCATATCAAATAATGACCTACTTTATTTATAGCAAAAAATTTAAAACCTACCCTCCCAAAGTATCTTTTTCAGTTTACAAACTTTTAACGAAAGAATCACTGTGAAAATTGGAGCACAAGATCACAATGCAAAGTCGAATCCGATGAAAGTGTTTTTGTTGCAAACCAAAACTGGTAAGAGAAATTACTAAAATAGAAAGTGCTCTTTATAGTCACATACTAAAAATAGTAAGCCACCTAAAAAACAATCTCACATTACTCATAACATCAATAAATAATGAAAAATAGTAAACAAGGTAAAATGCAGACAACTTTACCAAAATAGCAGTTTCCAAAAAAAGTAACCTTCTAAAATATAAACTTTCTAAAAATAGTAAAAAAATAATCAGTGGAGGTATTATATGTTAGCATGTGTGATTTTATGTGTTTTCATTTTTGTAAAGTCTCATTAATGAAAAAGAGGATGATGGATGTCTAATGGAGGATGCTCAATGTGATGTTAACATGGTCATTTGGGTTATTTCATGGTGCGTGAGTGGACAAGGTGAGAATGGATTGGCATGGTAGGCCTAATTAGATGACCTAGGTAGCCTAGGTGATGGAACATTATGGTTTGAGATGTATGATGACTTGAGGATCATGGTAGAGGCATATACAACATGTTAGGAGAGTATTGGGGAGATTGTTGGCACGTGTGTGTGTTTAGGTGTTTTCATTCATTTAAAATATCATTAATGAAAAAGAGGATGATAGAGGACTGCTAAAAATTTTCGGTGTGATGTTTACATGGTCATTTAGGTTGTTTCATGATTGTATGAGTGGACAAGGTGAGAATGTCTTGGCCTTGTAAGACTAATCAGGTGATCTAGCTAGCCTAGGTGATTGAACATGATGTTTTGAGTTGTATGATGACTTGAGGATCATTGTAAAGGCATGGAGAGTATTTTAGGAGAGTTTTGAGGAACTCACATCATCTTTAGAGTATGGTTAAATGTCATAGACTCATTACAGTGCTCATTTGACCTAGTCTAGGATCTTGGAGGCCAAATGAAGCATGAGGGTTAGTTTGAGAGCTATGTGAGCTCATGGAGGCATGCATAGGTGCGATACATGTTGTCTCTATTATTTTAGGTCCTTTTAGATATCTTCAAATTAGATTCATGATTTTTTTCTACTTGTTCTAGTTCTAAACAAGACCCAATCCTAGTGTTGTCTTGGTCTAGGTTTTTCTACTTGGTCTTGGTCTAGGTCTAGGTCTAGGATCTTGGAGGACAAATGAAGCATGAGGATTAGTTTTAGAGCTATGTGAGCTCATGGATGCATACATAGGTGCAATACATGTTGTCTCTATTTTTTATGTCCTTTTGGATATCTTGAAGTAGATTCATGAGGTTTTTCTACTTGGTCTAGGTCTAAACTAGACCTAATCCTAGTGTTTAGATGCCTAATTAGGAATGGTAGTCACTTGCATGTTTGTATGATATCTTTATATCATTCATGGAGGTATATCATGTTGTTTTCATCATATATATGATCTTATAAGTGGTTTCATACTTGATTATAGTGTTGGTTTAGTTTGTTATCACCTAAAATATACAAAACCCTAAGGCCTAGTCATGCAAGTCCTAGTGGTGGTGAAGATTCAAAGTTATTTGACGTAATATCATGAATGGATATGATGCACAAGGGTGTCCTAGAGGTATGAGAAAACATTATGGTTATTATGAAGATAATTTTTCAAGATACATCAGTTTTGGTAAAATAGAGTTGAGAAGAAGGAAAAACTAGCTCGAATTGGCAACTTTAGATACTCATTGTGAATTGTGTTATTTTCATGGGACCCATAGGTTTTGGAGGATTTTTTCCATTGAGCTAAAAGTGTTTATCAAAAATAATGAGGTCATTTTATTTTCTATTTTTTATGAATAGTCATTAAGAAGGTAAAGTGGTTTAAAACCCTAGTTAAACCCTAGCTTAAAAGCGATAGAGAATATCTTCTTGGTAAGTTTCGATAATGTATTAATTTTTCTAGTGTGATGATTGGAGGTTGTAAAGTACTCCTCCATATTTTCATAAAGATATGATAGACATTTTAACAGTACATGGGCCCCACTCAAATATTGTTAGTTTGTGGCAAAATTTTCCATTAAAGGCATTTGATTAAATCAACATTGATTAAAACTTGGTAGTTTTACTAGATTTCCCTTATAGTTTTAGGTCATGTTTGAGGTCCTAGAGGTTAAATTGTGCCATACCTTTAAATACTGGTCTTGGGGGTTGAAAAGGTAGTTTTTAATAGTTTCATATATTGACCTAGTTGAAGGCCTTCCACTTAGAGTTAGAAGGAAATGTAAGATGTTATGAAAATTATATTTGGAGACCTTTAAAATGATATAGTTTTTTTCTCTTGATGAGGTGTTTTAATAGGTTAACCATCTCATTTTTTTAATACCTCTTTTGATTGATTCAGACATGACTGCTTTGGTGAGAAGATGGATGTATTAGACTCATGTTTTGGCTTAGTTATACTTGATATATATTATAGACTTAAGAGGGGTTTATTTTATTCCTATTGAATAAATTTATAGGGCATGAAATTGATGGTGAAAACAAGTTGAGTTTCTAAAACTACTTTCTAGACATTTCAGTTTTCTAAAGAGGAAAATAAGTGTGGTTTACTTTGTTTGATGTTTCATGAGGTATAGAAATCATGGATGTGTTTTAAAAGTAATTTGATTTCCATTGAGTGGTTACATGACATAGTTGAGGTGTTTTGGTGTGATCTTGATCTTGATCTTGTTAGGTGAAGACTAGTTCTTTGAAACAGTTGTTTTGAGTTGGAAATGGTTTTACTTGATAGAGTTATTAATAAAATGATTGGTGCAAAGCATGGTTTGAGCATGGATGATTTTTTATGATGTATTTGACATGTTTTATTCCTTTTGAGGCTTAATTAAGCATGGTTTTGTTTGGAGGTCCTTGATAAGCTTGGTGATGGGGATTTGAGTCTATTTTGGCTTGTTTAGTTGTCTTAGTGCATGGCTGACCTACATGGTCCATTTTATGATTTTTTATGAGTGTGGTGTTATGTTTATATTTTTATTGTCTGAGCTATTTGATCTTGACTGGCCTATGTTATTTTTTTTAGTTCAAAATCATATAAAGTAGATGTTTTGGTTCATTTTTAAACTAGTGAAATGAGAGGGGGAAAGTGTGAGCTATTTAAGAGAGTTAAATTGATTCTAAGGAATCAAATCAGAACTGAAATTGTGTGAAAAAAATTGAGGATTGTTATAGATCTTGTGTGCAAGGGTTGGTGATCAAATCAGGTCATGAAATTACAAGATTGTGAGAGTTAGAGGAAGGTGTCTTTGAAGAGGGTTTGAAGGAGTTTGGAGCTGAATATTATGACCACTATTAGATGTGTGTTGGCATTATTTTATTTAGTGGTATTCTTATCAAAATATTTTTGATGAGTCATATTCATGCAATTCTTTTATTTTGAGTAATATCAACAAGGTTTTATGAGTTCGTGCTCATGTGGGGTTGGTGTCTCACTAAAGAAATCTCTTGTGATGTGTAATATTCACTTTAGTACTTTTTTGAGTAATATCTGAAAAACAATTCAGTGGTATTTCTTCCCTTTAAGGTTTTCACACTTATATATAGTGTTCATGTGTACTCTCTCTTGGTTGTGCTTATGTGGTTGATTGTTTCATGTTGTTTATGCTCACATTAATACATGGTTGAATGTTAATGGTTATCATAAGTTAAAGGAATTGAAAATAAGGTTTTAAGGACTAATTCATCCCCTAGTCCATTATTATTCCAAAATTGGTATTAGAGTAGGTCCTTTTGGAGAAGTTTAATCACTTGAAAGGATATTCTCTTGGAGCACATATTTAGGTGATCAGAATGGGAGAAGAGTGTTTTCCATATGAAATTCATAAGTTCAATGGAAATAATTATGCTCTATGGAAACTCAAAATTAAGGTATATCTAAGTTCTTTTGGTTATGAATTTTATTTTGAAGACATTGATTTATCAGACCCCATTTGCCAAGGATAGCATCTTTAATTCTTTAGAAGAATGTGTGAACACCATGGTTGTAGATTATGTTTCATATAGGCAATTATGGGAGAATTTGGAGGATTTTTATGAAGATATCATCCCTTCCAGTAGTAGTGAACCTGATGAGGTCATTAGTACAAAAGGCATGGATCAAGAACTGAAGGTAATCCTTAAAGTGCTTGAAGACAAAAAGGAGTGTACTTAGCTAAAACTTAGTTTGATTTTTATTACTAGTCTCAAGATTAAAGAGGATGATTGCATCAAGTTTTGATATGCTCATGAAGACTTTATGATTATAACTTGACCTAGCTTCAAGAAAACTAAAATGTATCAAAAATTTAGAAAAATACAAGCTATTTAGATGATTTGTTGAGCAACCAAATACCTTCTAGTGATAAGTTAGGTTTAGGTTTTAAAGAAGAATCAAAGAGGGATGAAAATATTTTTGAATCAATTCAAGAATCTACCAAATCAAAGTATATCCTCAAAGATAAGGATCTCAAGAAAAATTATTTTTTTCAAGCAATAAGTATTATTATTCAAGTGATGATCATATCAAGAACAATATGAAGACAAAGTCTATCAGGAAACTGAATGCCTCAAGGTATGAAATTTCTTTTAATGGTTATTATTTCACATGCAATGGTTTTGTAATAGGGATAAGGAGTGAAAAAAATTATCAAGTATGAGCAATCCATGGAGGGATAGTAGGAGTGAGAAATCAAAGAATGTGACATGCTACAACTGTCATGAGAAAGGTCACATTGCAAGGTATTTTTATATAAACCTTTAAATCATATTTTGGAAAATGAAGTTGCTAGAGGTAAGAGTAAAGTTGTATGTTTCAATTGTAATGAAGTGGGTCACATAGCTAGATACTATCAACATGGATCATCAAGACAAAGATGGAAGAATGAAGGTATGAATGAGGTTGTATGTTTCAAATGCAATCAAGTTGGTCATATTGCTAGAGTCTACAATCAGAGTCCACCTAGACAGAGTTAGAGAGATGGATCTTCTCAAGGTAAGAGTCTTATTATTTTATTCAAATGTAATAATTTTGTTCAGATTTCAATATACTATAGATGGAGGATAGATATTATAAGAGGAAAGAAGAAGTCAGGTCTAGTCATGATGAGAATCCTAATGTTTGTAGTGATCCAAATACTCAAAAGGATTGTTTGTTGATAAAGAAGCAAGGTTTCAGAATTTGAATAATTTAATATAAGATCTTTTGTTCTCTCCCATGAGGACTTGGGTGATTTTTTGTGTTAGATACATTCAGGAGCTTTGATGCCTCCATTAGGCTTCATAGATTCATCTTCCTATGTGTTATGAAGTGTGAGGAGGTATGGTTGGTCTACATAAGTAAGTATGAGTTTTTCTTGTTGATTGTGAGATGTCCTTGTCTTGTTCAAAATAATATAGTCATATAATATGGTTTCTTGGTCAAATGTTGTGTTTGGTGATAATAAATAGTCATGTTGAAGAGTTCTAGTCAAGTTTATCAAGTCTTGTTGAAATGTATCTTGGTAATGTGTTCTATGATATGTTGGTTTAATTCAATATGTGTGTAAAAGTATTCTTTGATTCAAGTTTAAAGGATGAAGTAGTTTTTCATGAGTCATCATGTTATCTAGGCTTTAAGGAAATTATTAAATTCTCATATTTTTGAAGGAAGGCCTATAAGAATGTCATTGTAGGAGTTTTGTCATGAAGTCTAGGTATGTATATGAGGTGTCTTAGTCCATATGATGAGTCTTGAAGTCGATAGGTCAATAATTTTGTTGATACATCAAGACGTCAAGGTGGCTCTCTATGTAGATGTACGATATCATCATGAGAAGTCTATTTTAGGTCTATGATGGGTCATGACAAGAATTTTTGAACTTGTAAATATAACTCAAGTCATGAGGATTTGTGTTGTATATTGTATGGTTTGTGTCATGGTCTAGTATGAACTAATTACACAAGAAGGTGATATTCTTAAGATCTATTGTGATTTTTAGGTAAGTAAAGGTGGTATTGGTTAAAATATTCTCTTACTATGAGTCAAAGTTGTTATTCATAAAAACATTATGTCAAGATCTAGTGGTTGCGAGATTGTGTCATGAGGATTAAGAGTAGAATCCTCATCATGGTTTTGAAGGATGTCACTCTAACAAGATAAGTACATAAGATTCATTAATGATGGAATTTTTTATGGTTAGGCATGTCCAATATTTTGCATGGTTTCATGGTCTGTGCATGGTACAAAGTCTCTGTTATGGTATGAGATGACTCACATTTTGAAGAAAGGTACTAAAGTAATAGATGCATAAGGTCAAGACATTGTTACTATACTCTTGAAGGTATTCAAGTAGGTTAATAGTGATTTTGATGCTATCATAAGTACAATGGAGTAGGATCCATCAAGAAGAATCCTTTTATCTAGACTAGACCATCTATGAAAAAATGAGATAATGTAATCCATGTATGTTCTTTTTTTAATTATGCCTACAAGGTTATCCTTTGAATCTTGGTTCAATATTGAATTGGTTTAAGATTATACTTACATCAAAGAGATGGTTTAAGTATGAACAATGGACTAGAAGGTCATAAATGAGTTCTTTTAGTTTAAATGATTTTTTTCAATCTTGTGCATGATCAATTAAGGTTTGAGATAGTGTCTTGATCAAAAACATGAGAAGATAGTGAGTTTGCATGATCACTTAGTATCATGATGTTGGCACATATAGTTCATGTAGTGATAAGGTGTGTTTCTAAGATTTCCAAATTTCATGCCTTTATACAAAGTGTATAAGTCTGAGAATAGGTGTTTGAGGTATTTTGGTTCACCTTACACAATATTATGAAGTAACAAGGAAGGTTGAGAGGTTATTGTTATCGAATTTTTCACGTAGGAAAAAAATTGGACAATGGAGGTCCTATTACAAATAAATTATGACATTGGTCCCAGGGGCCCGATTTTGGTCATCACGGAGATAAAATGACTAAAATAATTAATAAATTGATAAGTGAGCTCTCCTAGATTTAAACAGGATCAACTTGGATCCCAAATCAGGCTCAACTCAGTTTCCATCTTGATGTGTAGCTCGAAGGCGGGAAGGGGTTTGCCTTTTTATGAAAACATAACAAGGTGATGTTGATTCTTTCATCAACTCAATCAAGAGCTGGTGTAGTCATCTCAGAAGGTAACTTGGGCTAGGTGGAGTCACTTCAATAGAGATCTTGGCTCGGTAGGGAACAATTCACCGAGGTAGAGGTAGGATGGCTCAGTAGTCACCCAAAGGAGCCAACTCGGCTATAAAATTATTATAAGGGACCGAGCTCACATGAGCTCAATGAAGACCGAGCTCATGGGATCGAGCTAAGATAGCCTGGGATCTCATGAGTGCAAGAAAGGATCTCAGCATGTTTATCACAAGGAGATCGGTATCACCATAGAAATGAATGCGAGCTCAAGATTAAATTTCAGAGAAGTGAGTCATGTTTTTTGAAATTAGGGCAAGCTCATGTGCGAGTGACTTAGGGTCCAAGGATCAGGTGATTCATAATGGGCTCAATCCATGCATGGATAAATTGGTGCAGCATTAAGAGGCTAAATCGGCGTGATATGGGCCTTAATGTTGAAAGATGAAGTGAGATGATGGACTGGTTGATCTTTCATATAGCTTGAGCGAGATAAGTGATTATTCAAACCAGGTGAGCTCGCTCATTTGTTGGTATGTGAGCCATTAAGGAGTTAGATGAGCTTATCTCTGCTTGGTCAAGCTAAACATTTTGAATCAAGAACAAAGAGATGAGTTCATGAGTCAGAAATACAAGCTTGGTAGCTGAGTTTGGCTCGTTGTAAAGAAATATTGATAGGAGTGGAGGATTTTTCGATGGGATCTCAAAGCGGAGATCATGGCTTGGCTAAGGCACATTGGGGAATGTCTTAGCCCATTACCCTTGAAGTGGGTAAAAAGGTTGAAATCCCTCGTGTTGTGGAGAAGTGGGCATTAGGAACTAGTTTTCCAAGGCAGCGAAGGGACAAAATGGCTTCAAAGGTTCTTAATTCCCACTCCTATCTCATGGAATTTTTGGTATGAATGTCATGTCAAGCTTAGAAAAATGTTGTTTGGGTTCCCAAGCCAAGAAAGTCAACAAAAAAACATGTCGAAATAACATGTGTTCTAAGTTAAGTGGAGAGTGTTGTTACACACAATCGATTCATTAGAAAATGATTGTGTTGGAGTGAAGTGCGGGATCATGCTCACAAAATTGAGCTCGAGTATTTCGGTTTGATTCGAGAGACCCAATCGAGATGGTGATTCGTTCACCGAGATATGAGGAGGTCATTTGAAATCTTGACTACCATGGAAATAGATGGTTCTATATGGAAAATTCATGAGAAGACACCTCGAAAAAGAAAATAGATCTACTCAATTGTTCAAAGTTCATAGTGCTACCACAGAATATCTTGAACATGATTAGAGAAGAGTGCATCTACCAACCGATATTGAGATGGTAGCTTGTGAGATCAGGTTCGAGCTCTACATATTCATCAAGTTTTGCATAATAGTAGGGATGCATCATCAGGGGAGCTCGGTTTGACGAGATCAGCCATGGAGGATAGGTGGATGAGTTACATCGAGTCGACAAAGAAGTGAGTTGACCACCATGAATAGAAGATAGATCACTATCAAGTGATTATGTAGGTCAAAATGAAGATGCCAAGTGAAGTAAACATAGAAAAAATAAAGTGGATGGCCTTTGAATGCTTTCAAAAATAAGCTTTACGGTCACTAACAGTTAAACACAGGAGTGTTCGCAGCTCCTACAAAACAATGACATTAGAACTCATGCAGAGATTAACTTAGAAACCTGAGTTCCAAGGGGATTGTAATATGAGCTGCATAATGATAAATAAGCTAAATCATGTTTGTGTAAGATAATTCAAGTATGTGTGCAAGTCGGTATTGGGCTTGGGATCAAGTGTAATATTTCATTGCATCTGCTAAAGATCCAACTCGTTGGTTCGAAATGCTCGAACTTGTAGCTCATCTTATCCTAGAAAGAGCCTAGGTTGCAACGATCTCATGGAGGGTAGTGATATATGAATGAGTAGCTCGATTTGATGAGCTCAAAATGGAGAATGTAGGGTAGCTCATGTATGGCTGAGATATTATGTAGAAATGGACATGGTGAGGTGAAATTTGCATAAATTGAGACACGGTCCACATAATGAAATGAGTTTCGAGAGAGAGCTCATTCACGAATTGACAAGAAAATGACTCTTGTGGTGAAGTATTCACATGATTGAATGCCAAGTCTGAATCAAGAAGAATCATTTCAGGTGGGATGTCACCATGGAGCTATGTCAAATCTCATAACAACATTATAAAGACAAGTTAAGTCGGTATTAGTGCATAACTCAACTAATGGAGAATCATTGCAAGGCCGATTAAAAAATGGAGTGTGCAAGAGAGATCAAATAATTTACAAGAAATGGTTTGCATGGATACATCGCAAAAAATGATAAAGGCTCGAGCATAAAATGCTAGCTAAGCACACAAATATGTAAGGATGACTCTAAGAATGAAGGCGGTGGAGCTCGGTACTTGGCACATGGTGAATTATCCACAATGAGAAAGGAGTTTAAAATGGAATGGCTCAAACCGAGCTTGGGAGTCAAGCATCAAGCACATTGGGAAACAGAGGAAAGCATGCTAACTTGATGGCATGGGGTGAGCTGAAGCTTTTTGGTTACATTGCATTCAATAGGCTCGGGTCGAGATGTAATTCATCGTAGGTGATCATAGAAAAGGAAGGACCTGCGGCGAGTTCTAACCCAAATCGATCCGACACGGTGATGAAATCGATGTCATGTATAAGGTCATAAATGTATCATGTGGTTGAGCACGGTTGAGTTAAACAAGTGAAGTGATCGATTGTTGGAATATGTAGCATGAAATTCATAACGCCAAGGTATTCCAACAGTGAGAAACTCATAAATGACTCATCCTTCACCTTCAACTCAGTGATGAGGAACTCATGGACTAACTCAATGCTTAGATCATGAGAGTCAATGAATATATGAAGAGGAGATCATCAAAGACCACGTGATTCAGAGGTGGGTACAACACAGTCAAGTCAGAAGTGAGCTCAAGGAAATGATAGGGAGAGCTCGGTAAATATGATAGATCAATTCTGCGTGAACTCATGTAGAGTTGGAGGTGAGGTCGATTCAAAGTGAGATTGGTGCAGTTAAAAATGGGCTTGGTGGACAATTCAATGGGTCCCGATCATGTGGAGTTAGGCATATTCGATGAGGATTTGGTCACCAAGAAAATGGAGCTCGGTTATGATGGATGGTGGATGGTTGTAACGATCCCATGATGCACTCGGTTGGTATGATGTGATGGTGATGGACTCAGCCAATACTTAGGTTGGAGGAACTCGGACCCAACTCGGTGAGTTGGCTCGACAAGCCAACCACCGAGTTGGGATTTTTTTGCCTTTTCCTCATAATTTTCCTCTTCAGCACAAACCTTGGTAGGGGGGCCCACCTGATAATAATTAAGTTAATAGTTTTATTTTAAATATTTTAATAATAATATTTATTATTATTATTTAAATATTCTTTTAATTAATTAAGGAGAACTAGGTCAAATGGGTATTAATGATACATGATGGAACCTTCTCAAGTGGTTTAACCAACTGTAATAAATACATCATGTACCTTCATTTAGGAATGTAATTATGACCTTTCCTCTTCTCTCTCACATATTCTTATATAAATGTAAGTTGGAAGCTCATTCCAAAGGGTTTCAATAGGTCAGATAGGTTGGAAAGTTAGACATCTTAGGCAAGTGTGTATTTTTCAAGAGTCCTCTCTCTTCTGTAAGTTGTCATTATATGTTGAGGAATTGTCAAACCTCCTTTTCAAGACCGTAATGGAAACCATTTCCTCTTCTGAATGTATGATGCATTGTGCATGTTATTGAAGTAATAAAAGTGTGTGTTTTGTGACTAATCTTGGTCCTTTCATCCTTTTATACTTATTTGTGCCTTTTCTCATGTTTGTAGGTACACTGTGCAAGTTCACGTTTCTATTGCAGGATCTTGGATTTATGTGCTTATCAAGTGGTGGAGTGTTGCATGTAGTTGAGTTTTGGTGCTTTTTTACCCTTCTCAAGTTCATCCTTCTACACTGGAAGACTGATAACATGTTTGTCTGATCAATTTTAACAAAGGGAATGCTTGCTTCTTAGTCTATGGTATTTTATACCCTCTCTAAGTTATAGTAGGTAAAGTTGACTTGTGGTGCACACACCCTCTTCAAATTAACCCTTCCCGAGTCTGAAACACCCTTTATTTGGTGCATCACCATCCCTATTATAGTTTCATTTTTTCAAATATCTTTCCCTAAAACCCATGAAAATGTTAGCATAGGTCTAGATAACTATTTTATTGCACTAGGAGTAGTACAACACTTAGTTTAGGAAGAGGAAGTTGGCCTTCTCCGGAGGTTCACCTCAATCCCAAGTCCCATAGCTTGAGAGGTGATCCCATTTTTTCCAATAAAACCAAACGTCTTGTTCACATTCTGGCCATTCAGAGGGTGCAATGATTTGGTGACAACAGTTACTCAAAGCTAAAATGTAAAGATAAAAGCATGATAAAATTTTGTGGGAATCAAATAGGTACTGATAACTTTGAAATAGTGAAAAATTATGAGATACAAGTCTAAGAGTGGTTTTTGAGGACTATAGCATGGTCTCAAGAAATATTATAGTATTCCTATATGGTTCACAAGGTTTTACAAGCCTAAAATGAGGATTTAAGCCCTAATGAAGATCTATCAAGAGGGTGCAATTCCTGAATAGGTCTTTAGAAGTCCAAGAAGCTATGTACTCTTTATTGATAACCATGGTTATTTTCTTGTATGAAGTTACTTAAGGGGTATTTTATTGGACTAACCCTTAATTCATATCTTGAGATGTATATTAAAGTGTTTAAGCATCTTTGAAGGAGTAAGAAGCTTGATAAATGTCTGTGAATTCTAAGAAGGTGTGTTTTTGTGTTCATATGCTCTTTTGTAGCCATGTTTATGGGTGTTTTAGTATATAACATGATCTCTTCTATCTTGGTGTGATGTATCTTAAGCATATAGATCTGGTAGAGGAAATTTGGAAGTAGGAAGGGTGCATTAATGACCTTATCAAGGTCTGCAGGAGTTTGTTTTTGGCTAATGAAATGAAAATATGAATATTCCCCTACTTTGTGTTTGAAATTTACTGAGATGGAAGAATGTATGTTTGATTTTTTAATTCAAATAGTTGTGTATATATTGAAGAAGGGTTGGTTAGGATATGTATGAAAATATTGGGATCAAATGAGGTATCATCGTTGGCATGAGTTTTTAAGAATAATTATTGGTTTAATAAGGATCACTAGACCCTGTAACATCTTGTATTGGTAGTGAGCTACATTTTTTTCTATTAATCCATGTGTTTTATGATGATGGAACATATTGAGGGGGATATTGAGTGATATTCTTCCTTAGAAAGTAAAGTTATGAAGGATATATATAGGAAATATGACTTGGTAAGTGAATCATGTTAGATCTTAGAAGATTGTGACAAAGTATAGCAGACCGTAAAAGAGAAAAATAGTATGTTACAAGTCTGTAGAAGATTATAAAATCATGGGGAGCCATTGATGACCTTGATCCAGGTGATCTAGGTGCCAATAACACCTAGTAAGGAAAGGTAAAAGGTTGGTTGTTTGTATTATCGAAATAAGTGTTGGCCTTATGTCTCAATAAGTTAGTATCATGCAAAGAAGGATGGAAACATTGAAAAGTCTCTAAGGGATAATGATAAAATTCTTATTCAACTTCATGGCTTGTATGAAATGGAAGAACTCAAATTTTTGCATCTTTAGTTAGAGAAAAAAGTATAGTTCCAGGGGGGCTATAACGAGTAGAATCATGATGTATATGGGCCTCGAGATCTTAGATAAGTTTTTCCAAGATACATTGAAGGAGTTATTTAGGGATCGCAACTCTAAAGGTTATGTGCAAACATTATATGGAAGAGACAAGCTATTTATGAGCATGATTAATTGACATGGATCAATAAATAGGTAAGCATGATGTTTTAATCCTTTAATTATGATTTTTGGCATGTATGAGTTCCTTGTATAGCTCTTCCTAGGTATGCTATAGTGCTTTCAAAATATAATAAGGTCAAAAACATAGTCTTAGTGAGGTATAATAGTTTTGCATGGTTTTAAAAGATCTTGGTGATGTTTTTACTCATGGAGAGCTCCAAAGAATTTGAAGAAAGATGAATATCATGCATGTACATGTATACTTTGTCATTAATGTTAAGAGGGGGAGAATACTAGGTGGTTTTCCATCAATAAAAAAGGGTGATATTATTGTCATGTATGATTTTAGGTGTTGTCATTGATTTAAAAGCTCATTAATGACAAAGAGAATGATGGAGGACTGTTAGAGGATGATCAATGTAATGTTGACATGGTCAATCGTGGTTGTTTCATGATTGCATGAATAGAAAATTTGAGAATGGCTTGGCCTAGTAGGAATAATTAGGTGACCTAGCTATTATATGTGATGTAACATGATGGTTTGAGTTGTAGGATGACTTGAGGAGCATGGTAGAGGTATCCAGAGAATTTTAGGAGAGTATTGGGGGATATTGTTGGCATGTGTGGGTTTAGGTGTTTTCATTGATGTAAAATTTCATTAAGGACAAAGAGAATTATGTAGAAATGATAGAGGATGCTCAATGTGATGTCAACATGTTCATTTAGGTTGTTTCATGATTGCATGAGTGTACAAGGTGAGAATCGCTTGGCATAGTAGGCCTAATCAGGCGACCTAGCTAGCCTAGGTGATGGAACATGATGGTTTGAATTGTATGATGGATTGAGAAATATGGTAGAGGCATGGAGAGAATGTTAGGATATTTTTATTCACTCGCATGAGCTTGAGTGTATGTATAGGTCATGGACTCGATTATAGGTGCTCATCTAGACCTATTCTAGGTGTTTAGAGGCCAAATGAAGCATGAGGATAAATTTGAGAGCTATGTGAGATCATTAAGGTAGTAAGAGGTGTGATACATGTTGTTTCCAATTTTTAAGTACTTTTGGATATCTTGGAAGTAGATTCATGAGGTTTTTCTACTTGGTCTAGGTTTAAACTAAACCTAATTCTAATGTTTGGAGGCCTAATTAGGCATGGTAGTCACTTGTTGGTGTGTATGATCTATTGAGATCATTAATGGAGGTATTTCAGGTTTTTTTCATCATATATATGTACTTATAATAGGTTTTATGTCTTGGTTATTGTGTTGGCTAAATTTGTTATGGCCTAAACTATGCAAAACCCTAAGGCCTAGTCATGAAAGTCCTAATGGTGGTGAAGATTCAGAATTATTTGAGATAAGATGATGATTTGAGATGATTCACATGTATTTCATAGAGGTGTGAGTAAAACTTCAAGTCCTTATGAATAGAATATTGCAAGATACATCAATTTTAGTAAAACAGGGTTGAGAAGAAGGCTAAACTAGCTTGAATTGGCAATTCGGATGCTCTTTCTGCGAATTGTGTTTTTACATGGGACCAAAATTTTTGGGGTATGTTTTTCCATTGAGCTAAGATTTTTCTCAAAAATAATTAGGTCATTTTATTGTCTAGTTTTTATGAATTGTCATTAAGAAAGTAAAGAGGTTTAAAACCCTAGTTAAACCCTAACTCAAAAGCGATGAAGAAGATATTTTCGGTAAGTTCCGAGAATGTATTCCTTTTTCTAGTGTAATTATTGGATGTTGTAGAGGAATAATATATATTTATATAAATGTATGATAAAGCTTTTAATAGTATGTGGGGCCCACTCAAACAGCAAGTTTCTAAAACTTTTCAGGTTTGTAGAAAAAAATTCCATTTAAGGCATTTAATTAAATCAACATTGATTTAATCTTGGGAGTTTTACTAGATTTACATGATAATTTCATGTCATGGTTGAGGTCATATAGGGAAAAGTGTGCCCTATCTTTGAAGACTAGTCTTTGGGGTTGAAAAGGTAGTTTTGAATAGTTACAGATATTGACCTAGTTGAAGGCCTTTCACTTAGATTTGGAAATAAATGTAAGATGTTATGGAAATTAGATTTGGAGAATTTTCTAATGATACATGATTTGTATCTTGATGATTTGTTTTGATAGGTGAACCAACTCATTTTGTGAATTCCTAGTTTGATTGATTAAGGACAATACTACTTTGGTGAGAAGATGGATGTAAAATACGATGTTTTAGCTTAGCTAATGCTTGATTTCCATTAGAGAGTGAAAAGGGATGCATTTTTTCCTATTGAATGTATTTAGAGATCTTAAAATTGACATCAAAGGTGCAAACCAATTGATTTTTCAAAACTACTTTCTGGGCATTTCAATTTTCTAAAGAGGAAAAGAGGTGTGGTTTTCTTTGTTGGATATTTCATGAGGTCTAGAAAGCATGGATGTGCTCTATAGTTCAATGTATTTCTAATGATTTGTTACATGGCATAGTTTAGGTGTTTTGGTGTGATCTTGAGCTTGTTAGGTGAAGACCGGTTCCTGGAAATAATTGTTTTGAGTAGGAAATGGTTCTACTTAATAGAGTTATGAAGAAAATGATTTGTGAAAAACATGGTTGAAGCATGGATGACATTTTTATGATGTATTTGGCATGTTTTAGTCCTTTTTAAACTTTACTAAGAATGGTGATGTGTTCGGAGGTCCTTTATAAACTTGGTGATGGGGTTTTGAGTTTATTTTGGCTTGTTTAGTTGTCTTGGTGCATTTTCGACCTACATGGGTCAATTTTATGAATTTTTATGAGTTTTGTGTTATGTTTATATTTTATTGGTTGATATATTTTATCTAGACTGACCTATGTTGTTTTTTTAGTTTAGAATCATATGAAGTAGATATTTTAGTTCATTTTTAACTAGTAAAAGGAGATAGGAAAAGTGTGATCTAGTTGAGAGAGTAAAAAGTATTCTAAGGCATCAAATCAAACCTAAGAGTGTGTGAAATATTATGAGGATTTTTAGAGATCTTTATATAATGGTTTGTGATCAAATCAAGTCATGAAAGTCCAATATTGAGCGAGTTAGAGGAAGGTGTGTTTGAAGAGGGTTTGAATGAGTTTGGAGATGAATATTGTGATCATTATTAGTTGTGTGGTGGAAGTGTTGGAAGAAAAATGGACTGAGAGGAGGGGTTGAATGATTTATATGATAATTTTACTTTAATTACAAAGCCATACATTCATCAATTGAGTTTTCCATATATCATCCATAACCATACATGTGCATATTAGATGTGTAATAATCACTCACAATAACACGACACAAGAGAGAGAACACAAGACACCAAATATAATTTGGGAAACCCTAAAAGAAAATAAATCTCACTAAACTCTACTTATATTACACAAATTGAAGAGATTTAGTGAAGCACCAACTTCACAAGGAGCACCAACCCCTAGTTTAGTAGAGCACCAACCCTACAAGGAGTACCAACCCCTAATTTAGTGAAGCACCCACTCTAAAAGGAGGCTAAAACCCCATAATATGATCGAGAACCAGCTAAACCATATTAATATGAATATCTCTTAAATTATTTTTCCAAAAATTATGGAGATCACAATTTTATCTCGCACACACGCCTTGAACCCTCATTCCTTTAACTCACTCTTTCTTCTTCTTTCATGGACATATCTTGACTTCAAACCCTTTCTCACATGCTCTCTAAAACTTCTTATATTTTTACACACTTACTCAGCTCTAAATATATTCCTTCATAATTATTTTACACTTCTACTTGGGTTTCACTTTTCCATCTAAGAACACTAGTTAATATTTGAACCAAAACCCTTTCTTTATACCATTTTCAACTCAAAAACATAAAGCAATTCAGTACTATACATTTATATCAACCAATAAATCTTAAAAATCTCAATACATTCATAATTCATAATTGACCCATGTAGGCTGGTCATGCTCAAATGCACCAAACAAGCTCAAAAGTAACTCAAAACCCCATCACCTGCAGACTAAAAACCACAAACCTAATAACCATGATTAGTCAAGCTCCCAAATTCATCACACATGTCAAATATGATAATAAAACACCATCTATGGTTGTATAATATCTTTCACCAATCAAATTATTCATAAATCACTCAAGAAGGCTCATATCCTTCTCAAAATAGTTGTTTCCATGACCTTTTCTTAACCTATGGGCCTCAAAGAACACATCAAAACACCTCAATTGTGGCATGTAACCATTCATTAGAATCCCCTTGACCTATAGATCACATCCATACATTCTAGAAATCATGAAATGGTTGAAAAAAATTCATTGATGTCAAACAAGATTGAGCATGGGCTTGAGAAGGTATGTCACTATATTGTCTTGTGTCCTTGTGTATTTCATTATAGTCTCAATGTGATTCAAGGTTCTAGCATGGATTAATCATGGTGTCATGATTTCATTAGTAGCATAGTGTGTGTCTCAAGGAGTCAAGCATGGTCATTGAGTTGTCCTTGTGTCTATAGCAAGTCCCTATATCATGTTCCTAAAGTCATAATTATGTGTCTCATTATAATTTAGCTATCTCTAAGGGTCAAGTAGTGGTTGGTTTAGGAGTATGTTGATGCATTGCTTAGGTGTGTCTCAAATTCCCAAGGTAGAGTGAGCTTGTGAAACTTCTTATTATTTTTATGGAGGAAAAATGTGTCCAAAGTGTCTCTCAAGGTGTCTCAAGGTGTGAGAGTGGTCACTTAGTGCTCATCAAGTCACATTTGTGTTCAAAGTAGAAAACAAGCTAAACTAGGCCTAGTCTAAAGGTATATTCCCAGTAGGTCATGGTGAGTAATGTTTTTCAGGTGCTACAAGGTACTCCAAGGTGGTGATATGTGTGAGAGGACTATACAAGCCATGTTTAAGGTGTCAAAGGTTAGCATACATGTGTTTTGGAGCTTGAAGGAGAGTTAGTATAAATGAGGGCTTGAGAACATGACTATACTCATATAAAATTGAGATGATATAGAAATTTTCATGGTGTACCATGAAAAATCAACCATCGGATATGTTTGAAGAGTGAGTCCTAATAGTGTGAGTAAAATTTTAGGGTTTGAAAATGAAAATCAAGGTTGTAGAGCTAAATTATCAAAGATTGGGTTTTTGAGAAGGGAAAATTGAGCACCTCAAATTCTTAATAGTTGTGCTAAATTTCCAAAGATTCTTCAGATAATTCATAAAATACTTTTTTGAGGAAATTGGGATAAAAATATAATGTAAAAGGTATGAGGTCATAAGATGATGAAATTGAAAAGTTTTATCTATTCTTCTAAGCTAGTTTCATGTCATCCTCAACTCTATTTTTGAGAGGTAGAAGAAATATGAAAAGTGTGGACATAAAATGCATTGGGAAAGTTATTTTGGTGATTTAGACATGTAAAGTACTCCCCAAGGGTCGTGAAAAACCAATTGTACAGGTACATGTGGGGATGTATGAAACATAAATACTCAAGTTTCAACTAAATTTTTAGTTGCATGTAAGATTTGGGGTTTTGATGATGACATCTTTAGCATCTCACAGAGCCTATGGTATCTACTAAGTGGTCATGAAAATACTTGGACAATTTTGTTGGACATTCTTAAAGGTATAGGTGATTTTCTTCCTCCTATCACTAGAACCATGTGTTTTTGTAATCTATCATAGTTTTTGAAGAGATTTTTCTTACATATAAACTTGACATTGGAGTATGAAGTAGTCATGAGCATCTAATACAAGATCAAGAGGATTCAAGGTAGTCCATGGTATGCTTTGATGATGAGATATGGTGTCTAAATCTTATTTCCTATTAAATTCTTTGTATAGGCTTGTCAAGATGACTAGCTTCTAAGTTGGCTTGAGATTTTCTCATTGTAACTATTCTCTTAAATGGGTGAAGGTCATTGTTTATGATCTATGTGGAGTTTATTTCTCAAAAAATGGCCATGTGAAATGCAATTTTAAAAGCTGGAATCTTTTATACTAGGATTGTGTTGTAGAGTCTCATGAAAAGGTGAACTTAGTTTTAAAATGCCCATCTTCCATGATAAATGTTCTCAAGTTTGTGAGTGTTTCAATATTGTGAGGTATTAAAGGGAAAAAATTCTCAATTTTGTGTCTTAAAAGTCTGAGATCATGAATCAAAATATGTTTTTCACTCATTCTTGGTGGCATTGTCTGATTGCTTGTGTAAGTCATGATGGTATATATACTTGGATTCAATTAACTAAGTTATCTATTACCAAACACAAAAGAGGAAATGAATATTGTAGTTCAAACATATTTTTTAAATGTTCATGCAATTAAAGTGCCATAAATGTGAATGATATTGTGTTGAAAGTTATCGTTAACGAGCTAGGGTTTGAGCTCAAGAACCTAATAGTGCTACATTGGAAGAGCCATGAAAATTTGAATGAATAGACATATTAGAAAAAAATAATTATGGTCTCGAAGTTGTGTAGGGGTCTTATCCTTAATGAAGGTGTCTCTACAGTCATGATAGAATGAAAATGCTTATGGAAGAATCCAATTCTTCAATGTTGTAAGATTGATTTTGAAAAACATTTAATACCTTGTTCAAATGCATGTTCTCTTGAAAAGGGTTGAGCTACTCTATCACTTGGTGTGTGTGATTTCTCCAAAGCACATGCAAATATCCTCTCTAAAGTGTGAAAATAGTGAAACACTTGATCTTTGTGTTGTGTCCTATGTTTCTCCATCTATGTTAAATGCTTTCCATGAAAGCAAGCTTTTTTCTATTAAAGACTATTAAAGTTCTACACCCTCCTTTGAATAGTTCTACACTCTATGTATTGATGTTCTCCTTCACATAGACTTGATCCAATTGTATGAATTCTTAAAGAATTATATAAGCCTCTACACTTTGTTTGTTTAATATTTTAATGCATAAATGAATTCAAATGTTATTTTAAGTATAAATGGCGAAGCTTGAGGGGTAGAAAAGATTATACAAAGAATATTGGAGGTATTTGAAACGTATTTTCATAAGGTAACTCCTTGTGGAAGGGCTGACAACATTAGAAGATAAAAATATATGTAACTCGCCACCTCATAAATTTGATGTGTTCAAGCTAAGATTCCTAAGCTTGTAAAAGTTTGAAATATTGTTTAAATATAAGACTTGTCCCCTATATGTGTATAAGATATTATGGAGACTTATGTCAGCAAAGGTAACGAAGGGAATTTGAACTTGACAAGATAAAGACAATTATTACCATCCAATGTAGTTTTATATTATCACTTGATCTCCTTGATTCAAGTTGAAAGGATAAGGAAGACAAAAAGGTGAGGATGTGAAGTGCAAAGGGCACATGTAAATGTTTTTCATGTATATAGATGTAATGGCAGGTTTAAAAGTTGTTTACCAATACATGTTAAAGCCTCGAGACTTTTTTTTAAATCTTGAACATAGAAGATGATGTGAAGTCATCTTGGAAGGCAATAGAAGGTTAAGAGGACCATATTCATGAAGTAAGGAGCATGATTGAGATTGAAAAATATATTTGAAGACCCGATATCATTTTTATGAGCTATAGAACTGAATTCTAGTTTGATACAAGAGTACAAATAAATTAGTGAGCTAAAATAGTGATCACATTAGGTTGGTGTAAGAAACCAAGAGAAGAGGTTGATAAAAAAAATGTTTAAATTCTGAGTTGTTGCTCAGTAATTTTAGAATGGGTGCTTCATAGAAAGTGGGTGTTTGCCAAATCTATCAAGTGGGTGCTTGACCTTGTATTCAAGTAGGTGCTTGATTTTATACTTGAGTGAGCTTCCTTGCAAGTAGGTCTTTTCAGAACAACATCCAAGTGGGTGTTTGGCTTATAATTGAATTAGGTGCTTCAAAACTGAAGTTAGAGCTTTAGGGTGAGTGGGTGCTCACCACTTAGTGAGATCATTATAATTCTTGTCGGAAAATTGTCCTTAATATTGCTTTGATTTCTCCTTTTAGTGGGTTTTATCCCTTATTGGGTTTCCCACATTAAATATTTTCCCACATGTGTTTATGTGTGCTTGGTTCTCTCTCTCTCCAAACTCTCATGATTAAATGATCATGACACATCATAATTAAGATTGGTTAATTGTGGATTATTGAAAAAAACTAGATTGTTTCAGAAGTTTAAATAAGCATTGATTCACCCCCTCTCAGTTCCTATAATTCCTACAAATTGGAATTAGAGTAGGATATCTTGGTACAAGTTTAACAAATTAAGAGAAGGTCCTTGAGGCACAAACATGGGTGGTCAAGCTGAAATATTATTAAAAATAAATATGAGATTTCTCAAGCCTTGATTAAATAATTAAAGACTAAAATTAAGCTCAATGATGCAAATCATCTTGAAGAACTCAAAGAGGTGGCAAAATTTTTAGTAAGTTTTCAAAATATATAAGTGTCAAGGAAAAATCCTATGTCAAACTTGAAGAAGAATTGAAGATCCTAAAGGATGATATAGAACAAGATAAAGATAAAATTGTTGATCAAAGAACACTTGCCAGAGAAAGCACACAAGAATTCTGCATGGGAAAGCAAGTCATATTCAAAGGCGAATGGATAGGAAGAACACACGCGTGAAATGTAAGTTCAATTTTCGAGGACTTAGCCATTTTCGGCATGAAGATCTATTTTTAGAAAATGGCATGCAGAACACACCAACAATGTAGAGATGTGCACACCACACATTATCTATTTCAGGAGGATTGGATTCAGAGTGATTTTGCATGGAGATAGTCTAAGAATAGGATTATCACATCAGTTAACTATCAATATTCTATAGATAGCACACTTGCATGTGTGGATATGAATGAAAATGGTGCATGGCTACTAATAGCATGTGGCCTATTTTTGGAATAGATAAGCGGTGAAGGGCAAGTCCCCACCCTATATATATGTAGTAAATTACTTGGTAGGAGATGATGGATATAGAGAGATAGATAACATAGTGTATATGTTTTTGGATTATAGTATCGAGATACATACGTGCATCAGCATATATTGCCAGTATTATAAGAAGCTTCGTGTTGTTGTGATAATTAAGATATGGAAGATATTGACTAAACCTAAGTGTTATTCCTGTGTATAATTGGGTAGTGCATGTTCTTATTTCTATCATGATTATTGTTTAAACTTATTCTTTCTTAGATCTAGATCTATCATGTACTGTATAATGATGTATTAAGTTATGGATCCATATGTTGTAAGTCTTCATCATGTTAGTATTCTGATACAGCAACCCTAAAGAGGGACCTGGTACCTTTGCATGCTTTAGGTGAGCACTCAGTCTAGGCTGAGTGATGTGCCAATGCATCTAGGGTATTATCTAGCAAATTCTAGGCTACATCATTGGTTTCATTTCCGGGACATCTTTTTCAGTTGTTTTCAGGATGGTTCGCGATGAAGATGTACCGGTTAACTTTAGAAAGTATTGAAGAGTGGATACATGATCTGGAGGAAGAATATGCACGGTAGTTTAGCATTAGATCTGAGTTTAATGCATGCACTTGGGTAGAACATAATCTGTATGACAGCTTATATGAGATATTTTTCACCATTTTTCCAGTAGAATTATATGAGTGGATGATTACTTAAGCATCTAAGTGGAATCGGAGGTATCGTGCACTTGTCTAGACACAAGGAAGAATTTTAGGCCCTTTATGATGTTGATCTAATCTAGACTCGCACTATGGATACGTGGTTTCGTGGTGTTCTAAATAGTTATATTCTGGAATATTAAATTTCAACATATTCTTTCCCAAAGGTAGTTGAATTCTAGTTTTTGCGGTATCCTAGAGGCACATACCTGCAAGGTATTCCATTGGCGATCAAGATCTTGATGGTAACTTTGAACCTGAGAGTAAACCAATGGCTAACTAAACCTCACCATGCGTGAGGGTAGGAATAGGTTTGGTGAAAGATGGCAGACCTAGCGGTAGAAAGGTAGAGAGAGGAAAGGTGGTTTAAGTATAATGAGGTACGTGAGAGGGAGAGAGAAGCAACATACGATTCAAAAAGTATGGTGTTGAGTAGAGAGATGTCTCATGAAGGATTTGAAGCTCACGTAGAAGACGTGGAGCTAGAGCATCAGGAACTCCCCCATATTGGAAAGTATGATAGAGATCGCCCTTGGCCTCACATAGAACTATGCCGAAGAGACTACCTAGGCCACGAGCATGCATCTTAACCCACTTGATGACCTATCCCTTACGTTTGGTTTTCCAAAGATGTAGTATTACAAGTAATCAGCAAGTGAATTTGGGAAATAGGAGAACCGAGAGTAAGTCGAAACAATTACATTAATGGCAGCCGAGACAGGCTTCAATGTTATTTTGAGAAAAATTTTTAGGCGCATCATCTACACATAATGTAAGCGCGCAGAATGTTGGAATCACCTCTGGAAGTGGAACTACCACACAAACTATAGGGGTTCAGTATAGTACTACTATCGAAGCATAGGGGAGTACATATATAGGTCCTTTTCTAGCTACATGTGGAGGATCAGGAGGTATATGTGGTTCTAGTTCTAGTGGATCTTGTGGTTCTTGGAGGCAAGGGAAACATAGGAGGCTCGGATCAAGTGGGCAAGGTCCGTACCAACCCCATAATTTTTATATGGATATGTCTCTTCATCTTCCAGAGTATAGAGACATAGAGGATGTTATTGAGTATGTGCACATGTGTGAAATATTGTGGCACGTGAAAGGGATCAAGGCTTCTAAGCGTAAAGCAAGTCAATTTGCTACTACATTACAGGGATGTGCACATAGTGGGTATAGGAATTTTTACCTAATCAAACTTGCGTGGATTATGCAATGATTGAAGGATGCTTTCTTGAAAGAGTTCTATATCCCATAATTTGATCAAAAGAGTATAAGCACACTCAAGGATATCAAGCAAGGCACTACTAAGAGTGTACATGAGTATGATGTCCATTTTAAAATACTCTATCTAATCTTTCTTATGATATTCACACAATCCAACATGCATAATGCTTCATTGGTAGATTGATTACACCATTCAGAAGAGCACTGTCACACAAGACATACATTTATTTACGCAAAGCACTAGAAGTAGCTTTGCGTGCTGAGGTAGATGGGAGCATTGACACTAGTATTAGTCCATTCTTAGAGGCACAAATTATAGCTATGGAAAAATAGTTAGAGAAGCTATCGAAAATTTAGCCCATGAAACGCGCTCAGAATTTGGTGTACGAGGTTGTGAAGTGGAGGTCACACCAAGGATATATTCCCTCGTAGATCTATATGCTCATTATTGTTGGACTATGAGATCTGTCATTTGAATCATGATTCTTGTCAATGTCCTTTGTTACAGCACATGATAAGGAATAATGTATCTTGTTACTATAAAAAAATTCGGTCCACGACCCATGATACTAAATATTGTCGGTTGATTGGTCAGATCCAAGATGCTAAATACATTGGGGTACAATAGACAAGCATAACGGATAATTCTAGGGGTAAGAATGACCACTATGATCATGATCATAATCAAATGCGCTATGACAGGAGTGAGGGGCATTTTGAAGGAGGTCGTGGAAGAGGATGGGGATATCGTGGTGGATATGGAGGATGAGAACGTGGTGGAGGAAGAGGTGAGTTCCCCGTGGAACATGTTATATGTCTAGATATCCTAACCACTATAGGCACAAATGTCCTCAGAATATTACATGTTCTTTGTACGGAAAGAACCATAGCTATGAAGAGTGCCCGACTTATATGAACATCTGAGTAAGCAACATAAGCAAGAAAACAAAGGCACCAGGATGGTTAGAATCTATCACATGGTAGAATATTAGTGGATGCCCAAGATAGCACCAAGACCTGAGGCATTAATAGTGAAGATTACTACATGAGCTGAAGTGGTGCGCACAAGAGAGGCATTATAGTAGAAACCTACCATCACTAAGGATGATGTCCTTCATGCCCGGTACCCAGATCCTGCCTATCAAAAGGAGGTTTATCAGGATACCATGGAAGTACTAAGGAATCTTCAAGGTGAGATACAATACTTAAAGGAGTAGAAGAAAGCATCAAAGATAGTCCAAAATGATATTGATGATCTGAGAGAAGTGTGTAAAATGTTGCACTAGGAGAACATCATTCCACTATTAGGAAGTTGGTTAAAGGGGAAGACTCCAGCGTAAGTATTGAGACCGGATGGTAGATCCTGCATGCAAATCTTCCCCTGATAGCATTGACTATGACAAGGAAATTACTCTGAATGCTGTTATGGATGGATGGTTGTTGAGAAACATATTGATTGATACAAGTGTGGAAGTAAATGTTCTTACATTAGATGCATGGGTACAAATGGGGAGGCCTCCATTACAGCCATCATCTAATGTTTTTTTATGGAAAACAAAACTAAGGCCACTCCCATAGGAGTTTTGAAGGATGCATCTATAACCATACAAGGGGCCAAGTTCATTGGGGATTTTGAGGTATTAGCACTTGCAGAAGCAGATAGTTTTCCAGCCTTGCTTGGATGCCCTTGGTGTTATGCAAATAATGCTAACTTGAGATTCAATAAGGGGTATATCAGCTTTGAGAACAAGGAGGAAAGGGTTGTGATACCTTTGACAGATGGGAATTCTACACCATATGTTGAGCCTCTAAGTGAGGAGGTATTAAATAGAATCTATGTATGCTCTATTCAGGACCTAGAGGTCAATGATCCATCAAAGGAAGGCATCCTAAAATGGGAGGATTCTCATTATATTAGTGATACTACGAGTATTTCTTGTTAAAATTGGGCTCATGGTACATATGAACTAGTAGGGTGCAAGAGGTAAAAAGTGTGGTTGCACGTAAAAATGGACTTCATTCTATTCAATGGATAGGTAGCATAGTACCTTGGTATACAAGGGTAGAAGATCTTCCTGTATTTTTGAAATCCATGGAAGCACAGTGGACATCAAATTAAGAGAAGATATATGTTAGTATATACCTTGTGCAAGACAATAATGCACTACTGGGTAGTCCATAGAGATAATCTTCTAGAATGGGAGGAGATTAGAGTCACCCTATCTACTAAGTTTTTAAGGAGCAGTGCACCTACATAAATCTACACTTATAATGGTGATCAACCTATTCAGCATCACATTTAGCAGTGTGATAGACTCTAGATAGTGGGACAGAAGCATTACCACCTTCACTCTAGGTGCATAGATTGTACTCTACTCTACAAGGGTGTGCACGTGCCTGGTATGTATATATAGAACTACATCGAGAGACTAGGAATTGGTAGAATTTGACTACATGAATGCTCTAGACCTTTGAATACTTCTCGACTAAACCTCTAGTTGAAGAAGCATTAAAATTTGTCAAGTGCTTAACTATGGGAGATAGTGCAAAGGTAGAAGAGCATATTCAGGAATTATTTGGTGAGACAAAGTCTAGAGCACATTTTGAAAAGGAAGAAGAAATGGACTCCATACTACTTGAATGTACTTGCCTTGAGAAAGAGAAAGGAAAGATGGTTTACATCGTGGATGGTGAGGAAGCTGAGAACCTGGATATTGAACATTTACAAGGGGTGTGCGAGGTCTTAGATAGTGCAGACAAGGATACACATGCCTATCACGAATCCATGAAGACAAAGAAGGTGAATATAGGTTCGGAGGCTCAAACAATGGAGGTCATGATTGGAGACTATTGGTCCAAATCGAAAGTTGCAAAGAGCATTGAGTTACTCAAGGATTATCAAGACTTATTCCCTCGAGGGTATCATGAACTTAAAGGCATAAATGAATCACTTGGGGAAATGAAGATAAAGCTTAAGGAGGGTGCATGACCGTTAGAAAGAGGCCTTATAGAATGAACCCCAATTTGCTAAAAAGGTCAAAGAGGAGATTGATAACAGGTTGAAATCTAGAATTATCAAGCCCCTTAATGAGTCGAATGGGTTAGTCTAATGGTGATCGGTATTAAGAAGGATGGATGAATTAGAAGATGTGTGGACTACGGGGAGATGAATGTTGCATGTGTAATGAGATCCATTCCCTATGCCATTTACTCGAGGAAATACTAGAAGTGGTTGCATAGGTGCAAAATATATTCTTTTACTGAGATGGATTCTCTGGGTATCACCAAGTTAGAATTACACATGAGGATCAAGAAAAGACTTCATTTACTACTTTTGAATGGGGTGGATTCGACATATACTGTCATGCCTTTTGGACTAAAAAATGAGCTTGTTGTATTCTCATGGATATTTGTTCAGGCATTCAAAGATTTTATTCACAACTTTTTATAGGTTTATTTAGATGATTGGATAGTATATGGGCTTGTGAAAGATCATTGTGACAATCTATGCTTAATTTTTGAATGGTGAAAACAATTGAGTATCTCTTTAAACATCAAGAAGTGCATATTTTCTACACCTTTTGGAATACTGTTAGGACATATAATCTGTAAGGAAGGTTTGTTGGTTGATCCAGCTAAGGTTGCAGTCATTCTAGGCCTGGAAGTGCTTACCATTCAAAGTGAGGTGCGCAGATTTTTGGGTCACACAGGATATTATCATAAGTTCATCAAAGGGTATGCCAAATTTTTGCACACCCTTGGAAGAATTATTAAAAGGGAAAGGTACATTTTATTGGGGAGAACCACAGCAGTGCGCATTTGAGATATTAAAGGAGAAACTTACTACCATGCCCATTCTACACTTTCCCTCATGGGATAAGTCATTTCATGTGCATGTGGATGCCTCTGTCATGGCCATTGGCATTGTGTTAGCTCAACCTAGCGAAGGTATTGTAGATCATCCAAAAAAATTTTCTAGTAGGAAGTTGACTCCTACTTTGAATGCAATTATAAAACTACAGAGTGAAGCTTTGTCAAATATCTATGCATTGCACAAGTTTTGATAGTACTTGTTAGTAACCCAATTTGTATTTTATATAGATCACATGGCATTGAAGTATTTGGTGAACAAACATGTCTTACAAGGGCACATATGTAGATGGGTACTCCTATTTCAAGATTTTGACTTCATAGTTGTGGTGAAGCTAGGGAAAAGTAACTCTGACCAGACCACTTGTCTAGAATTCACTCAGGAGAAGAAGCATAGAAAATTGAAGAAACCATGCTAGATGCATAGTTATATAGGTTACAACACGTGCCATCAGAATTAGAATACATTGTTGTCTTTCTACGAATTGGTGTGGCACCAGAAGGAATGAAGGCATTAGAAAAGAAACAACTTGCTATATGCACGACACCATTTATGTTAATTAGTGGTGACCTCTACAAGTTAGGTAGAGATGAAGTATTATGCCATTGTGTATTAGAGCATGAGCGCAAGGATATTATGGAAGAATCCCATGGTGGTATTACAAGAGGCCACTATGTAGGTGATGCAACTACTTCGAAAGATCCTACTTGTTGGATTATGGTGGGAGACACTGTATAAAGATTGTAAAGTGTATTGCAAAGCGTGTGACCATTGTCAGTGTCTAGGTAAACTAGGGAAAAGAGATGAGATGCATTTGAGACCAATTACTAGTGCTGAACCATTTGAGAAATGGGCCATCAACTTTGTAGGACCTATTTTGCTAGCTACGCATAGGACTGGGTCGCGCTATATCATTACTTGTACAGATTATCTCACAAGGTGGGCAGAAGTAACACCTATGAAGGACTGTACAACAGCTACAATAGTTAGGTTTCTATGGGAGAATGTTCTTACAAGATAAAGATGTACTGTAAGTTTGACAAGTGATAGGGTTACACACTTTTTTAATGAAACAATCAGGATCCTATAAGATTATTTTATGGTTGCACACCATAAGACTAGACCCTATCATCCTCAAGAAAATGGAACTACTAAGGCTTTCAAAAAAATTAAACTAGACATTGACAAAAATTTGTGATTTTGGAAGAAAGGATTGGGATGATAAAGTGTCAGCTATTCTTTGGGCATATAGAACAACTTATAAGAGATTGAACAAAGCCACACCGTTTCAATTGGTGTTTGGCACATAAGCCATTCTCCCTATAGAATTTATGTTACCTTCTTTGCGCATTGCACATGCTAGAGGTCTAGCTGATGAGCAAGCTTTAGAAGAGCGTATTGAGAAGATGATTCAACTAGATGAGCGATGAGCCATAGCACGATGGAGTCAGAAGTAGGAAAAGGCCAGGTAGAAAGCATGGCATGACAAAAACATAAGGGATAAGAAGTTTGAGATTGGACAAATGGTACTTCTCTATGACTCTAAGTTCTTGCACCATCTAGGAAAACTTAAGGTACATTGGTTAGGGTCATATGTTATTACTTACATCCTTAAAATAGGCACTTTCCAGTTAGAAGCACTAGACGGAACACAACTACCTGGTTACTTCAACGGAGTAGGTTAAAGCCCTACTATAAATAAGTCTTCTTGGTTTTTGTAATAAGGCAATATTGCCATTTAGATTAGGTTTTCATTCGGTATTTCCTTAATGTATTTCCTTCATTATCACTATGATTTGTTGCTTTAGTTTTTTTGTTGTGAAATAAGAGCACTTGTGCGCATGAAGCTAATTACTACATGAAGCATGTTTATGTACAGAGGACTGCACATCCTTTTAGTGTGGGGTGGTTGTTGATATCCATGTATAAGATTGTGGGAATTAAAAGATGAAAAGAATAAGTTGTTACGGGCGTTTTTCAAAGTAAAAACATTGCTTCTCAAAAGTGACCAATGATGGAGATGAATGAAGGAACAATATAACGTGAGGTAAGAAAATGTCATGATAACTACCAGGATAAGGTACAATGAGGAGGTACTTGGGTGCAAGGATGTGTGCTGAAGAGAATTCTATGACCAGAGGGTAAGAAGGCACGCTAGAAGGTTATAGCTAGGGTGTGAGGATGTAATGCGTGGAGAGGATGGAATTGATCAATTAATGAGAGGATATTTGGTAGGTGAAGGAGTAATGAATGTATCAAAATTTGAAAATCTATATAATGATTAGATGCGAGTTCATTTTTACCATTGTGATTAAGAGTATTTGAAAGAAGCCAAGTGCGAAGAGTTGAGTGATTTTTTTAAGGTGTGAGAGGTGTGTAACCAGTCGTGATGAAGATATCTCGTGTGCGTAAAAGAAGTTTGTGTCCCAGGTGGTGAAGAGTTTAAGTGAAGCAAGGCTGACAGAGAGGAGCTAGGGCACATAATTTCACCTAGGGCATGTTGAATTGAACTAGGTTTGCTTTCACACCTTATAAATTTGTAATGAAATTACTTGTATAATTCCTCATGAGCAAAAAATAACACCAAATATACAATATTCCGTATAATGATCTCGATATGAAATTAGAATAGCTTCACCACTTCGAGGGGGAAACCTCCAAACCATACAATAAGACTCAAATGCTCCAAAAGATATGAAATACTACCTAAAATATATATACTATTCATATGTTATGCCAACACCAGTCGGCTACTAAGCATGAGAAAGTATAAATGATATAATAAAATGAGATGGTAAGCCACAAGTCCTATATCCTAATACAAGCAATAGGTTAAGGGCATAGCATGCCCTTCCCCTTCAAAGCAACATTGTCCCCAATGTTGAGAAGCTCTGGGTGCTACTGCAAGAATGTCATATCTTCCCATGTTGCATCTTCATTGTCCATATTCTTCCACTTGATCAGGTACTCAGTAATAACCCGTGTCCTCAATCTTTTAGTGTGTGTTTGAAGGATGCATTCAAGTTCCAAGATGACTCTCCCCTCCTCATCGAGCTCAGGTAACACTGTTTGGGCTGATACTCTCTATCCAATTACTTTCTTCAAGCAAGAAACATGAAAGACTGGATGTATTTTGGTTGATTGTGGAAGTTCTAATTTGTATGCTATAGTACCAATCTTCTGCAATACTTGATAGGGGCCATAATACTTCGGTGAAAGTTTTTATCCTTTTGTTGTTGTTTTAAAGACATTTGCTTATATGGTTGTAACCACACAAAAACCCAATCACCGACTTCAAAATTCCTTTCGTGTGATGTTGATCAACCTGTTGCTTCATGCGGTTTTGTGCCATGACCAAGTTCTCCTTGAGACTAGAGAGGACCTCTTGTTGATACTAAATGTGTTCTTCTACTGCTCTAACCCACGGTTTTCCTCTCAATGATGATGTGATGGATGGTGGATGGTACCCATAGAGTGCCAAAAAAGGAGACATTTTAGATGAAGTATGGAAGGAAGTGTTATACCACCATTCTATAAGTGGCAACCATTGGACCCATCTTGCTTGTTTATCTAACGTAAAGCAATGGAGATATCCCTCCAAACACTTATTTACAACTTATGTTTTCCCATCAGATTGGGGATGATAAGAAGAGCTACGAGCTAACTGAGTACCCAAACATGAGAATAAATCAGTCCAAAAATTACTAGTAAATATAGGGTCTCGATCACTTACTATAATCTTCGGTGTCCCATGAAGCTTCTGAACTGTGTCCATGAAGGTTGTTGCTACCATGCTTGCAGAAAATGGGTGTGCCAAGGCACAAAAATGAGCATATTTGGTGAGTCTATCCACCACAACCATGATGACATTTTTTCCTTCAGATTTAGGCAATCCTGTGATAAAGTCCATGGAAACCTCTTCCCACCACTTGGCTAGGAATAGATAGAGGTTGTAGAAGACCTGGGGATCAAACTGTTTCACCCTTATTTTGCTGACAAACCATGCATTCTGCCACAAATTTTTGGACATCCCCTTTGAGACCTTCCCAAAAGAAATCTTGTTTGACTCGATGATAAGTCTTCAAGAATCTAGAGTGCCCCCTACTGGAGAAGAGTGAAGCTCAGATAGAATCCTATTTTTAAGAGTGGAGTTCTTACATAGGTATAATCTATCTTTATACCATAAAGCATCCCCTTTCAATACAAATTTTTCAGACATGCTTGGATCATTCTAGAGATGATGAATGAGGTTTTGTGTGGTTGGGTCATTTCTCCATTCGGACCTTGCCTCATCTATCCAATCTTCCTATAATATGGATATGGCACATAACAAGGCTGCAGTTGATTCATCTTTCCATGACAGAGCATCCACAACTACATTCTCCTTCCCTTTCTTATAGATAATCTCAAAATCATATCCCAACATCTTGGAGACCCATTTTTGTTGTTCTTCAGATGATAAACGCTGCTCCAAGAAGTATTTCAGACTATCATGATTTGTCTTCACTTTAAAGTGTCTTCTATGAGATATGGTCTCCATTACTTTACTTGCATGAAGTATGGCTAGCATTTCCTTCTCATAAGTTGGCTTGGAAATATTCTTACCTTTGAATTGATGGCTCAAAAAGGTAATAGGATGGCCTTCTTGCATGAGAACTACCCCCATACCCACCCTGATGCATCACATTCAACAATGAATGTTTTGGAAAAATCTGGAGTAGCCAAGACTAGAGTGGTGCACATGGCCTCCTTTAGTTGCTCAAATGCTTTGGTTGCATCCTCACTCCAATGGAAGGATTCCTTCTTTAATAAAGTTGTGAGAGGTGCAGATATGCTTCCATAATGCCTTACGAATCTTTGGTAATAACCTGTAAGCCCCAAAAATCCTCGTAGATTCTTTAGGGTTTTTGGAACCTTCCACTCCATCATGGCTTTGATCTTATTAGGATCCACTTTAACCCCTTCATGAGAGACAATGTGACCCAAATATTCAACCTCCTTGAGTCCAAAAGAACACTTAGAGGGCTTTGCATAAAGTTGATGTTGCTCAAGGGTTTCCAAAACCTTATTTACATGATGCAAATGTTCCTCCCATGTTTTGCTATAAATTAATATATCATCAAAAAACACTAAGACAAACTTCCACAGGAATGACTTAAAAATAGAATTCATCAAACTTTGAAATGTAGAAGGTGCATTTGTGAGTCCAAAAGGCATTACTAGGAATTCATAATGGCCTTCATGTGTCTAAAAGGTAGTTTTATGAACATCCTCATCCTTGATTCTGATTTGGTGGTATCCCGAACGAAGATCAAGCTTTGTAAAATAAACAACACCATGCAACTCATCAAGAAAATCATCAATTACAGAATAGGAAACTTATCTTTGATTGTGTACTTATTAAGTTCCCTATAATCAGGACACATGTGCCACATGTCATCTTTCTTCCGTACCATCACTACTAGAGAAGAATAAGCACTCTGACTATGACGGATAATTCCTGCTTCCAACATCTCTTGTACAATCTTTTCAATTTCACTCTTTTGCACATATGGGTACCTATAAGGTCTGATGTTAGGTGGTTGACTTCCTGGTAATAACTAAATAGCATGATCATGATCTCTCTTTGGAGGTAAGCCCTTTGGTATATTTTCAAATACAACAGAGTGTGCATCCAACACTACTTGCATATCTGATGGTATAATGTCCTTAGAATGATGAGCCTCCAATGAAAATAGTTGTGCCACAAATCCCTCTGCACCCTTTTTTAGCATTTTGTGCATATGATGAGAACTTACTATTTGTGGAGACTTTTCTCTTAAGCCTCTTAGCTCAAAATTCCTTCCTTCAGAGTGAAATCACATGAACAAGTCTTGGAAGTTCATCTCAATGGTTCCCAAAGTGGTAAGCCATTGAACCCCTAACACAATGTCTACTCCTCCCATAGAAATGGCATACATGGGACTATTTAGTATGTAATCTCCCATGGCAAAGCTTAATGCTATGGAATTTTCTAGAACAAGTAATAGTACCTCCATCAACAATCATTACTTGACATTCAGGAGCTAGATAAATGAAGCAGTTTAGGCGCACTGCTAACTTATGATTGATAAAGTTGTGAGTACTTCCTGAATCAATCAACACTTTGTGACCCTCTATTTTTTAGGAATCCAACCACCTTTAGGGTTTGGGGGTGCTAATACCTGAAATTGCATGGCATGAGATTGTTGGTTGAGGATCTCCTGACTCCTCCTCTAGCTCAACCAAGACCTCTGACTCTGAATCTTCATCCTTCTCTTCATCTTCACTAGGCCCATCAATGTAGAACAACTTCTTTTCAGCACATTTATGTCCTGGTCCAAATTTACTATCACAGTTAAAACATAAACCTTTTTCTCTTTTTTCTTCAATTTGTTGAGGTGTCAATCTAACTAGGTCGAGGGAGTGCTGGGGCCAAGGTGTTGCGATCTCTTGGTATAAGTGAAATGTTGTCTCCTACTTGAAACAAATTTCTCCTCTGCCCTTCTTGCCATAATCATCAAATCAGAAACCTTATGAGGATTAAACATACGCACCTCATGCTCAATGTGATCCTTAAGACCCCCAAGAAATAGGTCATTCAGATTCTCTTCAGTAATATTTTCCACCCATAGAGAAAGGTTTTGGAAGTGATGAATGTAATCCTTAACAGATCCTATCTGTCTCAATTTTGCTAATTGGCTGAAGTAATTATCTGACACACTAGAACTATAGTGTAATTGCAACTCTTCAGTGAACATTGTCCATGTAACATTGAGACCACTCTTCTACCTTTGAGCACATAACCATCGATACCAGATGAATTGGTCAGGTTTGAGATACAAAGCTGCCATGGTCACCTTTTGTCCTGGTGGAATCTGATGTAGTTCAAAAAAATTCTCCATTTGGTTGATCCAATTGAGTGGATCCTTTCCATCAAACTTACACATCTCCACTTTTGGAAACATAGTACGGGCCTGCAGAGTGCTCGTATTTGGATTGTGCACACTCGAAGATCCACTCTGGCTCATGTGTCTATTATGTTGACCTGAGGATCCACCTTGATTGACATAAGTATGATTACCCATCATATACATACTAAAGTTTTGCATGAAATCCTCCAATCTTTTTCCAATCCTATCCACATCTTCTTTGTTGGCCACCCGAGATTCGAGGTCTCTCAGGTTAAACTCAAGTTGGCTTACTTTGTGGTCTATCAAAGTAAACCCTAACCCTGAGGAATCTGTAGTTATATCTTCTGTCTCCAACTCCTCAACTACTATCTCATCCTTTTCTGGTGTTTTACCTAGAGTGATGGGATTCTTTTTTCCTCTTGTGGAAGGCCCCACCATGATGCCCCAAAATAGTAGGATGTAGGGATCACAGTCAAATTTTAGGGTTTCATATTTCAATACAAATTCAGCCAAATATAAAAAAACTTAAAGAACAAACCCAAATAATTTTTTTTTTTTTCCGAAAATGTAATGAATTTGAAAAAATTCCACAATTTGCACCCTAGGGAGTGATTTTATGAAAAAACATAAATTTGTAATAACTTTTGCAAAATAAATCAAAAAGTCTAAAATTTTCAGGGAACCTTACTTGAAATGTTTTACAACTCTGGTAAAAATATCTCCCACCAATTCACTTTTTTCACAATATATGGTGGAAACAAAAAATTAGGGTTTTTGCCCTAATTTTGGCCCAGATCGCAGCTCTGATACCACTTGTAATGAAATTACTTGTATAATTCAGATCATGAGTAGAAATATAACACCAAATAACACAATATTCTAGAATAATGATCTCAATATGCAATTAGAATAGCTTTGCCACTTCGAGGGGGCAACCTCCAAACCATACAATAAGACTCAAATGCTCCAAATGATGATGAACTACTACCTAAAATCCCCTATATATATTATTCATATGTTATGGCCAACACCAAGGCTGACCTACTAAGCATGAGAAAGTATAAATGATATAATAAAATGATATGGTAAGCCACAAGTCAGCTACTCATATCCTAATACAAGTAATGCAAGCGGTTGTGCATCTTGTTACAAAGCTCAATGACCAGAAAAGGTGGTCACAAGTGAACACCATGTGGTTTCACATTGCCAAAAATATGTCTAAAGGAGTAGTCTACAACATTTTGTGTTATATTGCAGAGACAATCATTGAGGAAGCATGCGCGGGAGGAAAGATTAGCTTTGGAGTTGTTATGTTATCACTAGTGTTCATGGAGATCAAGTACCTAATGAATCGAAGGAGAAGGTATGGGAGTATCCAATGGAACACAAATCACCTACATAACACTTTAAAAAGTACTTGTGTGAGGGATCCATGATAGAGCAGGTTAAGCAACGGGATGAGAAGTGGTATGATAGGCTCCTTGCAGCTTTTGAGGAAGAATGGTGCATCCCCAAGGACTTGCCTTCAGTGGTTGGAAAGGTAGTTCAGTTTATTATATACCAGCATTTCTTTATAGTGTGGTTTTCCATGAAATATAGAGTGTGGAGCCCTTGGTGTAAGTTTCCATATGCATTCACAGTAAGGTACTTCCAGGAGTTAGTACACAAGTTTACAGATGCGCGGCAACTAACATTCAACGCGGATAAGGTGCATTGTGACTACCAAACACTAAGGAAGAAATATGTGTATCTAGGGTGGGGTGTATATGTTGAAAGACTCATTTCAGATGTATTGAGCATTAAACCAATAAGTTTGGCAGTGGGAGATATTGGAGCAGCGCTGGTGTATCTCCAACTAAAGCCAAAGATGGAGAATAACAAGTATGTGGAAGGTGAGTTTGCACTTCCAAAACCACCAAAGGGAAATCATACAATGGAGAACATCCCAACACCTAAGCCCACAGAGCCAATTGAAGTGGAGGATGAGGAGGATGAGCGTGAAGATAGTGGTGGTCTGGAGCATAGAGGTAGAAGACATCCTACGAATAAGGATGAACCTGAGTGCACCACTACACCACCTCAACCATAAGAGGGGGTTGATGAGGAATTGAATATAGTCCAAAGGGAGCACAAATTTAAGAGGACATTTAGGAGAATAAGAACCCAAGGTGCTACTCCACCAACAGTGTGTAGATCATCAAGACTCTCTCCACAGAAGGAGGTAACCATGTAAAGAAGGAGGAAACTGAAGTTGAATGAGGAGGTGGAAGAGTCATAGGAAAGCACGCCTAATTCTCCTATACTTCTAGAGAACGTAGAAGAACAATAGGATGAGGAATCAAAGGAAAGAGCAGAGGAAGAAAAGGGACCAGAGAGGAGTAGCTACAAAAGAAAGACTACTCAGAGGACATGGAGACATAAGTCCCAAATTTTGAAGCTAAAGTCCCTAAGTAGCAACGGTCTAGAAGAATGAATGGAGAGCACATTCCACCAGCTATGGGCTATGCAGAGGACATGGGTAAAATTTTCCATTCCTATTTCTAGAGCACACTGACATAGAAATACTTATATGGCTGGGAGCTCATGGATGAAGATATGGCCATAGTGCATGAGGAAGAAGTTGTCATGGTCCCTGCACACACACATGGATGAGCTAGATTTTGATGTATGTGAGGAGTCATGCGTATCACGAGGTTGAAGAAGACACCTCAGGCCAGACACATGATAGTAAATCCTATTATCATGTCTGATGAACAAGTGATTAATGCATTAGTCAAAGTCTCAACAGAGGTGACAAGGTGAAATATGGACAAGGCTGCCACAATTAGGGTGCTCGAGAGAGAGATTAAAACTAGGGATGGAGAAATAGAACACCTAACATAAGAGAGGGACTTAGTATAGGAGAATAATGTTGTATTTATCAGCATCACATAGGATATTGGCAACAATGTGATAAGATCTAGGCCACACTTGGAGACCAAGGTACCACAGACGTTTCCCTCAGTGTTACATTATGTAGGAAAGTTAGTGGACCTGGTACTTGAATATGAACCTTTGTGCATGCTAGCGCCAAGGGATCCAAAACAAGAGGTAGAATGAGAGAAAGCTTTGGTGATGCAAAATATTGCATCTTATGAAGGGTTGCTGCAAGCGCTACAAGAAGAATTGAAGAAAGCAGACCAAGCTTTAAACATCTGCACATCTCCAGAGCACTTATCAACATAAAGACCTTGGAAGAAACCAATGAGGTCCAGAGAGCAATGAAGGATGAAACATTGGGCCACATAGAAATATTTTCAATAGTTAAGAAAAGTGCAAGGCCCTCTGGCAAAACAAGATCCGCACAAGACTCAGCTGGAAGAGCTTGGGAAGCTCATCACGTAGAAGATGGATTTGTTAGAGGGAAGAATGACCTCAATTTCCAACATTGTGTTAGTCTTGAAAATTAAAAAGGGGATATTACGAGGGATGAATTGGAGTCCATTGCTATGGACATTCTAGAAAAAGTAGAACAAGCACTCACTGAATGGAAGACCTTGGAGACTGAAATAAAACAAGAATATCCTCAATTAGTTGTTCAGGTTAAGGAAGAGACTACAAGGGTAAATCATTCTTTCATACATTCATTCATTATTTCCATTATTTCCATTCTTCTATTCTTTACTTCAGTCTCTTGGAGATACCCATTGTTGGGGTGATAATGAGATTAGTGTGGGGTAATGTTGATCAAAGAACACTTGACAAAGAAAGCACACAAGAAGTCCACGGGAAATCAAGTCATACGCAAAGGTGTGAAGGGATAGGAAGAACGCACGCATGGAACATAAGTTCAATTTTTCAGGACTTAGCCATTTTTGGGCATGAAGATCTATTTTTAGAAGATTACATGTAGAACACACCAACGATGATGCAGAGACGTGCGCACCACGCATTGTCTATTTTGGGAGGATCGGATTCAAAGCACATTTGTATGGAGACATTCTAAGAATAGGATTTTCACCTCAGTTAACTATCAGTAGTCTATAGATAGCACACTTGCATGTGTGGCTATGCATGAAAATGGCACGTGGCTACTAATAGCATGTGGCCTATTTTTGGAATAGATAAGCGGTGAAGGGAAATTCCCCACCGTATATATATGTAGTAAATTACATGGTAGGAGATGACGGATATAGATAGATAGATAACATAGTGTATATATTTCTAGATTACCATATCATATCCATGCGCACATCGGCATAGATTTCCAGTATTGTAAGAAGCTTCTATGTTATTGTGATAATTAAGAGATGGAAGATATTAACTGAACCTAAGTGTTATTCCTGTGTATAATTGGGTAGTGTATGTTCTTATTTCTATCATGATTATTGTTTAAACCTATTCTTTCCTAGATCTAGATATATCAGGCATTGTATAATGATGTATTAAGTTATGGATCCATGTGTTGTAATTCTTCATCATGTTAGTATTCGAGATACGTAAACCCTAAAGAGGGACCTAGTACCTTTGTACACTTCAGTGAGCGCTCGGTCTAGGCTGAGTGATGTGCTAGGGTGTCTAGGGTATTATCTAGTGAATTCTAGGTTGCATCAAAACTTATGATAATTAAGGAAATTTCAAAGAAATGAAAGACATCTAAATAACAAATCATGTCTTGTTTTTAAAAGTGAAGCAACTCCATGTGAATTAGAGCATGAATTTAGTCATCACCATGTCAAGCAATTTAAAATCTAAGGTTGAAGAATGTGAAAAATTAAGTGATGAGTTGAATAATGTAAGAGAGGAATTATAACAAGCAAGACAAATTGAATTGAATGGTAAGTCAATCCATACATCATTTCATGAACATTCTAAACCCAAGAAACTCATAAAACAATCAAATACAAGAAGACTTCTTTGTAAGTTTCATGGAATTTATTTTTCATGCCATGTTTTTGAAAATAGGGATAGGAACTATGTACGTAAAGTAGACAAAGAACACCCATGGAGAGATGGAATAATTGAATATGAAAAGAATGGATTTTGCTACAATTTCCATGAAAGGGGTCACATATTAAAATTTTATCTTGAAGAGTCTATGAAGCAATATTGAATTCATCTTTTATACTTTGAAGTGCCACATAGTTAGTCACTTTGCAAGATATTTTTATAAGAGGAAGCTCGTATACAAGAAAAATGATGAAATCAATCTCACTCTCATAGAATCGCCAAGAAAGAATCGAGAACTATAAAATTAAGAGACAAGCTCAAGAAAGGCATCATGAGGTAATGGTAAATTCAAAAGAATGAAGAAAATTCTAGTACAAGTGATGAATAATTTCTACCTCAATTTGTATTCGAGTGAGTGTATGAAATGCAACATGAATGTATGTCAAGTAGTCAATCAAAAAGTGAGATCTCGGATGATAATATTGTCACACCAAGGAGTACACCCAAGAAGAATGGAAAGAGTTTAAGGGAAGGAATGGATTCATCATATTTATTTGATGACTATATTTTGTTTTGAAGTGACCTCACATGGTGATGTTCCTTCTCTAGGATTCTAGAAGGCATGTATCAACTGAAAGAAGTAATTTTTTCTCCTCATTTGTCCATCAACTTGCAAATCAAATTTTCTCCATGATGATGCGTAGTAAATAGATCAAAGCATGTTATAGAGAGAGAATTCCATCGGTGTTTGTTTACTAAATATATGTTGCAAAGGTATGTCAAATTCAAGGAGTGTGTGTTTAGTATCATACTACAGTATTAGTTCCTTTTAATTTCTTAAATTATTTTCTTGTTTATTCATGTAAAAGAGTATGGTCAACAAGTTTCAAAACCTGAGCTATCCCTTTGCATGATGTCAAATTGTGTCATGATTGAATCATCCCTTTTAGGTTGTATTCTTGTAAGATATTTATTCAAGAGAGTGTAAAGGTTGTTGACATGTCAAGTGTCTTGTATCTATGTCAATGAAGAAAGTTGACTCGCAATCAGTTTATAAACCTTTTTGTGATGAGTGATCTATGTCTACAAAAGACCTAATCAAATCTTGATAAAATGTTCCTTGGCTGAAATATTTCATGAGTAAGTGTCATATGGATTCAAGAGTATATGTGCATGAGTAAGTATCATCTTAAGTCTTCATAATTTTCTCAAGATGTCATGAAAGAAAAAATATTTTGTAGTCAAGGGCTTTCAATATGTCTCTTTCATCATCTTCAAAAACTGAATCATGAAAGGAGAAAAAGTAAGAATGTCTTTGTCCTACTATGAAAGGTGTTACAAGGTGTCTTGAAATATATGTATCTATCTACAACATCAAGGATTTATGAAGATAAAGTGATTTGAGTAAATTTCCCTACTTCAGGTGAGCTTATTTTTAACCTGTCGAGGTATGTAAGGCTTCGTGAAGCAAAATTTCATGAAAATTCTATAGATTCAGATTGATAGTAAGAATGGAGGTATGTCATATTGTCTAAAGCTCTTCTTTAAGTATAAATTAAAAGACTTCATCTGTGTCCTATCATGAGCCATAAGAGAGGTCATTTTTGCATGATCTAGTTATGATGCTGATGGTCCTAATGATATTCAAAGTGAAGATGATACTTCCATAGCCTAAGAAAATTCAAAATACTCGAATGAGAATTAAGTGAACCATGATCAATATCAAGAATTTGTTTAACTCCGTGAATTTTACAATGTAAGAACCTACAAGTCAAAAAAGGTATTTGGCACAAAGTAAACCAGACTTAGCCCATCAAAGGATGTTGAAGAGATCTGAGAGGTTGCATTTGATTTACGCTTTGGTTCCATAAAAGGGTGTCTCGATTGCTGAATCTAGAAAATTTTGTTTACAAATCTGCATCTTGAGTACAATGATAAGACATTCTATATCTTTGTTATTATGGAGAAAAATGTTGTTACTGATTTAGGGACAAGAAGAATACTATGATTTCTTTCTCAACAAAAATGTAAATTGATGCATAATACCATGATAAATAAGTGTAATGATTGAAAAGAAAGTTTTTTTACATTCTATTTCAGTGCTTGAAGGAGTGGTTTATCTCTAATATTGGTTTTGAAGTTGATGCAAACTTGAAGGATCTTAACAACCGATTGAAAATTCATAGTAACTCTTTGCATTGGCATGAACAAGGTGCTTATGATGCCTATAAACCTAATAAATAGACCCAAAATAGGTTCTAGAGATTGTGAAGATGAAGAATGCTTCATTACAAGGTATTATAGAAATGCTTATCGTTATAAAATAGAGAGATACTTGAGTTGATGTCATGTACGAGAAATAACATCGATTGGTTCTTGATCAAGTGTGCCAAGTAATCAAGAAGAAGGATAAATATAAATTAGGTATGAACATATACATAGCTTAACCAAGGAGCTAGGATAATACTAAATAAACTTGTTATCTCATAAAAAGGAGGTTACAAACATTGATAAGATAACTCAGGAAAGATGAAATATTTCAAACCTACCTACATGTTTCAAGGACAAGGTATTTAGTCTAATTCATGCATAACTAGGTAGATAGAGATGGTACAAGCTCGCAGGGGAGAAAAGAGAGAGTTTCATGAATTGTTTGAGTTTCCTTAAATGGCCAAATTTGGTCTAAATTGCATTAAATTTATTTCTTATGGATTCAAGACCTAAATCAATCAAGCAATCTTATTGTGAAGAAATGAAGGCTAGTTTTGAGAACCTAGTGACTAGTCCAAGGCACAAGGTGTGAAGACCAAATAATTACATGGGAAAAGAGGTGAATAATCAGATTTTTATTAGTGAGTAATTATATTCATCCTTTCAATTCATTTCGACAAGAAAGCGGGCCATTTTACAAAACCATTACCAAGAGCATAATTTGAACATTTAAGACATAAAGTAGGAGTTGTGCCTGCTCCTAAAATTCATTGAAGACATTCCAGCAAGGGGGAGATAAACATAGTTGCTTTAGATACAAGAAATGAGACATAGGGATAGCATGTTCCTTAAGAAGATGCCTTTTTCATTCATAAAAAAGAGGGAGAATGACAAGGTGAAGGAGGAGTTCGCCATCAATGAAAAAGGTGGAGTTTGTTAAAAAAACGTTGTCACTACTATCAAACAAGCTTGAGCATGGTCTTGAGTAGGTATGTCACTATATTTTCTTGTGTCCTTTTTTCTTTCATTGTAGTGTCTCATTGTAATTCAAGGTCTTTTCATGGGTTCAAGGTCCTAGCATGGAGTCATCATGGTGTCATGAGTTCATTAGTATTAAAGTGTGTCTCAAGGAGTCAAGCATGGTCATTGAGTTGTCCTTTTTTCTATATCAGTACATATATCATGCTCCTAAATTCATAAATATGTGTCTCATTGAACTTTAGGTGTCTCCAAGGGTCAAGCAAGTGGTTGGTTTAGGAGTATGTTGATGCATTTCTTAGGTGTGTTGCAAATTCCAAAGGTAGAGTGAAATTGTGAATCTTCTTGATGTTTAGTATGGAGGTAAAATGTGTCCAAATTTTATCTCAAGGTTTCTCAGAGGTGTGAGAGTGGTCACATAGTGCTCATCATGTCACATTTTGTGTTCAAATTTGAAAACAAGAAAAATTAGGCTTAGTATGTAGGCCTATTCCCAGTGAGTCATGGTTAGTAATGTTTTGTAGGTGCTACAAGGTACTCTAATGTGGTGATATGTTTGATAGGACTATAAAAACCATATTTAAGTTGTCAAAGGTTAGAATATAGTTTTCTTGGAGCTTGAAGGATAGTTAGTAGAATTGAGGGCTTGAGAACATGACTATACTCACAAACAAATGAGATGAGATAGAAATTTGTAGGGTGTACCATAACAAATAAACCATGGGGGATGTTAGAGGAGTGAGTCATGATGTTGTGAGAAACATTTCAGGGTCATAAAGTGAAAATCAAGGTTGTATAGCCAAATTCTCCAAGACTAGATTTTTGAGAAGGGAAAATTAAGCACCTCGACTTCCTAGAAGTTGTGCTAAATTTTCAGATATTATTCAGATAAATTATGAGAGAATTTTTTGAAGGAAATTGGGATAAAAATATAATGCAAAAGGTTTAAGTTCATAAAATGATGAAATTGAAAAGTTATGTCGGTCCTCAAATCTACATCCCCTATTGGATTGACAACAATTCCTCCTTAATAGAATAAAGGGGAAATAACTTGGAATGGTGGTAGACCGGGTTGGTGTGTCATTTTGTAGCTAGGGATGGGTCTAGAAATTTCTTTGGGATCAATCCTTGGGATGGTTTATGGGAAATTTACAAAGGATATGGCCTTTTGCTTTTTTTTGTCTTTCCTTGAACCAGTGTGAGAGGACTCGCAGTGTAACCTGAAATTCAAAGGGGAGATGGAGTATTTATTCCCTCAATTTCTTTTCAAATGGTGGGTCAATATGGGATAAACATGGCCAATGGACACAACACTCACTCTCACGAGTTGTCACAAAATATGTTGTGTATGTTTACTTTTCCAAACACATGTTACTAAAGATAGTTAAGTACAATTGCTCTTGCATTCTCTAGATAATGAAATCAAGGCTAAAAAACACCTTCAATGATGTTTAGAGCAACTTGGTAGTGAAATAGAACAAAAATATGTTTAATAATGGGGTATGGGGTCAATTATGGCAATTTTAACTTCACATAGGGGGAATTATAGGTAGAGACATTCATTGTGATAAAGCATTTAACACTTAAAAGCATCTTGCTATCCTGGAAAATACATAAAACTAGATCAAGAAGTAACAATTTCTACAAAGAAATATTTGCATTTATTGATACCCAATAGATGCAAAGTTTTAGATCAATCTCTAAAATACATGACACAAGAACTCGTGTAAGCATTCTAGTGAAGTATTTACTACTTCATCTCTCATATGCCCAAGATACACTCAAAGGCTAACAAAAATCTATCAGTACAAAATGTTTATGACAAGGATTTTATAATCTAGTTCAATATTACAGAGGAAATATCACAACACAATATCAAACTTAATGACTAAAACACAAACACCAAGGAAAAATCTATTGTATGACAAAGAGAAATAGTAAATGTAAGATCGTATCAGAAAGTATGACTCATCAATCAGCAATTTATCATCCAAATGCAAAAATTAAACTTAAAAGTGGACATATATTATTGATTTCATTAAATTTTTAGTAAGGAAACATCAACTAAATGCTCTCAAATCTCTTCAATGGTTGTACACTCGTAACCACCTTGACATAGAATTTTGGAAACTAAACTCTATACGCATTTCACAAAGGAAACATGCGGTATTCACAATTTTATCTCAAGACCTCTTCAAAATTTAAAGACTAATCCCCCTCTTAGAAGAATACCAAAATTCAACCCTTAATTATGAGGAAAAACCTCATATTTATACAATTTTATGTCTTCTTACAACCTAATTTCCCCCAAAAGACTTCAACAAACCATCCCAAAAAGATGTAGCAAACCAACTCTAGTTTTGGAAAATATCTTATAGCTGTAAAGATACCTTTTATTTCTTAATTTTATTCCACTTATAAATGCTAACATGGATGTATGCGGGATTTTTACTTTTATTGTTTAATCCTTTTTTGTCCTATCTATGTTGTCACCATCACTCATGCGCCTAGTCACAAACCATCTATTTCCTCATGTCATTATCTTAACTAATTTGACACCTGCCCTTTTGGGGAATATGCTTTGGGAAATGGATAATCATTGATACTCCCTTGTATTTGATTTCTCCTTTATGCACATTATCACTTCAAGTTTAAAATCACCTTTTGAAATATATCAATCTGTTCTCCTTTTTCCATCCATGTGCAAGTATTTAGAATTAATTTCACTTTTATTCCTAAAATGATACCTCACACAATCACTCCAAAAATTCATCCTCCTATAAATTCTTATTGTTCTCTCATAAGATCATATCTTCCTTCAAGATTCTAAGTGAAAATAAAGTTTGTGTTCATCCTTCTCAAGCAATGGTAGATGTGGAATTAGGAACTAGTTTGAAGGAACTTTCTTTACAGACTTTGCACATAATTTTTGACCTTCTTCGGCTCGAATGAGGATTTTGTGAGAATGTTGTTTGAGATTGAAGATCAAGTGGAGACTAATGGACTATTAACATCTCACGTGTTCGGGTAGAATTGATACGAAGGATTCCTAAGATGACTCCTTTATTTTCTATTTTTCAAGTTTTGTGTTATCACTTGTTCCGTGCGAGAGGATCAGAAAACTCCTAAATTGATAAAGAACTTTTGGCTCTGTTGTCGGCCTGCCATTAGTAAGAATATCATTGACATATCTCCATTATTCTTCAATGATAAATTGGTGGAGAAAGAGATTCTTTTTGAATCCTATGGAGTGTATGTTGATGATCCTACGAAATATATATCGTCAATTTCCAACAAAATAGTCACGATGGAGCAAAACTTGCTCATCTTGAGAAAGCACCTACAAATTTGGAAAGGCCCTTGAAGTTTTATCACCTTCCTTGAGGCGACACAGATAGATCATACATAATCTATCATGCACAATCAATCCAATTTCAATTGATGAACTTGAATTTTCCCATGGCAAAACTAATATCCTTGGGTCATCTTTAACTTCAAAATTTGTTTCCCAGGTGTACTTTAAGGCATACTTGAAAGGTGGGTATAACCTTCTTGAATGGGTCTCCTCTTATAGGATAAAATTGGAATTGATCAAAATATTAGGTCCCAAGGAAAACATTATAGAACTCATGGAAATGGGCATGTCTCGTGACCTTGCAAGAGATATCCAATATGTTTATGGGGCTCAAGACCATAAAGAATTTGAGTTTAGGAAGAATAATGTGTTGAATAGGATTCTCACCTTTGTAGAGGAATGTGTAACCATCAATTGACAATGTACCTCTTTTGTAAGAACCTTCCTTTTTTATATATGCATACTATAAGTTATGTGAATTTCAAGGGTTGGGGCCCTATAGAATCCCAATTTTGTGCATAGTATATATATATGCTTCTTTTATTTCATTTGTTAACTCAAAATTAATTTTCACAAGTGAATTTACCTTTGGATAGCATAGCAATTGTCTTTGAATTCATGTTGTATGATTTGGACACCCACGGTAAGGGCACTGATGGAAGATGTTCTTCTTCTAAGTCTCCCATGGATTTTAGGATATGTGGAGTGTTAACCCTTGTAATAAACTGTACCATAGATTTTACTTGCATTTTCCTTTATCCATGATCTTTTAGTTATTTTTCTGATGTCCCATGCCCTCTAGTGGTATTTCTTATCATCTCATGGAATTTTGGGAATCCAAGGAGCGTTGATTTCCTTGAAAACCCCAAAGATCACTCAAACTAGTATGTCATGGTTTTTGTCATATATTTGCATTCCCCTACCTCTTAACAACATAGTCATGGAATCCTTGTAGTGCCCACTTCCCTTTGACACCCTTTTGATACTGATCTTGATACAGTTGATTAGATTATGGACATTATTATGATTTTGATTTAGTATGATGTTAGATATTTGATCATGGATTATTGTGATCTTGATTTGGTTATGATGCATGATGATTATTAGAGACACTCATATGTGGATGATGATATACTATTTGACATGGATATATTGTGAATGTTGTTCGGGCATGTGATTTTTGGATATTGTGAGTAGACTTAGAAAATGGACATTATATGATGATGATATAGTTGTGAATATAAATTGTAAGAGATATTGTTGATTTCCTTGATGTTTTTGTGATTCATGTGTATATATGATTCTATGATTTTATTTATATCATGTTGGATGTTCTGATATGGCCATGAGGCCGAAGGAGGTATTTGTGTTTTGTAGGTTAAAATATCACAACAAACATCGGGGGATTGGAGACCAACCACATTGGAATTCTAGATGAATTCAACACGGTCACCATGGCAACATGTTTTGTGTGTGTATGTCGTTTTGTTAGGGATTCCCATGGGGGGAATCACCTTTGTATGTGACCATGGGTTTTGTGTATTTTACTATGTGGTTCCTTTTTATTATTTTTGTGTGTACTTTATAGTGATGTGTCCTTTCTTTTAATTAATTAAGTTGTGGAGAATTAATGTGAGAAAACATATGGTTAAAAGTTAATTAATTAAATTTGGATATAAGAAAGTAATAATGGAAGTTGTTGGCTCTTTGTATTAAATATGTAAGGGATGTGTAAGTATGTGTAAGAGTTGTGTAAGTCATATTTTGGAGTATGAAACACTCCACCTCCTTGGAAATTCGAATTTGTCCTTGGGGGCTGTTTTTGGAGGCTTATGGGACAAGTAAAACTTGTCCCATACCTCTTAATTTAATTTACCAACCATACCTATGGTTGGAGGGTTGATTTTAGCCCTTTTTAATGCATTTTTATCAATCATGTTGCATGTTTTAATTACACTCTTCTTACATGTTATTTAATTCAGTCCTTTGGGGTGTGGGCTTTTTGGAGTGTGCAAGTAAATTGTCATATTTTCACCCACCTCTTTATTGTGCTTTGGAGAATGGAATTTTGAATTTTGTGTTGGAGTTGAGGATGTGTGATGTGGCATCCTACATGGATCCACCTCATCCTCTTCTCTTCCCTCTTCTATAAAATTCAAACTCATTGCCTTGTTTTGGGTTGTTGAAACTTTGGAATGCTTCCTTGGGGCAAATTTTCTTGTGCTTGGAGCTCTTGATTTTGGAAGGAGATTGGAAAACTTTTCATGCTTGTTGGTTGTTGTTTTGGGACTGTATTTTGGCATTGAAGCTTGTTGTTTGGAAATAAAATCTACCATGGAGAATTAGGAGCTTAGCTCTTCTTTTATGCTGTTATTTCTTTTGTGTTTGTGTGAATGGTGCATGTTTTTGTGTAATTATTTGGTTATTTGGGTAGACTCCCATAGGAATGGTGTAGGATAAGTATATGGAGAATTCATGTGGGGGCATAAGGGAATGCCATGGAATCAGAATTCTTGTGGAGGGATTTTGGATTTGGGATCCACCATGGAAAATAAATAGCTTGCATTTCTTACTTTGTGGGGGCATAAGGAAATCATGGGGGCATAAGGAGGGATTGTGGGGGCATAAGGATATGTGTGATGAATTATTTTGGTGGTTTGTTACATGTGGATGCCCAATTCCCATTGGGAGGTATAAGTATATTCCCCATAGTCCTTGCTAATTTGGCTTGCAATGAAGAAGCCTGAGTTTTGTTTGTTGTGTTTCAATGCAGTTGTAAACTATTGTTTTGTTTGGACTATGTTTCTAAATTGAGATGTGCATGTTGAAATAATGTTGTGTGTATGTTTTGTGGAAGCCTGTTGTTTCCATGAGTTGGATCACACCTTCTATTATATTTTGGTTGGGGCTCGGGGGCCAATGATGAAGGATGGCTTATCCTTTCATTGGATGTCTTAGTTAGGTGGAGAGTGTTTCCTTTCCCCCACTTTTGTTGTGATCAAATTGGAAGAACAATGGAACTTTCATGTTGCTATTCTGGAGTAGAGAAAAATTCAATTTGACAGTCCCTTGTGAAATATATTTTATTGTAACCTTTCCCACTTTGAAGTGGATGAAATTGTAATGTATTTGTGAAGAAAAAATGTATGTAATTAGTTATGAAATTTTTACATTCAAATGTGAAAGATATTTATACTTTGTTCTATTTATTGGAAAGAAAGAAATAGAAATCTGTTATTTACATTCAAACATTGAAAGATGTAAAGTTGTATAATTGAATTCAATAAAGGATTTCAATACCTTTCTTCATATGCATTGTTGTTTTGAATTGGAACATAAAATTGTGATTGGAATCCCTGTTTTGGAAAGTGGAAAAAGGAAGAAACACGTGAGATGAAATTGTATTATTCTACCTTGTTTAAAATGTATGATTTTGGAAAGGATAGAAAATTGCATTCTTATTTTAATGTTTGATTGAAGAAGGAAAAACATTTAAGGCTAGCATGGAATGAATTCAATGTTTTATTGCATGGAAAAAGAGATAGTTTAATCTCTATTTCTAGAAATGTATAAGTTCTTTTACTTCACTTTGTGTACTTTGTAAAATTCCTTAATCAAATGTTCAAATAACCCTGCAAATAGATAAAAGACAAATGTAATATTAAATTGAACTTAGTATGACCAAAATGACCCCAAACAGATTAAAAACTCTTAAGAAATCTTTAAGAAACCTTTCAATTGAACAAAGGAAAATTTTGCAGTCTTTTTCTGTCAATTGTTGGAAAAATTCAAATTGGAAATCAATTGAGCAAATTTACCTTCCTAAAAACATCTTAAACCCTTCTCAAAATAATCCTCCATGTTTGTTTGGCATGTTGAGTGAAGGAGGAGATCAAATTGAACAAAATTTTATAAGTTAAAATTTACCAGAACGGCTTTTAAAATCCTCTTCTTAAAATTGGCCCCTTAAATTTTATCAAACTCTAAAATTTATGATTTCGATACAAAGAGGGCATCGAGAGCTTTCCATAAAGTCCTCATTTTCCCAAAACTAAGCTTCCTAGCAGAAGTTATGGCCCTCTAAAGTTTTCCTTCCTTGGTGGGAAAATTTGGGAAAATTTTCCCCAGGCGGAGTGTGCGGCCAAAAATTTCCTCGAAAACTTTGAAAAAAGTTTTTAAAAAAAAAATTGGGGAAAATTTTTAAAATTTCCTCCACTACCCCATAACCAATCAAAGGTTGCCACGTGGCACAACGGAGGGGCAGAACCCTCATAAACTTTGTCCCTTTTGAAATTTTGTTATTTGGAAAATTTTTAAAAGAACCCCCACAGCCCCGCACTCCCGCCCTCACCTTGGTGAGGTCAACTCCGTGGACGCATGGACCCACACGTCGACTTCCCCTTTTCTCCCTTTGGAAATCTCCCCAACAAGTCTCTCCGCCACCCACCCTTCCCGCATTTTCTCCCCCACTTTGGCTTGTTGAGCACCACATGTCCTTGGTGTACCAACGTGCACGCGAGCACTAACTAGATTTTACCACCTCCTTGGTGAATTTTTCCCCAACACCTCCATCGCCCCTCCCTTCCCTCTTTTCCTTCCAAAATGGCTTGGAGCTCGACACATGTCCCTAGTGGCACAACGGAGGCATGGACGTAAATTGAAATTTTCTCCCCCTGCATGCAGGAAAATTTAGCAAATTCACCCTACAACCCGCCAACTTTCCCTTTTGGGCAATTTTGCATCCATGGGCCCGCTCTTAGGGAAAAAATTTCTCCCAAACACCCACCGGCCCATAACTGGAGTTTTACAAGGAGTTAGGAGGACTTATTTATATCGTCAGAAAGGTGAGAAAATTTCCTATCCAATGGGAATGATTTAGGGAAATTTTGAAAGCATTAAGTATGAGAAAAATCAAGTTTAAACTCTGAGCCTGTTAGAGAGTGGGTATGGTGATAATTTACCCCCTGAACCTAACTAAAACTTCTAGCCTAATTTTTGGACCTCGTGACATCTGATAATTGCTAATAAAAGAAAAGTATGTTCTAGTCTAATTCAGACTTTTTCTAGAACCTATTAGTGACATTATTGTCTTGCAACATGGTTGTAGACACTTCTATAAAAAAAAATATTCCATAATTTTCCTAATTAACCCTAGGTTGTTTCTTGGGTCTCAAGTGGGTTGTTTTAGTGGGCATCACACTTGGTATTAGAGTAGTGGTTCAAAATCTTGGACCATTGGGCACACTAGAAAACTTGGGACATGAAACTTAAACCTAGCATACTTTTAAATCTAGAAAAAAACTTAGTTTAGAAATTGTATATTGTAGTAAACATGGAAATTGAATAAAACTTAGAAAAATGAACTAACTCACACCTTGGTCTATGCAAGAGGTGCAGATGGGGCAAGGAGAATTTTCACATAGACTCAAACTTACCACCACCACCCAAGAGATGCCTCGCACCACAAAAAACATTCCTGCGCTCCTAAAAATGTGCCTACACCACACCTACAACCAAAATACGGCAAAAAAACACAAGAAAGCTCACAATATCTCAAATTTTGACAAGTTAGTTTAAAAATGGCAACAACCCATTAAAATGATGGCTATGAACAAGAAGTTACACATATCAAATTAGTAAAAATTCTAAGAAAATGGAAATTAATTACTACATGTGCATATCAAAATTTAGCCAAAACAATGAAAATTAAACTAAAATGCTAAGGGACTCGATCCCACCGGCGTGCCAAATGTGTGCATGTGTTGTTTTTAAACTAGTGCTAATATGAATAAAAGACTAACACCTAAATAGCCTTAATTAGCAAGAGTTAAACAAACTACTTAGCACCATCATGATAAGAATTAAACAAGGGTTAGATGTTAAACATTCATCAATAAAACTTTGAAACTAACAATGTTAAAACATCTAAAATCCTCTATTCTCTAACAACAAATAAATGAAATGGACCTAGGTAGGCTCCATGGCTATCAAAAATGGTTGTTCTATTGGTGTTCCAAGAACCTAGGAATGAGGGCTTGTCAAAGTTGGGCTACAAGACCCTTTTGACACCTCCCATATGACCTAAGCACTTAGGAAAGAGGCTTAACTCTTCAAGATGATGAACTCTCAAGAAAACAAAAGGCAAGCTCTTAGTCTATTTTGCTATATGCTTTGCATTTGCTTTCTCAAAGAGTTTAGGTGTAGGTATAAAGGTAGAAGGAGGGCTCCTTATATAGCCCAATGGATAAAGGAAACACTTCATCCCTTTGCATGTGGGATAAAGGTAAAACATGATTAGGAATGGATAAGGTTGCTTTATAAAAGGTAACCTTACTTTAGAAGGGTTTAATTTATAATTAGCAAGTCATGGGAGTTGGGGGTGTTTTAATTAATCAAAGGTGATTAACTAATATGTAGATGTAAGCTTATAGAAGCTAATCGAGGAATATTAGTACGATTTAGGCCACTAGAAGGGGATTAAATCAATTAAATATTGATTTATTGGTTAAATGGAAGGGAAAGCTAATTAATTAATAATAATTAATTAGTCTAGATAGAAGGGGTGAATAATTAACGAAAGGTCGTTAATCAGGATGTTAGTTGGATAGGTGACTTAATTAATTAGTGTATTATAATTAATTAACAACAATAAGAGGGAAGATGAGCGCTTTTGATGATATGTCATCAATTTGTGGAAAGGAGATAATTAGCGCAATTTAAGTATTTAAATTACTCGGGCGTAATTATGGGTGTCTACATTTGCCCCTCTTTGGGGTGGCGTAAGTGACACCACTTCAAAGATAGTAGATGGATGGAATTTTGAAGGGATAGAATAAAAATTAGTAGGAAGGAGAGATGCCCCCTCGAGTGTCGATGGGGTGATGAAAGAAGACGATCGATGATTAAAAAAGGTGAGAGATAGATAGAAGAATGGGAAGGGGCAAGATGCCCCAGTGAGATAGAGGATTAGGGGTGAGAGAAAAGTGATGTAGAAGAAATATGGAGGAGGGGAGAGAAGATCTTAGCCTCTAGCCACTGTGTATTGGAACAATTTAGATGTCATCATATTGCCAAGAGATCTACATCATCGGTCCTTATGAAAATATAAGCATACAACAAAGGTAGAATGACATGAAAAGCCATACTACGAAAAATTTTCCATTGTTAAAATACCAACTCCATGCAACACACAACAATGCAATGCAATACGAGAAGGAAACAAGCTCATTTAATAGGGAAAACAAGTATGAACGCACATATCTAACCCAACAACAATTAAGATAGTTGTACAAATGTTTTGTTATCAAGATGAAGAGATCCACATGTTCGTGATTGATGACAAGGGTTAAAAATGATGCCACAAGAAAGGATACATGCAATGGGAAATGAAAATGGACACGGGGTCCAAGAAAAGCATTGTGCGCAACGAAACAACACCAGGTAACAAACGTGCCTCAAAGTACATATGAAGCAAGCAGCTAGCTTTGTGAATGGTTGTGAATCCAACAATCCACAAGTCATATTAATCGGGAAGATGTGAAACAAACCAGTAGGATATGGAGAAAATACCATGCACAAGACATAAGTTTCATCTACAATAAGCAAGTTACCATTTTTGTAGGTTTTTTACTTTTTAGGATTTTGTGAAAAAATTTGCCCTGTTTTTGGATTTTTGATATATATATATATATATTTTTATTTTTTATTTTTTTTTTAAAATGAGGTGGACAGTAGAAGAAAATAGAAGAAATAGAATGAAGGGCCTAGGCACAACAAAATGTGCCATAGGTGGAAGAAAGAAGAAACAAGCGACAAATAATGTCCTTGTGTAGTGGAAAAATTAACAAAATAATTATTTTATGAGAGTGAATAAGAAGAAAAATCACCTAGGAGAAATAAAATTTCCCTAGGGGGAAGAAAGGGGTATTGGACAGCAAAAAAAGCCCCAATATGGTGGAAAATAAGAGAAAAATAATTATTTAATAAAAATAATTATTCCACGGTGAATAGAGAAGAAAACGGGTCCAAAACGACCCTCCAGGCCTTCACGGTGGTGAAAAACGGTTAATATAGCCCACCTGGGGGTAAAATCATCGCGACCAATTCATTTTAACCGAGCCCTATAGAATTTTTTTACTGTGAGGCTCTGATAATGACGAGGACAATGGTGATCGCACGAGACCGAGTGAGGCAGGCAAGAGACGATAATCACAACACCCCGAGGGTATCAACTTGATGGGTTGAGACTCTCGTGGAAGATGGCCCCTTCATGAGTATCGAAACCTTGCTCATTAATTTTTTCATTAATGCCCTAATTTTAGCGATTATTACTAACTAGGAAGTTGCATCGAAGTGCATGATGCACGCGGAGCACATGTGTCAAATCGGGGCACAAAATGCATCATTTGGGGGGGTGCAGTACAAAACACACAAATATCGGGAGGATGCAAATGAACACATCCACAGACATGCATTATTTTCTCCAAAGATTGATACAATACACTACAAAATGCCAAGAGGCAAAGTTGCACACACCCATGTGTTTCATGCGCACACATCTCAAAGGGGCGCACATGAAAAATGTGGAACACACACAATCCTCCTTAAAGGAAAATAGTACACATGAGAGAGGGGAGGAATTCCAAATCTACACCACCTCTAGGTGCAAATTCATCTCATTATGGTGGTAGCAAAAAATGGCGAATTGTATTTTGCATTTTTAAGAATGATGGTGCAAGTGCCAAATATGTGGTGCACATGCCCAAAAGGTCGTGCTCTCCTATCGGCGCAGTGCCCCGAATGAGGGCACAAGTGCTAAAGACAAATGTTGTACTCACACACATGCCAAAAATGAGGTGCATCATGCCCAAAACGGTACGTAGGTGTCCCGTGCACTCCGTGTTGAAGAATAGATAGAGAAATGCCAAAAGGATGACACTTAGAATAAAATTTTAGGATTTGTGGGTTAACCCTAGAATAATAGATAGATTTTTAGAAGAAATAGTTCGTGAGTATCGAGAGTGATTTGATATTTTTGCTAGAGAGACATCTACGTAGGTGTTCAAATCGACATTTTGGGAGCATCACACTCGGATAGTGGAGGTAGAGGGGAGCATACGGGGGTACATGCGCAGAGACCGATGAGCTATGTCTATACTTCTCGAGGCAAGTGGGGCTGAGGTCCTGTGTCAATATGCCTTCTATTACACTAGACCATGGCCTATTGACTAGAATAATAGATATATTTTTAGAAGAAATGTCAATGGCGAACCAGATGGCATAGCGAGAGCTAGTGCTTTAGATTGCCTACATGGGAGATGACTGTGACCCTGAAGGACGTATGGAAGATTCTTCACGTGCCGATCATGGGCACCTTGATTGAGTACAACTCTAATGTAGGGATGATTAGAGCAGCATGTAGTGATCTCTTTGATATAGATGACATACCACATGATGGTATGACCATAGCCCTGCACGAGTGCATTTCCGACCCCACACTGCATCGGGGGCCTCTTTACATTATGTCTCTTATCAGTGGTTTTTTCTCACTGATAAGATAGGGACTTCATTCCCGAGAGGGTTATTACCACTGGTACACAGAATTTTCAGCGGCGAGTGATACTGTTGGGGATAGTGTATACTAGCCCACTTATACTGGGATTTGTATTTGATTACATACCATGGTCAGAAGACCATGGGGCCAACTTCTTTATTACATATTTGGTCATGGGACCACATTGCGATTGGATGCCCTGTAGGCACTTTGCGTGTCCGAGACCTAGAGGATCCATCTTACATGGCATGGGTATCAGTAGGTGGTGATGCACGAGGCCACCTAGGTAGCCTATTCGATATAGGTGAGAGTTTGATGAGCTGCCCAAGATTGATATTATATGGTGACCTTACCGACATATCCAATGGCCAAAGGATACCACAAAGCTCAGTGTGTTCTCAGTTTATCATTAGCGATCGTAGCTACATTATAGATCTGTATCAAGTTGATAGGTGCTAGCGGAAGCTTGGCATAGTACAGGGGTGTCCCACAACCAGATATTTGGTATGTGCATAGAGATTCAGAGAGGCACACTATGGGGCCTCACATACCAATGGCCCGAGCTAGGGAATTTTCACAGTGGACCATAGGCATGGTACCTAGCATGATAGGTGTGGGACCCAGGGATGACATCGACTTACGTGGTGGGGTATGCCACTATCCTACCTCGGTGTCTCACTATTCCATAGGAGGCATGGGTAGTAGGCATTTGTCCACTTATAGAGATCTGGCATGGTTTGGATCGGAGAGAGAGAGAGCAATGGGTCCTGATCCAGAGGATCCATTTGATGGCCTTCCACATGATGAGCAAGGTGTCCCACAGCACAGGGACCGAGGCCATAGGGCCCAATACAGGTACCAACATAGATTCTATGAGTCAAGATCCTTGAGCAGGGTTAGTCGTCGAGTGTGCCTCGGGGACCGGTCTCGTGGCACACTAGTGTGGCACAGATAGCCACATTACAACAACAGCTACAAAAGGATTTAGCTGAGAGAGACACGGTGAGGGCAGAGAGAGATGAGGCCCAAGGCTGGTGTGTGACCATGAAAATTGAGCATGATCAATCTCAAACCCAGATTGTCACATTACTATCAGAGCGAGATCAAGCCCGGGCCCAGGCTGGCCCAGGAGGTGACAATGCTATGCTTTTCCAACAAATTCAATAGATGGCCACTCGATGGCCAAGGTTACAGTTTACACCAACTGAGACACAATCAGCTTCACAGCTTGTGATTTTAGAGCGAGAGATAGGCTCAAGGCAGAGTGTGTAGTGGTAAGGCCGAAGAAATGCCGTCCGAGCCACAATAGAGATAATCCTATCGATGCATGGATTGTACCATAGTGACCACCCAGACACATAGATATTTGGCTTACAAAGCATAGGGCAGGGCCTCATATTACAAATCTTTATACTTTGAGGCAATGCCTCCTGAGTGATGGGTGCCATCTTATAGTCAATAGTCCAGTAGAGAGACTAGATCGAGAGGCCTCAGGCCTCAGTGGAGCAGCCACGACCAGAGAGAGATGGTGATGTTCATGCCATGCGACCTCCACGAGATAGGCCAACCACACCTTCAAGGGTTTGAATCAGCCCTGAGATTTTGTATATCTACGTATGCCTCATTATGAAGGCTATGAGTAGATTGTGCTCCATGTGTATTTATTTTGTAGTGGTATAGCATTTTTGATACATGCCTCTAATGAAGGATTTTATTTTGTTATAGATGTATCACCTTTGTACACGCCTCAGATGAAGGCATTTTTGATATAGAGTTTTGATATATGCCTCTGATGAAGGCTTTGATTCCTTTGCTATATGTACCATTCATTTGTATGCCTCAGATGAAGGCTTTGATGATGTACTGCCATGATGTATATCCATTTTTGATACAGATATACCATACATGTATGATTTTGGACATTTGTGACATGACCTATGTGTATATGAGATGGACACTTGTTTATTATTTCTCATGGATAGATAGATGTGTTTATGATGCAGTCTGATTTGATTTGACATGTATATGTATCAATGATCTTGTGATATATCACATGCATTTTTATTTCTAGATGATGTGATTTTGTAGAATATATCAAATGTGTTTTGTTTATGAGATGTGTCATACTTAGTGGATGGGATGATATGATGATAAGGGTGCAGGGGGGATAGATTTTGATATTTGATATCCCTCTTGCCCCCATTTGATGATACGATATGTGATTCTTACCTTAGCATTCATATATGATGTATACTTAGCTTTTTCTTGATATATGATGTATAGATGATGTTAGATGTGATGATATGATGGTAATGTGATGTTATGATAACAAAACAATGCACATGCAATAAACACAATCAAATGCTTAACAAAAAACACAATGAATTAACATAATAATGCACCATGAGTCACTAGCATGCAAAAACACACCTCAATATGCACAAGAAAGAATAAATCTAATCTAAGCAAGAAAAGATGAATCCTAACAAAGTATGCCCAAGCAACAACACAAAAGCACAAACATGAAACAACTATACAAGCAAACAAGCAAAGCAAGAAACAAGACAATGCAAGTAAATGTAAGTAAAATGTTTTTGTAAGTTTGTTTTTATGCAACAATTTTCTATTGTTTTGGATGTATGTGAAACAATTTTCTATTGTTTAGGTTTTTGAAACAATTTTCTATTGTTTTTGTATTTTGGATATTTTGAATGTTTTTGTAGTTTTTGAGAAACAATTTTCTATTGTTTTTTGTATTTTTCTAACGGTTTTCCAGAGTTATGCATAGGTAACCAAGAAAGCATGGATGCCCCTAGCGTTAGATGGGGAATGTACAAGGGCAGAAGCCACGCGCTTATGAAACAAGAAGGTGAAGTCGTTGAATTGCCCCCAGCATAAGATGGGAAATAGCGAAAGACCATGTACCTCACATATGAATAAAAGAAGACAAAGCCGGATCAAGCCTGACAAGATGGGGCTCACAAGGAATCTCTAACGTAGAACTAGGGCTAGGCCAAGTAAAACTACCCTCCATATGCAAGATGCTTGTAAACAATGAACTCTTCCAAGGTGTTGGAAACTAGTTTTCACCCAAGGACTTATCCAAAGTGCCACAATTGTGTAGTTTTCACTTGTGGACGACCTTTTTCTCTTTTTCTTTTTCTCTTTTTGATTTTTTTGTATTTTTGATCATTTTACCATGTTTTTGAGTTTTTGCTTTTTGACTTTTTGTGCCATGTTTAAGCATAGAACCGCTTAATATGCATGGCGTTCATGGGCTCACGAGTTCATCACCATTAGGGTGAGCAAGTTTGTATGCCCCTGCCATATTTGGCCATAATAATGTAGGGTCCCAACCAATGTGGTTCGAACTTCCCTTTCTTTTCTCATTCTCTTTGTTGTGTTGAACTGATTCTCCTTCATGACTAAATCACCAACCTCAAACTAACGAGGGATGATTATCTTGTTGTAGTTTCTAGAGACTCTGTTCTAATACACTTTAAGGTGATTAAGAGCGTGAATGTGCTTCTCATCTAGGAGTTCTAATTCAGCCAGTCTTGCTACCCGGTAATCCTCATCTTTATCCAAATAGTCCCTAAGAGAAATTCTCAGGGAAGGAAGTTCAATTTCTAATGGGATGATGGATTCTGTCCCAAATACTAGAGAGTATGGTGTCACACCCGTAGGAGTACGAATGGAGGTCTTGTAAGCCCAAAGGGTTGAGTGGATTTTCAAGTGCCAATTATGACTTTTTTTTACTAACCATCTTCTCCATTATTCTCACCAAAGTCTTGTTTGTGGCTTCGGCTTGTCCATTACCTTGGGGGTAATATGGTGTGGACCATTTTAACTAGATTTGGAACCATTGACAAAGACCTTTTATAGTTTTGTTCTTAAATGACTTCCCATTATCTGTAACGATGGCTACGGGATGCCATATCGACAAATGATATGATTCATTATAAATTTAGAAATCTGAGCTCCTGTTACATAGGTTAAAGGAACAACCTCCACCCACTTTGTAAAGTATTCTGTGGCCATGATGATGTGTGTATGACCATCAAACAAGGTAGGGGTAAGTTTCCCTATCAAGTCAAGTCCCCACTTAGAGAATGGCCATGGGGTAGTGATAGGTTGTAATGGTTGCGATGGAGCATGGATGAAGTTTCCATACTTCTAGCAAAGTACACATTTTCTAACATAATTACAACAATCGGTTTCCATGGTAGGCCAATAGTAGCCTACTCTTAACAATTTTTGGCCAAAACCATTCCATTTGTATGTGCTCCACACACCCCTTCATGTACTTCTTTGATTGTTTGGATTGACTCCATCACATCAAGACAACGTAATAGATTCCCATCGTAGCCACGATGATAAAGTGTACCTCCTAAAAGGGTGTAACGGGCTATTTGGTGAATCAGGATTTGTTTTTTGGAACGGGAGATATCGGGAGGGAACATGTTGTCCTTGAGATAGGTAAAGATGGGCTTATACCATGGGGAATTGGGACCAACAACATCACAAGCCAAATAAGATTTTGGCATGTCATACGTGGGCTGGCATAAATTTTCTACAAAGAACGGCATGTCATTATTCCCTAGCAGAATACAAAGCATAGAACCCTTTTTCGCCATGGCATCTACCAATCTATTATGCACTCTTGGAATTTGTTCAAATGTAATGCACACGAAGTACTCCTTTAGAGTTTCAACCAAATTTTTGTAAGGTATGAGCTTGTCATCCTTAACCTTGTATTCATCATTAACATGTTTGATAATTAACTAAGAATCACCCACAACCTTGACATGATGAATGTTCCACTTGATAGCTAGCTTCATCCCTATGATAAGTGCCTCATACTTAGCGATATTGTTTGTGCAAGGAAAGCCTAGGTGAAAATCCTATGGTATAGGGTCACCAGAAGGAGTAATAAGGACTACCCCTGCACTGAACCGTGAAAAGTAAAGGACCCATCAAAATGTATCTTGCCACACGACAGATTCTTCAATGTAGAGCAAGGAGGCATCTGGAAGATCCAGATTCAAAGGTTTAGTGCCTTGAAAAGGTGCTTCTGCTAGCTGGTCAACAAGTACTTGTCCTTTAACCGACTTTTGATGCACAAATTCTATGTCAAACTCACTTAGTAGAATGATCCAATTAGCCATTCTACCTGTGAGGGCAGGTTTAGATAACAAGTACTTGAGTGGGTCAACTTTGGATATCAGCTTGGTTTTGGTATTCAATAGATAATGGTGAAGTTTTTGAAAAGTAAAAACAACAGCCAAGCAAGCTTTTTCAATTTGAGGATAGTTGAGATCATAGGCGATGAGAGTGCGACTGAGATAATACACTACTTTTTCCTTATGACCAAGGTCGTATTGGGAGTAGTGCACCAATAGAAAATTATGTAGTAGAGATATAGAGCAAGAGTGGTTCTCCAGGAGTTGGAGGCATGAGGATAGGTGATTAGCCAAGTATTGTTTAAGCAAAGCAAAGGCTTGTTGTTGCTCTAGTCCCCAGATGAAGGTGACATCCTTTTTAAGAAAGTGGGTGAATGAGTGGCACTTATCTGTGAGCTGGGAGATGAAGTGGCGAATGGCCTAGATTTTCCCCGTAAGTCTGCGTAATTGCTTAATATTCTTAGGTGGAGGCATTTCAATAATAGCAGACACTTTAGCAGGGTCTACCTCAATTCCTCATCTTGATATAATGAAGCCCAACAGTTTTCCTGATAGCACACCAAATACACACTTCTTTGGATTCAACCTGACCTTGTACTCTCATAGGCACTCAAAGATATGCCGCAAAATGACAGGGTGATCCTCTCTTGTCTTATACTTTCCGAGGATGTCATCCACGTAGTCCTCCATGATATCATGAATCATATCATGAAAAATTACTATCATTACCCGTTGATAAGTAGCTCCTGCATTTTTGAGACCAAATGGCATCACCTGATAATAGAAGGTACCCCAAGGAGTCATGAAAGCCATTTTGTGCTGATCTTCCTCAACTATCTTGATTTGGTTGTATCCCGAAAAGCCATCCATGAGAGATAGCATCTCATACCCTGCTGTTGAATTGACAATCATGTCAATATTTGGTAGTGGAAAATCATCTTTAGGGAAAGCCTTATTAATGTCTCTAAAATCATGTAAATTTTAATACCGACAAGATTTTTCTGGATAGGGACAATGTTGGATATCCATTCAGAATAATCAATAGGCCGATGAACCCTACCACAAGAAATCTTTCTAATTCCTCTTTAACCAGTAAGGCTACCCTTGGGTGCATCTTTCTGAGCTTCTGTTTGATAGGCTTAGCATCTGCGTGCACAACTAGGTTGTGCATGACCAAAGTTGGATCTAAGCCTGGCATGTCTTTGTAAGACCATGCGAACACATCCATAAACTCTCGCAGTAGCATAGTGAATGTCTTTTGTTCTCTAGTAGAGAGTGATGCTCCCAATTTTACTATCTTGGGGTCTTCTTCTGTACCAATATTCACATCAATGGTTTCTTCAACTAGTAATTTGGACAAGTCCTCCATACACGTAGGATCGGGAGGAAGGTTGAGATCTTCATCCAAGGATGTCTCCACGAGATTTTCATCCTTGGCATGGTCACTTTGTTTGTCCTTTGATTTTTTTACTTATTTGTCGGCCAATGCCTCAAAGAGGTTTTCACTGTGCGACTTGGACTTTGATTTTTCCGAGGCTTTACATTGGAACTTTTTCCCTCACTTTTCTTTAAGTTTTGCTGACCACGAAGCTCAAGCCTCCTCACCGAAGTAGGTGCAAGTATCCAAGTCAATAAAGAAACCCTTCTTGTGGTCTCCAATGGGAATTGTATCCCAAATGCCCATGAACTCTATGATAGCCTCATCATTCTCGAATAAATCTAGTGACATGTGACGTTGTTGGTCCCATTCAACAAGGGAAGGGTAAAAAGGTCGAGGTTGGCTCTATAGGGGTTATGGTTAGGACAACATTATTCAGAATAGGTTTGTGGAGGCAAGATCCTCATATTGGCTACAATGGGAATCTGTATCACTATCTAGATAGTTAGAGTTATCCTCACATTCAGAACAAGTAGCATCTTGATCATTGGGGTGTGCTCCATAAGGGAAAATCCCAATGTTGTATCTTTCTATTTTGAAATGCGGAAGAGGCAACTGGCTCTCTCTATCCTTGTTCATTTCTTCCACATCCTAGGCCCTTGTAGCCCATGGAGTACATCATTTTACTGGATTTCTTATATTCGGGGTTTGATAACATGATGGCTGAGTATCCTCTGGGACCCAAGTTGTAGGTGGATCTAACAATTTTTCCTCAGCCAACAAGCCTCTAGGTAAGAATGACCCAATAGTGTGTTCATTTCTAGGTCTTCTAAAGTGATAGTTGGGTCGGCCTCTAGTCTTGGGTGACAATGAGAGGTCTGAAACCAAGAGCGCTTGTTGTACATTGTATTCCCCACATCCATATTCAAGGATTTTCATCTCCCATGAATCAAAAGGAGATGTTGATGTAGATGCCCCATGGGCACAAGAACTGAGAGAATCCAAATCTATCCAGGATTCCATGGCCTCATATTGAGAGGGACAACTATATTGGTGGAGGGACATGCATGGGTTTCCTTTCATGCAAATCTATTGAGAGCTCTATAGTGAGCGAAGGGCTCTAAATCTCCTTGTATTGTAATGGTGTGTCCCTCATGCTTCAATTTAATGCACTGATGAAATGTCGATGGCACGACCTACATGGCATGAATCCATGGTCGGCCTAGAAGAATATTATACAAAAATTCCAAGTCCAAGACATGAAACTTTGTCTAATGGAAAGTAGGACCCACCTCCATGGGAAACGTGATTGTTCCTACTGACTCCCTTTCCACGTTGTCATATGTGGTGATAGTGATGATATTAGACTCAAGATTTGCCTCAGTATGCCCTAACTGTTTAACCAACTTGAGTGTGCAAATGTTCAACCCTGATCCGTTGTCCACAAGCACTCGTTTGATCTTCCTAGGGTGACAACTACCTCAATATATAAAGGAAGATTATGTGTTGAATTTTTAGTAGGGGTCTCCCTATGGTTGAAGGAAATATGTTCATTTGGTGTGATGTTTGTGACTACGCAGCTTGCAACTATGTGGGATCGACCTCTAATGGCACTCTCGACCCCTGAAGAGTTTGGTACATAATGTCTTTGTGTACATTGGATATCTTGAGAAGATCTAAGATTGAAATCTTAGCAGACATCTTCTCAAGTTGCTCTAAGAGTTTATATTTACCAGTTTGAGGGGTTGACGGAGAAGGTTCTAGAATCACAAGGTAGGCACACCTTATTACCGTGGCACATTCCTTTCCCTTGATTTGGATAGTGTTGACATGGTCAGTAGGAGAGTGAATACATCCAATAAGTGAATCATAATGACTGTTGTCTTTTTTAGTGTACAAGTAATTCATTACTTTATAACCTTGGGATGACTCTCCCGTTCTAGCTTTGAATTTTCTGATTTATCCCCATTTTCTCATTAGGTGTTTGTGTTTTTGCTTGGGTTTTCCACCTCGATCTCCCCATTGTCAATGAGGTCTTGGATATAATGATGGAGTCATAGAAATTTTCTATCTTATGCCCCTTGACACGATGCATTTTGCAATATTCATGCTCCTTGTACCAAGAAGGTTTTGGATCATTGTCATCAAATGGTTGTGTAGGATATGTCATCATGTGGGCCACATCCAATTTTTTTAGTATAACCAATAAAGGTTCATCAAGAGAGGTAAACGTTCTTCGCTTTGGTGGTGGTTGAATTGGTCCTTTGGTTAGTTTACAAGGTTGATGGTTTGGACCATTTGTACACATTTGGAATCAGTGATCCCATCTCCCACCACATTTTTGTTTTTGTTAAAGACCTTCGGCTTCTCTATGGATTTAACATTTTGATTATCTCTAGATTGAGTTTTGAGAGTTCCTTTGGCAATGAGAGATTTCTCTATCTAAACCCCTTTTTCAATGACCTCCTCAAAAGTGCGAACACAATGCATTTGGAGGTGGAAGGCTATGTCTAGGTTTAGATTGGGAATGAAAATACTAACCAATATTTTTTCAGGGAAAGTGCAAGGGAAGCAACTAGCTATCCCTCTCCACCGTTAGAGGAAAATGGTGAAAGTCTCATTAGGGCATTGCTTGGCACCACATAAATCTTCCATGGTGACATCACTCTATGTATTGTATGAGAAGTGACGCACAAACCTTTCTACCAATTCTAGCCTAGGTGAAAATTAATCCCCAAGGTAAACATGTGAACCACTCCAAGGCTTGACCTCCTAGACTTTTAGGAAAAAGTCTTATAAGATAGTTGTCACTATAGGACACCTCTTGACATGCCATATAGAAATATTTTACATGATCCCATGGATCTCCCTTCCCTTTATATTTATCAAATTTTGGCATATCAAATTTCTTGGGAAAGGGTTGAAGGATCATAGTCTTGTCAAAAGGATAGGGGCATAATTCTTTGTATTGATACTTTCTAATGCTCCCTATATTTCTCTCTTGGAGGCTTGTGATTGTTTCTTTCATTGATTGTACCTCTTGTGTGAGTGATTTGTTCTCTAGTGGAGAGACGGGGAGATATACCCGACGGTACCCCGTATCATCTTCTTCTTGGTTTTCTCTATGGAGTTCATTAATCTTAACCTTAGGCCTTGACTTTTGAATGTTTTTTCTTGCTTCCTTTTGTACATGGGAGGTTAGCAAAGCTAATTTTTGGCTTAGGTTACTAATATGTTATTGAATTGTGGTTTCTTCTTCTAAAGGTTCCTCCTCTTCCCCGCATTGTGGAGGTTCTTCACCATTTTCATGTCCTATCTTGTTTCTATGTGGCACTTTGATAAAGGGTATTCTATGTCCCACCACTTTATCATTTCCTACATTAGAGGTAGAAGCATGTCCATGCGTCAAAATATCCTCCATATTGATAAGGGGTCGTTCTTCCTCATTAGCATTATTCGCAGGTGGGATTGTTTCATTTTCAGTGGGCAACTTGACCCTAATTCTATGACCCGTGCTAGCACTCTATCCTTATTTCTGAAAATAAACTCATCTAATAAAGTGGGATCAAAGTCAAATTCTACATGTGGAGATTCCATTTCATTACCACTATGATCGACCATATCTTCTATCTCTTTCTCTGCAGAAAACAGAGGCCCTAGATCATGTCCAATAAAGGGGTTTGACCCTTGTCTGTTAGTGGCTTCCCAAGATTGCACTTGTTGTTCCTCGTATGTTTGTTTCTTGAGTCCTAATCACATTTTAGGAGCCATGATTTTGTGATAGTTTCACTAAGGTAAGTTGTAAATGTGTTCAAAATTTTATGACCACACCTAAGTGAAATGCAAGATAAATTGTCGAGAATATGAATGAAAAAAAATGTGAGAATATGAATGTGATAGAGTGATGAATCACCAGTGACACAAATGTTTGGTATCTAAACCTATCAAATGAAGCACTTCCTAGACTACGTCTCAAAAAGTAGTTTAGTGTCGCAAGATAATTAACAAGATGTTTTTACTTATGCCCAGTTCAAGAGGATGAACAAGACGTAAGTAAATACAAAAGGTTAATGTGACCTCCTAACAAGATATACTAGGAGCGAGATCAAACTCGATTAAGACCTATATCTCAAAAAGTGCCAATTACAATTCGTGAATGACACAACAATATCACCAAAATATGTTAACCAAACTTTTACGAGAAAGTAAGGTATTGATATCAAAGTGTTATTGATATAACAAGCATGAATGGTAACACCCAACACTCTTCAAAATCGAGGTAATAATAGAATTGAACTAAAGAGCTCAAATTATAGTTAGGAATAGTTAAAAATGTGTGTAGTGTAACCTTACAATATAGATATTTATGTCGATTTTACAAGAAACAAGACATAAATATCAAAATTGTAGTGATATGATACAAACAAGCTAACACTTCTAAGGAAGTTCAAGATGATGAACCACATCTAACTACAATGGAAATCTTGACGTGGGTATCAAGATCACAAAGGCCACCAATGATATGAATACGTCTCCGTGTACACTTTAGACGTTTAACTTACCCAACCATAAACATGGATGGGTGTAAACGGACAAAAAAGTGGCAGAAACAATTGATTGGTAACATAAAGGTAGTCACTCTCCTTCTGATCAACAAAGTGTCAAAAGAATGTGAAGGAAGCAAATCGAAAATAGGATGAAAAATGTTGGCTTCACTTCGGCATAGTTTTTCCTCACCCTAAGGCAAGTAAAAACTAAGCGAAAGTAACGCATCACACGTTTCACAATAAAAAGATGGTTCACAACTCAACACTATTTTAGAATGGTCAAAGTGGGCTCCTGGCCAAAGTATATTTTCCTAGGTGGTTCTCTCGTCCTAGGTGTTACAAAGATTATCCATGAGTGGGATGATTTACCCAAATAGTCCCAACTATCTTGGGAGTATCTCAACTTTTCCCCCTTCAAGCACAGTGGGCAGTAAATGCATCCATCGTGTACTTAAAAGGGTCACGTAGGGACAACTTGTAACTCTATCTCACAAAGGAATTACTAGTCAGATAGGTAGTATGGAGCACTTCCTATTTTTTCCACAAGGTTCCCTCTTGCATGGACTACTTTGGGGTTCCTGGAACCACCCCCATTGTTGTAGCTTAAGGCATTATGCCAAAGGGGTTATGTTCCATTTGAGCGGAGAAGAATGTACCATTTTTCCAAAACTTACAATACAATACTGAGTGTTTTGAATATGTTGTTCATTTTATCTTGTTTAATTAGGTGTGGTTTTCTCAAACACCTTTTGGCAACCTGCATAACAATTTTACTAGTAGTTTTTGAATTTTTTTATTCCTCCGTTCTTTGACAAGCGATGGCATTTTGGTCCTGTATGATGATTTTTAGTAGTTTTCCATCAAAAGTGAAAACACCATTTCTAATTCTCTAGATCATCCAAGGATGCAAGAGAAGAGCATACATGATGTTTCCAAGATTCAAAAAGATATCAAATGGAAAAACACTTTAATTCAACTACGCCAAGTTAACCAATTCCAATTCAAATATTCCTAACAACCTCAAAGCATCAAAAGGACTTAAGAATCATTTCTGATTCCCAAGATCACCCCAAGGGATGTGAGGGAAGAGCATACATGATCTTATTCCTATAAGTAAACATGCAAAGCTTATCTAATCAAGTAAAAACATGTAAAAATAACCTGTAAAGACAAGTATGTGATTAGATAAAACCTGCAAGAATGTTAGCACCTCAACACAATAATTTCAAGAAAACAAAAGGACACATGCACCCCTATTTTGGCATCTGCATGTGGGTTAGGGTGTATATGCCACTCTGTGTTTTTCTAATTTATAGTGCACCTACGCCACCCGAGAGGCATGTGTGCGCCACCAAAAAGACATGTGCGCTACTCTGTGTGATTTCGACTTATCGTGCACCTGCGCCACCCGAGACGTGTGTGCACCACAAAAAGAGTGTATGCGCCACCTTCAATAAAAATAGGTGGAAACTCAGACAAAATTCTTACGCTACTAGAAAAGCATGTGCACCACCAAAAAAACATGTGCACCACCACCTTGTAAAATAGTCCTGGAATGCCTGCACCACTAAAATGTCTCGCACCACTAAAACAATGTGTGCACTCGGGTTAGGGTGTACGCATCGATCTGATAGGTTTTAAAACATAATGAAGGTATAGTATGAAACAATGCACCTACACCTAGGTTAGTGCATCTATGTGCTGGTTAGGGTGTGTGTGCGGGATTAGTGCGCATGCACAAGGATCGATAAACAAAGAACTAGGTTTTGATAGTATGCGCCGCGCCACCCGAGAGATGCCTGCACCACAAAAACATGCCTGTGCTCCTAAAAATGTGTCTACACCACACCTACAACCAAAATACGCAAAAAAAAAAAAGCTCACAATATCTCAAATTTTGACAAGTTAGTTTTAAAATGGAAACAACCCATTAAAATGATGGCTATGAACAAGAAGTTACACATATCAAATTAGCAAAAATTCCAAGAAAATATAAATTAATTACTACATGTGCATATCAAAAGTTAGCCAAAACAATGAAAATTAAACTAAAATGCTAAGGGACTCGATCCCACCGAGGCGTGCCAAATGTGTGCATGTGTTGTTTTTAAACTAGTGCTAATATGAATAAAAGACTAACACCTAAATATCCTTAATTAGCAAGAGTTAAACAAACTACTTAGCACCATCATGATAAGAATTAAACAAGGGTTAGATGCTAAACATTCATCAATAAAACTTTGAAACTAACAATGTTAAAACATCTAAAATCCTCTATTCTCTAACAACAAATAAATGAAATGGACCTAGGTAGGCTCCATGGCTATCAAAAATGGTTGTTCTATTGGTGTTCCAAGAACCTAGGAATGAGGGCTTGTCAAAGTTGGGCTACAAGACCCTTTTTACACCTCCCATATGACCTAAGCACTTAGGAAAGAGGCTTAACTCTTCAAAATGATGAACTCTCAAGAAAACAAAAGGTAGATTCTTAGTCTATTTTGTTATATGCTTTGCATTTGCTTTTTCAAAGAGTTTAGGTGTAGGTATAAAGGTAGAAGGAGGGCTCCTTATATAGCCCAATGGATAAAGGAAACACTTCAACCTTTTACATGTGGGATAAAGTTAAAAAATGATTAGGAATGGATAAGGTTTCTTTATAAAAGGTAACCTTACTTTAGAAGGGTTTAATTTATAATTAACAAGTCATGGGAGTTGGGGGTGTTTTAATTAATCAAAGGTGATTAACTAATAGGTATATGTAAGCTTATAGAAGCTAATTAGAGGAATATTAGTATGATTTAGGCCACTAGAAGGGGATTAAATCAATTAAATATTGATTTATTGGTTAAATGGAAGGGAAAGCTAATTAATTAATAATAATTAATTAGTCTAGATAGAAGGGGTGAATAATTAACGAAGAAGGTCGTTAATCAGGATGTTAGCTGGATAGGCGACTTAATCAATTAGAGTATTGTAATTAATTAACAACAATAAGAGGGAAGATGAGAACTTTTGACGATATGTCATCAATTTGCGGGAAAGGAGATAATTAGCACAATTTAAGTATTTAAATTACTCGAGCGTAATTATGGGTGTCTACAAAACTACCAAAGATTATGGGCATAATTATGGGTGACCGAGGTGCGCAAACTTCATGGTATTAGCGAGTTACTACTAGAGATTTTTTCAGACTTCTCTTAGATTATACACCTATCACTTCCCTTCGAGGAAAAGTGAAGAAGTTTGTTTGGTCGAGAGAGATGTGAGCAGGCCTTCAAGACACCAAGGAATGCCTCACTATAGAACCTATACTTACAAAGTGCCGGATCCACATGGTGAGTTTTTCATTTGCATGGATGCTTCCTTAATAGGACTTTGATATGTGTTGATGCAGGAGGATAGAGTAGTGGCTTTGAGTCTCACAAACTCAAGTATTATGAGCTTAATTATCCGACTCATGATCTTGAGCTTGCGTAGTTGTGCACGCCTTAGTTCGATGGAGACATTTTCTTCTTAATCAGAGATTCACACTCAAGACAGATCACTTGAGTCTTCATCACCTCATCACGCAGCCCATTCTCAACACTCTTCAGTGGCATTGGATGGAGTTTATTTTGAGTATGATATGGATATCAAGCATGTGAAGGGGAAGGAGAATGTGGTGGAAAATTATCTCGGTGGGCAGAGATGTGGCTATGACCACCTTAGTGAGCATAGATTTGTGGAGTAGGATTCTTTAGCAGCTTCCTCTTAACAACTTCTACATTGCAGTTCGAGCAGAGATCGAGTCTCAAAGACCCCTTGAGGGTAAGTTTGATGGTTTTTCCTTAGAGACAGATGGTCTTCTTAGGCATAGAGGCCGGATTTATGTTCCCAGAGAGGGAGGCTTGAGGCAGGACATCTTGGTAGAGGCACTGTCGACATTAAAATTTTCCTCCGTAATTTCTATTTTATTAATGTATGTATTAGGAATAAGATGTTGTTAAGTATAATTAGTAGTGGCATCCAATAGAAGATAATGGCGCCAAAGATGCAAGTGCCACTAATAAAGTAGAGTACAATAACAACCAAAGTACAATAGGAATGTTGTGGTAAAAGTAAATATTTATCGTAAGTGGTCCGTAATGTTAAAATGTCAAAGTTGGGGTAAGTAGAGAAGTAGGGTTTACATGATTAGGAATTAGAAATATTATATTTGTAATAAGGAAAAAGAGTGATGTCATAAATATTTTGTGTATTTTATTTGTGGAAAAGTCTAAAAAGGTGGAACCCATGTGAGATGATAAGGTTTATCTTATCTTAGAAGATAATCCTACATGTAAAGGCAAGATTTTAGGCATGGAATATGATTGGCCGAAAGAGATTTCCTATCCTATCTTAGAGATAGGGTGGATAAGCCTGAATTCCTATAAATAAAGAGGCCACCCCCCTCATTTAGCATAGAAGGAAGTAGTGAGAAATATTGTATGAGTAAGTGTGTAAAGGAAGCCATCATTTTGAAGGTGTGTTAAAGAATCCATTAAGAGGTGTAATTGTGAAGTTTATCCCATAGTTATTGTTGGAAGGCAAGTGAAGTCAGTAACACTTGAAGTACCTCATGGGTGAGATTGTAACAATTTCATGTTGATATTATAATTTACACCTATATTTTCAGATTTATCATCATTCCTTCTTATCATAGTCTATGGTATTATTGTGTTATGTTTGTTGTGTTTTTAGATTCCATCCACCAAACTAAAAGTTGTGCATTAGTAAATAATCATAGCACGAGGAGTTCCCGGTAAAGAATTATCATAGTGCTAGATTGGTGATGACATTTTGGTTCCGTTGTCGGGACCATTCCTCGTTGGTGGATTTTCTGGAGAGATATTCCCACTTAGTCAGAAAATATTTGGAGGGTAACCTTGTTTTTACTATGCATAGTAGTTACCATGGTAAAGTCACTTTTTACCATGAATAGTATTTACCATGTAGTAAAGTCACTTTTTACCATGAATAGTATTTACCACAGTAACTTCACTTTTTACCATGAATAGTGTTTACCACAGTAAAGTCATTTTTACCGCAGTAAGTCAAGTTTTACCATAGTTTACCGTGGTCATTTCTATTTTACTATAGAAAGGTGTAAAGTCACTTTCTATTATAGTGATTCCAATTATTTGTGCACATAAGTCTTGTTGATTGTACTTGTGGGTTGGTATTTCACTATGGTTACTTTTGAAAATGGGGAAGATTCCTATTTTTTCAGCCCAATCTAATGAAGATGCTTCCTCTTTCATTCAAGAGTTCAAATGATCATGGTAATGGTCTCATAAGAAGGAACAATGGACTAAATTTTTTCCTACCTTTTTGGATGGTTTAACACTTAGGTGGTTTGAAACACTAGGTGATAATGTGAAAAACTCATGGGATTTATTAACTGAAAGTTTTCTTGAAGAATTTGGTGAACAACGAAATATGCAGATCTCATGATCAAGATCACAAAGTTATCCCAAGGAGAGAATGAGAAGATAAGAGATTATCATGCTCGTGTTCTAGATCTAAGGAGGAAGCTCGATGCCCAGATCCGGAAGGAAGGATTAGCGGATGGGTTGATGAATGGCGTGGATAATCTCCTCTATAAGCACTTCATTCTTGGGATGAAACCAGAGATCAAACAACGAGTGAAGTATGACCACCCAACTACCATTGAACAAGAAAAGGAGATTACAAGAAGGCAAGAAGAAAGCATGGAAGAGGAGCCCAAAGAAATTGTTGCTAAAGTAGAGCCTACACCAACACCTTTGGTCTAGAATCCACAACCACTCTCGGTGAGCACAAATCTTTCTCCTAGTACATCTACTGAGTATGAAGATCTCCTCAGGAAGATGGGCCAGTTAACTATTCAAGGAAAGGAATTTAGTTCTCGGGAGGAGATAGAGGTCCAAAAAGAAATATTTCTAAAGTTGTATGTTATGGTTGTTATAAAAAGAATCATTATAAGTATAATTGTCCAGATAGAGTCATTGTATATATTTCCCTCCCCGGTAAATATGGACAAGCAGAAGAATATAGAAATCAAAGAAACTCAAACCCTTGATTACATCAACAACCAAAGGACTTTAAAAAGTCGACATGAAAATGGATGCGCCTTGGTGGAGTTAAGGGTGTAAAAAAGGATGTCGACATGAAAATGGATGCGCCCGAGTTAAGGGCAGTAAAAGGATGTCGAAAAATGGATGCGCCCATGGCACGGTAAAGAAGGATGTCGACATGAAAATGGATGCACCAAAGGTTTGGCGCAGTAAAAGGATGTCGAAATGAAAATGGATGCGCACAACACAGAAAAGTCGACATGAAAAATTCACGCCCAAGGCGCGTAGTTAGAGGCACACAACACAGAGTGTCGACATGACAAAATTCACGCAGGCGCGAGTTAGGAGCAGCATGCACAAATGAGTCACAAAGTGTCGACATGACAAAATTCGCGCCCAAGGTGCAGGTTGGGCGCACAACATAGAGTGTCGACATGAAAAAATTCATGCCCATGGCACACGTAAGAGTATGTCGACATAAGGATGGATGCGCCGAGGCGCATCTTCAGGAGGCGCAACATTTTGAGCATTGACACCCCGACAGAAAGCAAACCCTAGCGCAGATATTCAAATGGCCATAACTTTTCACAGGGAGCTCGGATTCACGCAAGGTTGGACTTTTCGGAAAGCTTACGAGGTCCTCTATCCAACTATGACTAGATATCTTTAATTGGGTGAGAACAAGTTCTTCAAAAATGCAAAATACAATTCACCATTTTTGGGTTTGCTAGGGTTCTCACCTACCGCCATAATGAGATGAATTAAATGCAACCTAGAGGTGGTTGGGGTAGATTTGGAATTCCTCTCTCTTTTCTCTCTCATTCTTCCTATAAATTGTAAGGAGGGGCTTCTTTCTAAAGGTTGGACATTCTTGTTTTGCCCCTCCCTTCTTCTCTTTGGCAGGTGAATTTGTGGAGTTCAAACCTCCCATCTAAAACTGTAATGCAACTTTGCCTCTTGGCATTTTGTAGTGTATTGTATCAATCTTTGGAGAAAATAATGCATGTCATGGATGATTCTCAACCCTCTCTATGTTCATTTGCATCCTCTTGATCTTTCACTACAAATTTTGTTATCTGTGCATGATCTTGCATTGCATTTTAATGGTTTGTGTTTATTGGCAAGACAGGTGTTCTTCATTCCTCGGTGCATCACCTTTGTTAGTTTAGGTTTATTTTTATGCATCTTCTTACCCTGTCTCCTTGGCAAGTTAGATTAGGTTTTTGAGTAAACCCTCTACATTTTATGTGTGCATCTAAACAGAGGAATAGGAACCGGCCTTCATCCGGAGAGCTTTCCGATTTCGCAAGGTCCCACACTTGGGAAAAGCTCCATGTTATGCAATCACACTGAGAGTCTCAACCCATCGAGTTGCAGACATTCAGGGTGTTGTGATTCACCATCAATAGTTTTGGCATGCCCGGTGGGACCAAGAGGTCATTCCACAAGATTTGAAGGAATTTTCAAGAAATTTGGACTTAGAAATTGCAGTTTTACAATTTCATATTTTTTCACCTTCCAGGCTGAACTTTGAAATCAATTTTCAAGGGCTTAACTTGCTCAAAACAAGTCAAAATTTCACCAGTTGATAGATCGGGGATAATCTTCAAAAGGGTATTCTTAGATTTTTGAGATTTTGACTTTCAAAATTTCATAGTTTTTAGTATTTTGGGTTTTCCCAGGTGTTGAGCATGTCCCAAGTTCCGACACAGTGTGTTTCAGGTTTTGTAAGTTGCCTTGCATGACCTAAGTTTCACCTGTACCTTTCGGGGATTAGTAGCTACACAACAAGACCCGATAACCAATTGAAGAACTGTATCTTTCGGGTCCTTCAAAGTTTTAAATTCTATTTTTAATATTGTCAGGTTTGGTGTGTAACTTGGCAAAATCTAGCCTTTTGAGGCTCATTATCTAACACATCTGGTGACTCCGAAGGGATAGAATTCAGTGGTGTAGCAGCAAAAGTTTCCCAGGGCACATGAGAAGAATTCGAACCAGGTCTGATACTCGAGAAGAGGGGTTATTTGTCCACTTGCAGCTATCACCAGGCAGAGGAAGGAGAGGAAGAAGACCACAAAGATCACCATCTCCACCTAACAGGACTTTATCAACCCCTCCACCTGGTAGACCTTTCATCCAATCAACAAGGGTTCTCAGGCCAATCAGAATGGCACAACAAAACCCTTTTGTCAACTTCACTGCAATTCATTTGCCCCACTTGCCCTCAATGCACAGAATCCGGTTCCAATTGCAGCATTGAAGAACATTCCATTTTCACTTTGGAGAAAATCATACCACTCCTGGTGATCATGTCAAAGACATTGCTAACGTTTGTGCAATCCATGAGATAAATGAAATGGATGTTGCTGTCAAATTGTTGGCATCTTCATTCAAAGGGAAGGCATTGCAATGGTTTAGGAGCCTTGGAGCTGGTTCTATCCAAAATTGGAATCAGTTATGCATAGTTCTCCATGAGCAGTTTGGAGAAAAGGGAGACAATTTGTCTCTACTAGAACAATTGACAACTATCAAGAGAGCTCCCAATGAGCAGCTGACTGACTTCAACTTCAGATTTCAAAGGTCTTGGGATAGGATTCCAGTGGCCGTTAGGCCAACAGCTGAAGGTGCTTTTCTATATTATCTTAAGGCTTTGAATTCTGATATTTCTATGTTAATTCAATCTATGGGAGGCACAACCTTACCTGCTGCTTATAGCATTGCCATTAGGGCTGAAAACTATCTTATTCAAGCTGGTAAGCTGGCTCCTAGGCCTCCCATGCCCTTGTATCCAAACTTAGAAAATCCAAGCACTAGTCAAGCACCCACTTTGGCTCCTATTCCCACTCCTAGAAATCAAAGTTCAAATGAAACTTCTACTTCATCCTCTAGTGCTTCAAATGAACTCCAAGAGGTCATGAAACAATTGCAAAATTTGGGAAATGAGCTGGTTACACTCAAGAGGCAGCAGAGCCCAAAGCTTTAGACCTTCTTATCAGCCTCAAGCTCAACCTAATAGGCCACCATACCAGCCCAATAGGCCACCCAATCCAGCTGCAAATCAAAGCCAAGTAAGGCCTCCCACCAATAGACCATTTCAGCCCTATAACCCCAATGTTGCATCTACTTCTAAAGCATTAGTGCCAGTGCAAAACAACATAGCTCAAGAGTATGATTGGTGTTTCCCATGCAATGAACCTCACAACCAATCTATGTGCTTCAATGGTGCTTTGAACCAAGCCTTGATGGTGACAACTACTTGGGAATAGGGGTGAAGTGAGTCAAAAACAAATCAGCAACAAGGGACATCTCAAAAAACACAACTCCAAATGATACCGCACTTGTGAATTGGCAAGTGAGGATTTTGTGGCATGAATCAAACAATTTCTCAGAGTGTAGCAGCTAACACAAGATCAAAGAAGAGGAATATTGGTGAAGGGCAGTCATTGGCTCCAAGTGATCTACAACCTTCCATCACTCCACAAGGTGTTGGTAAGCAAAATACAGTTCCAAACATGCAAGGACAGCCCAAACCACCTTCTAAACCAACTCAAATGCCAGTTAGTTGTTGCTGCCCATGCACAAGAAAGGAATGTGCAGGCTAAAGGACAACAAAGAGATCTTTCATCCCCATTTAGCATCATTGATCAAATGAAGAAGACAAATGTGAATATATCAATGTGGGAATCTTTATCCATCCCAGGCCAAAGAGATCTTCTACAAGCTGCCATGAAGAATTGGTCAACTTAACAGCAGGTCCATATGCAAGAGAATGTCCTCACAAATGTTGCTCATCCTGAAGGGAATCATGGAGGACAACAAGGTAAAGTTTTGAAACCCCCTCCATTCTATGTTTCATTAATCATTGGGGATAAACTAGTACACAATTGCATGATTGATTATGGGCAAGTAGTTCTGTCATGCCCAAGCAAATAGCTGATCAGCTGGGTCTCCAATATGAAGTCATATCAAAGGGGTAGTGCAATTGGATGGGACAGCAGTAGCAATGGTGGGAGTGATTAAAGGTTTGAATCTTACCTTGCATGCATGCCCCAACGTTACCATTTTGCAAGATGTGTCAGTGATAGATTTGCCACCACTCTTTGCCCTATGCTTATCAAGGGATTTCACAGCTAGAATTGGAGGCTACTTATCTGTTGACTGGTCACACATGTTGTTCAGAACAAGATATGGTACTAAGGTCACAATCAGATCTGAACCAATTGCAAACTTTCATATTGAGCCTCATACTCCAAGCCAAATCAATGCCAACTGTTCAGCATTTGATCAAGAAGATTATCCAAGCACAGATGAAGCTGACACCAAAGTTGGAAGCATCCCAGATTTGACTCTTGATGAATGGGCAAGCAAGGTACATGCTTTTGATCCCTACCAAGAAGTAGAAGAATCTGAGCTAGGAGTCTATTGCATACATGAAGAAAACCAGCCTATTCCTAGCATCACCAAACCAGACCATAAGGATGACAATGAGGTATGGCAGTTATTTTTCGATGGATCAAGGAGTAGGCAAGGTGCAGGAGGAGGAGTTATGCTTGTTTCACCTCAAGGCATCAAATATTATTCAGCTTTCCATTTCCAGTTTTCCTGTTCAAACAACACAGCTGAATATGAGGCCTTGATTCATGGACTTCATTGGGCCAGGAAAAAGGGCATAAAGAACTTGCAGGTGTTTGGAGATAGCGAGCTAATCATCAACCAAGTCAGGGGACAACATGCTACAAAGAATGACCTGCTTGAAGAACTACAAGAATAGGGTATGGGACCTCATTGAGGATTTCAAAGCTTTCAACATCGTGTCCATACCCAGGAAGAAAAATGAAGCTGCGGATAGGCTCGCAGCAGTTGGAGCAACGTTTGATGTGGTTGACAACATCAAAAGGGAAAAAACACAACCACATATGCATGTGATTGTGAGGCCAGTAGTTCCAGATAATAACACAAGCTGGCAGGTGTTTGAGAATGATCAACAGATCATCAATTTTTTACAAGAAGAGGCTGAATTCTCAGCTAGGAATCAGGATAGACTAGAGCAGCAATACGGGGATCAAGTAGTGCAGCTGCGGACAAACAAGCTTCCCAAGGGTTTAGTAACATTGGAGTCTATCTTCAACCCTAACGACCAATTCCGTAAGGAAAAGGCTAACATACAGGTCAAGAGAGAAGATTGAGCCAATTCAGTTGGGAAGGCAAAACACTTCAAATTGGTAAAGTGGCCATTGAGCAGGAGAAATCAGATTTCATACAGCTTTGCCAAGAATTTCCAGATGTCTTCACTTGGAGCTATGAAGACTTGAGAGGATTCAATCCAAAGTTGGCACAACATACCATAGAATTGGATCCAGATGCTAAGCCCATCAGGCAGAAGCAGAGACCAGTCAACCCTCACATTGAGCCTCTAATGAAGAAAGAGCTAAACAAGCTAATAGAGGCAAGCATTATATTCCCGATCAAGCACTCAAGCTGGGTTGCAAACTTGGTTCGGTCAGGAAGAAGAGAGCGGAGAAATCAGGTTGTGTGTGGACTTCTGAGACCTCAACAGGGCATCTCTCAAAGACCATTACCCACTTCCTTCAATGGAACAAATATTGCAAGTGGTATCCGGTTCGGAGAGATTCTCTCTCCTAGATGGCTACTCAGGGTATAATCAGATAATGGTGAAAGAAGATGACCAGTTCAAGATGGCTTTCACCACCAAATGGGGCACCTATGCCTACAGAAGATGCCATTTTGGGCTATCAAATGCTTGGAGCCACTTTCCAAAGGGCAATGGATATGGCATTCAAGGGGTTGATCAATAAAATAGTTCTGATATATCTTGATGACATCACTTGTATTCTCCAAAAATGCAGCGGATCACCTCTTTCATTTGAGGCAGGTATTTCAGAGGTGTAGAAGATTTGGGGTATCATTGAATCCCAAAAAATGCATATTCTTGGCTCACGAGGGAAAACTTCTAGGCCATATTGTTTCAAAGGAGGGGTTGACGATTGACCCAGAAAGAGTTGAAGCAATTCGAGCGTTGCCATTGCCAAGTCACAAGAAGGCTCTTCAAAGCTTCTTAGGAAGGATCAATTTTGTCCGCAGGTTTGTTCCAAACTTTGCAGCTCTCGTAAAGCCAATAACGCTGATGTTAAAGAAGAGCATGGCATTTAAGTGGACATCTGAAGGCAAGGCAAGTTTTGAGGCAATAAAAGAGGCTATATCTCAAGCTCTGACTCTCGTCAATCCAGACTTCTCCAAGGACTTCATGTTATATGCCTTCGGTGGTGGAGACACAATTTCTGCAATCTTGGTACAAAAAAAAAAGAAGGATTAGAACAACCAGTTGCTTTCTTCAGTCAAGGCTTGGAGGAATACGAAAATAGGTACTCTTTCATTGAAAAGCATGTCCTTGCAGTGATCAGGAGCTTAAAGAAATTCAAGCACCTAGTCTCAAACAACAAGATCCAATTGTTGGTCTCTCATGCGGGAGTCAAGGACTTCCTTCTAAACAAGGATTTGAATGAGAAACGTGCAGGATGGATAACCCGTGTCATGGAATATGACATCGAGATCAAGGTCACAAAACTAGTACGTGGAAAAGGACTATGTGAACAACTAGCTTTGAGTCGGCAAGTTGAAGCAGGTGATGAAAAAGAGACTGTCTTGGTACTACAGGATGGTCAAGAACAAGAAAATGATGATGTGCCCACTCCTTGTTGGACTCAGAATATGATACACTTCCTACGGAAGGCCTATGCCCTCCAGAAATGAGCAAAGCAAAAAAGGAGATACTTTAGATTACAAGCCATTCCATATGTGCTTGTTGATGGTGTTTTGTTTAAAAAGACATCAATGGAGTTCTATTGAGGTGCATTGGGATAGGTCAAATTGAGAGGGTGTTACAGATTTTTTCATGATGGAGATTCGGAGGACATTTTTCCCCATGAGTAACAGCTCTCAAGATAATGAAGGCAGGGTATTATTGGCCCACGGTGTTCGATGTTGCTATATACATGGATAAGAAAGTGCAAGAAATGTGCACTCTTCACGGGAAAAGAAAGACTAGCAGCACTTCCATTGCACCCAATTTTGGTTGACCAACCATTTATGCAATGGGGATTGGACTTCATCGGGGTCATCAATCCAAACTCAAGCCAAGGCCACAAGTGGATTCTCATGGCAACGGAGACTATTTCACCAAGTGGACCGAAGCAGTAGCGCTCAAAGAAGCAAATGAGTCTAACATACTAGACTTTTATGAAGGAATAGTGACCAGGTTCGGTGTGCCGGCCACTATCATATCAGACAATGCATTGGCATTCATAGGTTCCAAGATTACAGAATGGGCTGTCAAGAATGGAATCTATTTGAGCACCTCTTCAAATTATTACCCACAGGGTAATGGACAAGCAGAGTCCACGAACAAGAATTTGCTAAGAATCATCAGAAGGACTCTGGATGAAAACCAAAGACATGGCATACCAAGCTAAAATCAGCATTATGGGCTGACAGGATAACACCAAAGAGGTCTACAGGTAATTCTCCCTACAAGTTGGTCTATGGGAAAGAGGGTGTGCCTATATCATTAGAATTGCCAACATTGGAGCTCATGAAGCAAGTTGGAGTTGTCTGAGTTCGAACCAATGGAGGCCAGGTATGCAGAGTTGATGGAATTGGAAGAAATAAGAGAACATGTAGTTCAGATGATTGAGAAGGATCATCGCCTTAGTAAAAAGATGGTTTGATAAGAAGGCAAGAGCAAAGACCTTCCAGGAAGGGGACCTAGTTCTGAAATGGGATGCAGATCGGGAAAAACCAGGAAGGCATTCCAAGTTTGATGCCATTTGGAGTGGCCCCTACATGGTCACGGGATGTAAAAGTAGTAATGCCTTCCAATTGTCTACATTGGATGGAGAAGAACTCCCGATTCCGGTTAACGGAATCTATCTTAAACATTGCTACTAAAAGGAAAAGGTTTACCCTTGTAAATATTAGCCTAGATTTCAATTCCTCTAAGTGCGGATGCACATTGTCTTGTTGTAGTTAGGTTTCAATTTCCCTAAGTGCTTTGGCACAGGTTTTGTTGCTCTCAGGTTGAATTTCTACAGTTCAGCATGCTCTCGGAGAAGGAGTTGCGGTATCAGGCTCGGGATCAGATATCAAGTTGGTTTCAGGTTATTGCTTATGACTCCATGCCCAATGGATTGCTAAAAGGCCACTGATCTTCTACCTAGCAGGCGGTGATCCCGATCCCGTTGAGTCACCAAATTGTTGTATATATCTCCCCCGGGTAAATATAGACAAGCAAAAGAATATGGAAATCAAAGAAACTCAAACCCCGACATTTTATTCACAAAATTGACCAAAAATTAAGGCAAGAGTGAGTGCGTAAAGAAAAAAATGTCGACATGCAAAATGTCGACATGAAAAATGCAGCACAGGTTAGTGCACACAAAAAGGTGTCGACATGAAAATGGATGCACCCATGGCATGGTTAAAAGCACAAAAAGTGTCGACATGAAAAATGGATGCCCATGGCAGTTAAGGCGCAAAAAAAGGATGTCGACATGAAAATGGATGCACCCAAGCACGAGTTGGAGGCAGTAAAAAGTGTCGACATGAAAAATGGATGCGCCCATGGCAGGAGGTTGAGGCACACAACATAAAGTGTCGACATGAAAAATTGTGGCATGAGGCAGGTAGGAAGCAAAAAATGTTGACATGAAAAATGGATGTGCCTGGGCGCGAGGTTGGAGGTGCACAACAAAAGTGTCGACATGAAAAAAAATTGCGCCATGGCGCAGGTTGGAGGCAGTGACATGAGTGTCGACATGAAAAAATTCACGCCCAGCGCAAAAGGTTGCAGGTAAGGAGTGCACACATGAAAGTGTCGACATGAAATTTTTAGCCCTATGCACATGTAAGAGTATGTTGACATGAGGATGTTGATGGGATGGATGCACAAAAGTGGACATGCATCTTCACATCTTGAGGCGCAACATTTTGAGCATTGACACCCCGACGAGGAAGCAAACCCTGACCCAGATATTCAAATGGCCATAACTTTTCACAGGGAGCTCGGATTCACGCAAGGTTGGACTTTTCGGAAATCTTACGAGGTCCTCTATCCAACTACACTAGATATCTTTAATTGGGTGAGAAAAAGTTCTTCAAAAATGCAAAATACAATTCACCATTTTTTGGGTTTGTTAGTTCTCACCTACCACCATAATGAGATGAATTAAATGCAACCTAGAGGTGGTTGGGGTAGATTTGGAATTCCTCTCTCTTTCTCTCTCATTCTTCCTATAAATTGTAAGGAGGGGCTTCTTTCTAAAGGTTGGACATTCTTGTTTTGCCCCTCCCTTCTTCTCTTTGGCAGGTGAATTTGTGGAGTTCAAACCTCCCATCTAAAACTATAATGCAACTTTGCCTCTTGGCATTTTGTAGTGTATTGTATCAATCTTTGGAGAAAATAATGCATGTATATGGATGATTCTCAACCCTCTCTGTGTTCATTTGCATCCTCTTGATCTTTCACTACAAATCTGGTTATCTGTGCATGATCTTGCATTGCATTTTAATGGTTTGTGTTTATTGGCAAGACAGATGTTCTTCATTCCTCGGTGCATCACCTTTGTTAGTTTAGGTTTATTTTTTTTTATGCATCTTCTTACCTTTTCTGTCTCCTTGAGAAAGCTCCATGTTATGCAATCACACTAGAGTTAGATTAGGTTATCCTAAAAAGATGAAAGGAGAAACTAGTAAGAAACATAGGAGAAGAAAGTTGGGTGTGTAGGATTTTCTGATTTCACAGGGACAAGGACCATACTCCATCTTAGAAGATCTGTCCAAAAGGCCTACAAATATTACATATGGTCAACTCTTGGCTATGTCTTATGAGAAGAGGCGGGAGCTGCAAAGTGGACTCAATGCTCAATGAAGGAAGGAGGTTGAGGTCCCTATTTTGGAGGCAGAGGAGGATCCCTATGCTCCACAAGCTGAGGTATTATGTAATGGTATTTCAATTCATGATGTCTTAGTTGATGGAGGTGTTGCATTAATGTAATGACCGAGTCCTCAGTAATGAATATGTTGGGTTTAAAATTGATCGCCCATCAACACTTATGTTAAGGTCATTAAATAAGGGAAAAACTAAACCAAAGGTGTAGTTTCAAATGTGGCAATATCTCATTATGGGTGTTTTATGAATGGTAGACTTTCAGTGATGAAAAATGGTTCTTGATCTGGTAGGCCCCGAATTACGAAGAGAGTGCATTATGTACCCAATATTGTTGGGAAGACCATGCTAAGGAGAGTTCATGCAAGAAACTACTTTGGAATGAAGGCTTCATGACACTTAAAATGGTAGAGAGAGGGTGAAGATAAACATGATCCCTCGGCATCATAAGGTAGAACCTGTGATTCAAGTGATGAAACTGATGATTGGACATCCTCTATTACTCTAGTACCAATGGAGTGGACACCGAAGATGAAGAAAGTGAGGTTGATGTTTTAGTCATGGATATCCTTCCAGCACCCACTCATGACCCCATAAAATTATCTCAAGAAGAAATTGATGATCATCTCCAACAAATAAAGATTGGTGATGTTGTGATGGAGAGTGATAAGGAATCCTACCTCCAAAATCTTTCAAAGGAAGCTTAATAAGGCAACAACGAAGGATCATTACTCTCTTCCATTTTCGATTAGATCTTGGGCACGAAGTAGCTGCTAGGAGTGCTATAGTTTTGTTGATGGATATAGCGGATACAACCAAGTTTGTATAGTGGAGAAAGATCATCTGAAGACCACGTTCACCACTCCTTGGGGAACATTTTCTTATAGAGTTATGCCTTTTGGGTTATGTAATGCTCGAAACATTCCAACGCTTGATGAATAAGGTGTTTGAACCCTACATTAGGAACTTCATCGAGTATTTCGGATTATTTTTGCATCTATGGGAGCAAGATGGACCACCTGCACTATATGGAGACAACATTTCAAAGGTTAGATGAAGCACAAGCCTCACTAAACCCTACAAAGTGTGTCTTTGGATGTTCTAAAGGTATTTTGTTAGGGCATGTTGTATCCAGAGATGGTATTGGATCTTATCCAAATAAAGTTTCAAAAATCAAAGAGTTACCATTTCTTACGAATAGAAGTAAGTTAAGATCATTTTTAGGCCATGTGGGTTACTATAGAAGGTTCATCAAGAATTTCTCAAAGATTGCACAGCCACTAACCCAATTCTTGAAGAAGGATGTTACTTATGAACCAGGAAATAAGGTGCATGAATATTTTGAACAACTGAAGGAGGCTTTGGTGTCTTCACCTATTGTAAAGAATCCAAATTGGAGAAAGCCATTCATTGTGTATATTGATGCCTCAGATGCAGCACTAGGAATTACTTTGAGCCAAAAGGATGAAAATGGGAATGATCATCCAATTTACTTTAGGAGTAGACAAATGAGTAGTGTTGAGGTAAATTATAATGTAACTGAAAAAGAGGCTCTAGCTATCATTTTTGTTGTAAAGAAGTTTAGAAATTACTTGCTAGGGAAGAAATTTATAGTTGTAATAGACCATCAATTGCTCTAAAATATATTTTAAATAAGCCTAACCGATCAGGGAGGATAGCAAGATGGATAATTTTGCTACAAGAATTTGAATTTGATATTATAGATAGGCCAGGAAAGAAGCATGTCAATGTAGATGCACTCTCTCGAGCCTATGATGGTTTAGGTTCATCTTGTGATGATGATGATTTCCCAGATGCAACATTATTATCCCTTGACATAATCCCTATTGAATACATAGATATTTGGAATTATTTGAATGAATTCAAGTTTCCTGATGGTGCCAATTCAAAGACTAAGAGGAAGATTACTCAAGCCAGTCGTTCATATTCTATTATGCATGGAGTATTATTTTGAATAGGACCTAATGGATAGTACAAGAGGGCAGTTGGATGTGATCAAGGGAAGGAGCTGATAGAAGAATTCCATAATGGTACATGTGGAGGACACTTCTCTAAACAACTTACAGCAAGAAGAATCTTGGATGCAGGTTATCACTGGCCCACTCTTTTTAGAGATTGTTATAATTATTGTAAGACATGTGATATTTGTCAAACACATGGTAATTGTAAGACTTCATCAGCTCCATTATGCCCTATTCTTCCACTTGGTCCCTTTGAAAAGTGGGGAATAGATATTTTAGGTCCACTTCCAACTACCCTATGCCAAAATAAGTATATTGTAGTTGCCATAGATTATTTAACCAAGTGGGTTGAAGCTATGCCATTGAAAACAACTTCCATGGATGAAGTGGCAAGGTTCATATATGAACGTATTGTCACCAGATTTGGTTACCCATTAGAAATTGTAACAAATCAAGGAAGCCACTTCATTAATGAGGTGAGAAGCCCTAGTCAACAAGTTTTCTATTAAACACGGGAAGGCAACAACATACAAGCCAAGCACAAATGGACAGTGGAATGAAAAATTTTGTGTTGTGTCAAATTCTAGCAAAGATGCAACCTTGCAGTACATAAGTGGGATAAAAGATTCATGCAAAGATTGTGGGCATATAGGGCAACATCAAAATCAGCAACAGGATACTCCCCATTTTAGTTGGCTTATGGCATTGATCCATTTCTTCTATTGAGTTTGATATTCCCACTATGAGAGTTATGAAAAGGAAAGGATGGATGAAAGTGATTCAAGAAAAGAAAGGTTGGTGCATCTTCATTTGCTAGAGAAATGATGGAAATAGCGAAGGATACAAGCTATAAGAAGAAAATGAAACAGAAGGAATACTTTGATCAAAAGATCCGTTGGTCTCCATTTCATGTGAATGACTTGGTTCTAGTATATGATTCCATAGATACAAAAAAGAAGGCAGAGAAAATTTCTTCCCAAATGGATGGGGCCCTACAAAATAGTAGTTGTGCATGAAAATGGTACATATCGACTGGAGGAATTGGATGGTACTCCCATTACGAAATGGGTCAACCATGACAAGTTAAATATTTTCCAGGCACCAGCTTCAGAATGTCCATAAGAGTCTACTCCGAGGATGGAGTAGAAGCTAGGAAGGGGGAAAATGTCGACATTAAAATTTTCCTCCGTAATTTCTATTTTATTAATGTATGTATTAGGAATAAGATGTTGTTAAGTATAATTAGTAGTGGCATCCAATAGAAGATAACGGCACCGTCAGTATGGTGCCACCAATAAATTAGAGTACGATAATAGCCAAAGTACAATAGGAATGTTGTGGTAAAAAGTAAATATTTGTCGTAAGTGGTCCGGTTATGTTAAAATGTCAAAGTTGGGGTAAGTAGAGAAGTAGGGTCTACATGATTAAGAATTAGAAATATTATATTTGTAATAAGGACAAAGAGTGATGTCATAAATATTTTGTGTATTTTATTTGTGGAAATGTCTAAAAAGGTGGAACCCATGTGAGATGATAAGGTTTATCTTATCTTAGAAGATAAGCCTACATGTAAAGGCAAGAGTTTAGGCATGGAATATGATTGGCTGGAAGAGATTTCTTATCCTATCTTAGAGATAGGGTGGATAAGCCTGAATTCCTATAAATAAAGAGGCCACCCCCTCATTTAGAATAGAAGGAAGTAGTGAGAAATATTGTATGAGTAAGTGTGTAAAGGAAGCCATCATTTTGAAGGTGTGTTAAAGAAGCCATTAAGAGGTGTAATTGTGAAGTTTCTTCCATAGTTATTGTTGGAAGGCAAGTGAAGTCAATAACACTTGAAGTACCTCATGGGTGAGATTGTAAAAATTTCATGTTGATATTATAATTTACACCTATATTTTTAGATTTATCATCATTCCTTCTTATCATAGTCTATGGTATTCTTTTGTTATGTTTGTTATTGTGTTTCCAAATTCCATCCACAAACTAAAATTTGTGCATTAGTAAATAATCATAGCACGAGGAGTTCCCGATAAAGAATTATCATAGTGCCAGATTGGTGATGACAACACATCATACCCCTATTCATCCCATCATGGGGTGAAGAAGACACATGCCGCCACCTTCGGACATATGTATCATTGGAGATGACTTCATAGATGTGGTGTAATGAAATTACTTGTATAATTCAGTTTAAGAGCAACAATAGAACACCAAATAACACAATATTTCATAATAATGACCTCAATATGCAATTAGAATAGCTTAACCACTTCGAGGGGCAACCTCCAAACCATATAATAAGACTCAAATGCTCAAATATAATGAAATACTACTTATAATCCCCTATATACTATTCATATGCTATGGCCATCACCAAGGCTCACCTATTAAGCATGAGAAAGTATAAATGATATGGTAAGCCACAAGTCAACTACTCATATCCTAATACGTACAAAAACCCAGTCACCAATTTCAAAATGTCTTTCACTACGGTGTTTATCTACTTGTTGTTTCAACATGTTTTGTGCTAATGCTAAATTCTCCTTCAAACTATCTAAAACATGTTGTTGATGTTGAATGTGTTCCTCAAAATCTCTCGACCTTTGTTTGCACCCTCAAAGAGGAAGTGATAGAAGGTGGATGATAACCATATAATGCTAAAAATGGGTCATTTGAGAAGAGGTATGAAAAGATGTCATATACCACCATTATGCCAGTGGTAGCCATTTAATCCACCTTTCCTGTTTATCTGATACAAAACAATGTAAATACCCCTCTAAGCATTTGTTGACCACTTTTGTTTGCCCATCAGTTTGAGGATGATAAGATGAACTATGAGCTAGCTGAGTACCCAAACATGAAAATAATTCCATCCAAAAATTACTTGTGAAAATAGGATCACGATCACTTACAATTATCTTTGGGGTTCCATGTAGCCTTTGAATTGTCTCCAAAAAAATAGTTACATTGATTGTACTAGCTGCAAATGGATGTGATAGGGCACAAAAATGGGCATATTTTGTGAGCCTATCCATAATCATGAAAATAACATTCTTAACCTCGAACAAGGCAATCCGGTGATGAAATCCATGGAGACCTCCTCCCATCTCTAGGCTAGGAATTGGTAAGGGTTGCAATAGACTTGGTGTCTTAATTGTTTCCCCTTTATTCTATTGGCACACTAAACACTCGATACAAACTTTTGTACATCCCCTTGAGTCCTTCCCAAAATAATTCTCTTTTTATTCTATGATATGTCTTCAAAAACCCAAAGAGTCCTCCAACAAGTGAGGCATGTAGCTTTGCAAGAATCATATGCTTCAACTCAGAATCTTTACTCAAGTATAACCTATCCTTGTACCATAGGGCATTACCTTTCCACTCAAATTTGTTAGATGTCATAGATCCTTGTCTGATATTCTCAGTATTAGAGATTGTGTATCCTTATCTTGATTCCATTCCAATCTTGTTTCATCCACCCAATCGGCCGTCAACATGGACATTCCACATAGTAAGGCATCTGCAGATGTATCCCTTCTAGACAATGCATTAGCTACTACATTTTCTTTACCTTTTTGTATATGATTTCAAAATCATAACCCAACATTTTTGTTACCCACTTTTGTTGTTCCTCAGATGATAACCTTTGCTCCAAAAATTATTTGAGACTATCATGATCAGTTTTTACCTTGAAGTGTCTACCCATGAGATAGGGCCTCCATTGCTTGACCGCATGAAGAATAGCCATCATTTCTTTCTCATAGATAGGTTTGAGAAGATCTTTTCCTTTGAATTGGTGACTCTCAAATGCAATTGGTCTTCCTTCCTACATTATAACTACTCCCAATCCTGATCTTGAAGCATCACATTCAACAATGAAGGTTTTTGAGAAGTTGGGAGTAGCCAAAACTAGGGTGCTACACATGGCTTCCTTTAGCTGCTCAAAGGATTTAGTGGCTACGTTTGTCCAATGGAAGGCATCCTTCTTTAGCAATGCAATGAGTGGGGTTGATATTCTACCATATCCCCATAAAAATCTTTTTTATTTCCCTATTAGTCCTAGGAATCCACGAAGATTTTTGAGATTTTTGGGCCTTGGCCATTCCACCATAGCTTTGATCTTCTGAGGATCAACTTTGACACCTTCATGGGACACAATATGACCCAAGTACTCTACCTCTTGTACACCAAAAGAAATTTGGATGGATTTGCATACAGAGTATGTTTCTCTAAAACTTCCAACATGTTATTTACATGTTTTAAGTGTTCTTCCCATGTCTTACTGTAAATCAATATGTCATCAAAGAAAACTAATACAAATTTCCTTAAAAATAACCTAAAAATAGTGTTCATCAAGCTTTGAAGGTTAAGGGTGCATTTGTAAGACCAAAAGGCATTACCAAAACTCATAATGGCCCTCATGAGTCCCGAAAGCCATTTTATGAACATCTTCCTCTTTTATCCTAATTTGATGGTACCCCGAACGAAGATCTAATTTTGTGAAATAAACAACACCATGCAATTCATCAAGTAAATCATCAATTATTGGAATAGGAAACTTATCTTTGATGGTGTACTTGTTGAGTTTTCGATAATCTAGACACATCCTCCATGTTTCATCCTTATTATGTATCATGACCACTTTGGTGAAGAATATGTACTGCTATGCCCGATGATACCTTCCTTCAACATTTCCTCCACCATTTTCTCGATCTCACTTCTCTTGGAATATGGGTATCTATATGGTCTGATGTTAGGTGTTTGGCTCCCTAGAATCAACTGAATGGCATGATCATGATCCATAACTGGTGGTAGTCCCTTTGGAATTGCATCAAAAAAGCATGAGTGAGCATCCACAATCTTCTGAGATCGGGTGGCATTGAAGACTCTATATTTTATAATTCTATGGAAAATAACTTTTGCTATAAATCCATCCACTCCTTTTCTAAGAACCTTCGCATCTCGATGAGAGCTAATAATCTATGGAGACTTAGCTACCATCCCATTCAATTGTATTGTCCTTCCATCCGAATGAAATCGCATGAACAATTCTTGAAAATTCATCTCTATAGTACCTAAGGTTATGAGCCATTGGACCCCCAAAACAATATCTGCCCCTCCCATAGAAATAGAAAACATAGGTGAGTCTAACATGTAGTCTCCCATGGAAAGCTTGATACTATGGCACTTTCCTATGCACTTGACTATCCCACCATCTGCAATCATAACTTGCATTTCTAGAGTTGGGTAAATAAAACAATTGAGGTGGGCAACTAACTTACTATTTATGAAGTTATGAGTATTCCCCGAGTCAATCAACACCATCACCTTCTATTTTTTGAGATAGCCAATAACCTTGAGTGTTTGAGGAGTACTAATACCTAACAATGCATGGCAAGAAATTGTAGGTTGGTGATCCTCTACTTCATCTTCTACTAGTTCCTCAACCTCTCCTATAATTTCAGCTTCCTCATCATCCTCATTACCTCCGTCAATATAGAACAACTTCTTCTCAGCACATTTATGTCCTAGTCCATATTTGCTATCACAGTTAAAACATAATCCTTTTTCTCTCTTTTCTTCCATTTGTTGAGGAGTCAATCTAATTGGCCTAGCAAATGAAGGGGAAGAGATACTACTGGTCTCTGGTGTTAATGAAAGGTGGCCTCCTACTACAAAGAAATTTTTCCTCTGCATGACATGCCATGATAATAGAATCAGAAAGCTTGATTGGATTAAACATACATACCTCATGCTCGATGTGGTCCTTAAGACCCCCAAGAAATAGGTCATTCAGATTCTCTTCTGAATATTCTCCACCCTTAAGGATAGGTTTTGGAATTGATGCACATAATCTTTGACTGATCTTGTTTGCCATAACTTTGCTAATTGACTAAAGTAGTTCTCTAAAACACTGGAACTATAGTGCAATTGCAACTCCTCGGAAAAAAACTATCCAAGTGACACCTAGACCATTCTTCTGCCTCTGAGCACATAACCAATGATACCAAACAAATTGGTCAGGTTCAAGATATAGGGATGCCAATGTCACCTTTTTCTAGATGGTGTTTGATGTAACTCAAAGAAGTTCTCCATTTGATTTATCCAATTCATGGGATCCTTACCATCAAATTTGTGCATATCCACTTTCGGCATCATGTTCCATGGTTGCGAATAAGTTTGATTCTGATGGGACTAGAAAAGTGATCCAATATGGTTAGTTTGTCCATGATTTTGAACTGAAGGTCCTCCTTGGTTGATATGGGCTGGATTTGGGCCATACTAGTTACCCTTTACATGTTGCATGATATCATCCAACCGATGATTGATTTGGGCTATGTCTCCTTTAGAGGCCATCTCAGATTGTACATTTCACAACTCATACTCAAGTTATCTCACCTTATGATCAACTAAGAGTCAATTGAGGTAAACCCATTCTAGTCTTTGAGTAATCTGGATTCTTTTTTTTGCTCTTGTGGAAGGCCCCGCCATGATGTCAAACCTTAGGGTTTAGGGTTTCGATACAATTTTGGCTAAACAGGAAAAAACACAAAGAAGATACTAATACTATTTTGTTGAGATATTTCCAAAATGTAAAGAACTTGAAAATTTTCCACAATTTTCACCCTAGGGAGTGATTTTATGAAAAACCTAAATTTGTAATAACGTTTGCAAAATAAATTTAAAAAGTCTAAAATTTTTAGGGAACCTTACTTGAAATGCTTTGCAACTCTAGTAAAAATATCTCCCACCAATTCACTCTGGTTCGTAATATGTGGAAAACAAAAAAATAGGGTTTTTGCCCTAATTTCAGCCTGAGATCATAGCTCTAATACCACTTGTAATGAAATTACTGTATAATTCAATTAAGAGCAACCATAGAACACCAAATAACACAATATTTTAGAATAATGACCTCAATATGCAATTAGAATAGCTTCGCCACTTCCCAAACCATATAATAAGACTCAAATGCTCAAATGATAATGAAATACTACCTATAATCCCCTATATATACTATTCATATGCTATGGCCATCACCAAGGCTGACCTATTAAGCATGAGAAAGTATAAATGATATAATAAAATGATATGGTAAAACCACAAGTTCGCTACTCATATCCTAATACAAGTAATAGGTTAAGGCATAGCATGTGGCCCGATTCATGTCACGGTGTTTAGAGTGCTAGATAGTTAAGGCCGAGCATCAACATCCCGTTGGCCTTCTTTATCCCCATGCTATATCAAAATGGAAGTGGGACACCATTTCCATGGATTTCATTGTTGGGCTACCGATGTCAAGATATCACCACAATACCATTATGGTCATAGTTGATAAATTGATAAAAGTGGCTCACTTTTCTCCCTTGAATAATACTTATACAACTAGAGCAAGGTGGCACTAGTATTTTTGGATGAGATTGTCAAAGTTACATAGGATTCTATGGAAGATCATTTGTGACCTCGATCCTTTATACACTTCCCATTTTTGTACTACCATGCAAAGTATGCCCTGGGACGGAATCAACTTCAACACAACATATCACCCCGAGACATATGGGCGATGAGAGGGTGAATCAGATTTTAGAGGACATGCTTAGGATGTATGTGATGGATCAGCATTCTAGATGGAAGGAGTATCTCAGACTTAGTGGAGTTTGCCTATAATAATAGTTTTCAAAGTTCTATAGGCATGGCTCCTTTTCAAGCTTTGTATGGTAGAGAGTGCAGGACACCTCTTAGTTGGGATAGGTTAGAGGACAGGGTTTCTCTTGGACTAGCTCTTCTATAGGACATGGAGCAATAGGTGGTGTTGATCGGGAAGAGATTGTAGGATGCATAGGATAGGAAGAAGAAGAAGTATGCGAGATCAACATATGATCAACCATAGCTTTAATGTGGGCATCAAGGTGTTCCTTCATGTCGTGCCACACAAGAGCCCTATCCGTTATGGAAAAGGTTCTAAGTTAGCTACTAGATTCATTGGTCCTTTTGAGATCTTGAGTGTATCAGGACCTTTTGGCCTACTATCTAGCATTGCCACCCATCTTGTCTCACATACATAATGATTTTTTATGTTTCAGTTCTTAGGAGATATGTTACAGATCCTTCTCATGTGTTAGATTGGACATCATTACAAGTGTAGGATCAGGGGCATGTGATGGTGGAGCCCATTCGCATCCTAGATCGTAGGACCTTGGGCCTTCGAGGTAGAGAGGTTGATCAAGTTCGGGTGCAGTGGGACAAATATGATGAGACTACAGCTACATGGGAGGATGTTACCTTATTACGAGTTCAGTTTCCATATTTGTTCCAGTGACTTCCGGAGAGAAGTTGAGTCTAAGGGGAGGGGGATGTAGTGCCCACTTCCCTTTGACACTCTTTTGATATTGATCTTGATACTGTTGATTACATTATGGACATTATTATGATTTTGATTTAGTATGATGTTAGATATTTGATCATGGATTATTGTGATCTTGATTTGGTTATAATGCATGATGATTATTAGAGACACTCATATGTGGATGATGATATACTATTTGACATGGATATATTGTGAATATTGTTCGGACATGTGATTTTTGGATATTGTGAGTAGACTTAGAAAATGAACATTATATGATGATGATATATTTTTGAATATAAATTGTAAGAGATATTGTTGATTTCCTTGATGTTGTCATGATTCATGTGTATAGATGATTTTGTGATTTTATTTATATCATGTTAGATGTTCTGATATGGCCATGAGGCTGAAGGAGGTATTTAAGTTTTTGTAGGTTAAAATATCACAACAAACATCGAGGATTGGAGACCAACCACATTGGAATTCTAGGTTAATTCGGCACACGATCAACATGGCTTTTTGTGAGTCCCCATTAATTTACATATTTTTTTGTGTGTGTCATTTTTTAGGGATTCCCATGAGGGAAATCACCTTCGTATGTGATCATGGATTTTGTGTATTTTACTATGTGGTTCATTTTTATTATTGTTTGTGTGTACTTTATAGTGATGTGTCCCTTTCTTTTAATTAAGTAATTGTGGAGAATTAATGTGAGAAAACATATGGTTAAAATTTAATTAATTAAATTTGGATATAAGAAAGTAATAATGGAAATTATTGGCTCTTTGTATTAAATATGTAAGGGATGTGTAAGAATGTGTAAGAGTTGTGTAAGTTAAATTTTGGAGTATGAAACAATCCACCCCTTGGAAATTCGAATTTGTCCTTGGGGGATGTTTTTGGAGGCTTGTGGGACAAGTAAAACTTGTCCCATAGCTCTTAATTTAATTTACCAAAAATACCTATGGTTGGAGGGTTGATTTAGCCCTTTTTAATGCATTTTTATCAATCATGTTATATGTTTTAATTGCACTCTTCTTACATTTTATTTAATTCAGTCCTTTGGGGTGTCGGCTTTTTAGAGTGTGCAAGTAAAATGTCATATTTTCACCCACCTCTTTATTGTGCTTTAGAGAATGGAATTTTGACTTTTGTGTTGGAGTTGAGGATGTGTGATGTGGCATCCTACATGGATCCACATCATCCTCTTCTCTTCCCTCTTCTATAAAATTCAAACTCATTGCCTTGTTTTGGGTTGTTGAAACTTTGGAATGCTTCCTTGGGGAAAATTTTCTTGTGCTTGGAGCTCTTGATTTTGGAAGGAAATTGATTAACTTTGTATGCTTTTTAGTTGCTGTTTTGGGACTGTATTTTAGCATTGACACTTGTTTTTGGAAACAAAAGCTACCATGGAGAGGTAGGAGCTTAGATCTTCCTTTGTGTTTGTGTAAATGGTGTATATTTTTGTGTAATTATTGGTTGTTTGGGTAGATTGCCATAGGAATGGTATAGGAGAAAGCTATGGGGAATTCATGTGGGGGGCATAAGGGAATGCTTGGTGGCATCAAAATTCTTGTAGAGGGATTTTGGGTTTGGGATCCACCATGGAAAAGAAATAGCTTGAATTTCTTACTTTGTGAAGGGCATAAGGAAATCTGTGGGGGGCATAAGGAGGGATTGTGGGGGCATAAGGATATGTGTGATGAATTATTTTGGCGTTTGTTACATGTGGGATGCCTAATTCCCATTAGGAGGCATAAGTAGCTTCCCCATAGTCCATTCTCCTTTCGCTTGCAATGAAGAAGCTCCGAGTTTTGTTTATTGTGTTTCAATGCAGCTTATAAACTATTGTTTTGTTTGAACTATGTATCTAAATTGAGATGTTCATGTTGAAATAATGTTGTGTGTATGTTTTGTGGAAGCCTATTGTTGCCATGAGTTGGATCACACCTTATATTATATTTTGGTTGGGGCTTGGGAGCCAATGATGAAGGATGGCTTCTCCTTTCATTGGATGTCTTAGTTGGGTGGAGATCATTGCATTTCCACCACTATTGTTGTGATCAAATTAGAAGAAAAGGGAACTTGCATGTTACTATTCTGGAGCAAAGGAAAATTTAGTTTGACAAATTCCTTGTGAAGTATATTTTATTGTAACCTTTCCCACTTTGAAGTGGATGAAATTGTAATGTATTTGTGAAGAAAAAATGTATGTAATTAGTTATGAAAGTTTTACATTCAAAATGTGAAAGATATTTATACTTTGTTCTCATTTATTGAAAGAAAGAAATATAAATCTATGATTTGCATTCAAACATTGAAAGATGTAAAGTTGTATAATTGAATTCAATAAAGGATTGTGATACCTTTCTTCATATGCATTGTTGTTTTGAATTGGAACATCAAATTGTGATTGGAATCCATGTTTTGGAAAGTGAAAAAGGAAGAAACACGTGAGATGAAATTGTATTATTCTACCTTGTTTAAAATGTATGATTTTGGAAAGGATAGAAAATTGCATTCTTATTTTAATGTTTGATTGAAGAAGGAAAAACATTTAAGGCTAGCATGGAATGAATTCAATTTTTTATTGCATGGCAAAAGAGATAGTTAAATCTTTGTTTCAGAAATGTATAAGTTCTTTTAATTCACTGTGTACTTTGTAAAATTCCTTAATCAAATGTTCAAATAACCCTGTAAATAGATAAAAGACAAATGTAATATTAAATTGAACTTAGTATGACCAAAATGACCCCAAACAGATTAAAAACTCTTAAGAAATATTTAAGAAACCTTTTAATTGAAAAAGGAAAATTTTGCATTCTTTTTTCAGTCAATTGTTGGAAAATTTCAAATTAGAAATCAATCGAACAAATTTACCTTCCTAAAAACATCATAAAACTTTCTCAAAATAATCCTCCATGTTTTTTTGGCATGTTGAGTAAAGGTGGAGATCAAATTGAACAAAAATTTATAAGTTAAAATTTACCGTTGGATTTTTAAAATCCTCTAGAACTTTTCTTAAAATTGACCCCTTAAACTTTATCAAAATCTAAAATTTATGATTTCTATACAAAGAGGGCATTGAGATCTTTCCAGAAAGTCCTTGTTTTCCCAAAACTAAGCTTCCTAGCAGAAGTTATGGCCCGCCAAAGTTTTCCTCGGTGAAGAAAATTTGGGAAAATTTTCCCTGGCAGGCCTGTGGCCCGAAAATTTCCCTTAGAAAACTTAGAAAAAAATTGAAAAAAAAAATGGAGAAAATTTTTAAAATTTCCTCCACCAACCCACAAATCGATCGTAGGATGCCACGGGCATGACAGAGGTAGAACCCTCGAAAACTTTGTCCCTTTTGAAATTTTGTTATTTGGAAAATTTTTAAAAGAACCCCATAGCCCCACACTCTCGCCCTCACCTTGGTGAGGTCAACTCTACGCACGTGCGGACCCACCTATCAAACTTCCCCTTATCTCCCCTTCGGCGAATCTCCCCAAATCTCTCCGCCACCTGCCCTTCCCTCATTTTCTCCCCGCTTTGGCTTGTTGAGCACCACATGTCCTTGGAAGACCCATGGGCGTGTGAGTGCTAACTAGATTTTTCCACCTCCTTGGTGAATTTTTCCCCAACACCTCCGTCGCCCGCCCTTCTCTCTTTTTCCTCTCAACTATGGCTTGGAACTCGACACATATCCCTAGCGGCATAGCGGAGGTGTGGGTGCAAATTGAAATTTTCTCCCCTTGTGTAGGAGAATTTAGAAAATTCACCCCGCAACCCACAAACTCACCCTTTGGGAAATTTTGCATCCACGGGCCGTGAGGACCACCCTTGGGGGAAATTTTCTCCCAAGGCCCGCCAACCCATAACTAGAGTTTTACAAGGAGTTAGGAGGACTTATTTATATCGTCAGAAAGGTGAGAAAATTTCCTATCCAATGGGAATGATTTAGGGAAATTTTAACTGCACTAAGTATGAGGAAAATCAAGTTTAAACTCTAAGCCTAATAGAGAGTGGGTATGATGATAATTTACCCCCGAACCTAACCGAAACTTCTAGCCTAATTTTTGAACCTTGTGCCTCTGATAATTTTAATAAAATAAAAGTATGTTCTAGTGTAATTCAAACTTTTTTCAGAACCTATTAGTGATAATTGTTGTCTTACAACCTGGTTGTAGACACTTCTAATCAAAAAAATTATTCCATAATTTTCCTAACTAACCCTAGGTTGTTTCTTGGGTCTCAAGTGGATTGTTTTAGCGGGCATCACAATCCTCTCTTATTTTCATCTTACATGGAAAGATCAATTGGAATGATTATCAATCATTCTATAATTTTACCTTGATCATGACCTGATCTTTTACCCCTTCATAGTTTGGAGCAACCCGCAGATCATTAAGTTCATCTTTCCAAGGAACACCAAATTGATGCATTGCAGATTTCTTAGACTTGGATAGTCATGTTCCTTCTTTAATTTGTTTATTTTCATGGGAAGGGATTATCATGGAGAATCGGAAGCTCTAGTGACAAGCCCATATATGTAATTTTGGGTCCTTAGATGGTACAGGGTACCTTTTTTTTAAAACTCAACTAGGCAGGGCTCAAAATGAGCACTAACAAGCTCTATCTATTCTTCTAAGTTAGTTTCACGTCATCCTCAACTCTATCTTTTAGAGGTAGAATAAATATGAAAAGTGTAGACATAGAATGCATTGGGAAATTTATTTTGGTGTTTTGGATATGCAAAGAACTCCTAGGGGTCATGAAAAACCAATTGTGTGAGTATAGGTGGACTCGCACGAACAAAAATACTCAAGTTTTAAAGAAATCTTTAGGTACATGTAATATTTAGGGGTTTCATGATGAAATATTTAGCATCTCATAGAGCTTATGGTATCTAATAAGTGGTCATGAAAATACTTTGAAAACTTTTGTGGATATTTTTGAAGGTATAGGTGAGTTTATTCTTCCTACCGCTAAAATCATGTGTTGTTGTAACCTATCATGGTGTTTAAAGAGATTTTTATTGCATATAAACCTGAAATTGTAGTATAAAGTGGTCATGATCATCTCATACAAGCTCAAGAGGATTCAAGGTAGTTTGTGGTATGCTTTGATGATGACATATAGTGTCTAAATCTTATTACCTATTAATTGCTTTATATAGGCTTGTCAATATGACTAGCTTCCGAGTTACCTTGAAAGTTTCTCATTGTAAATGTGTTCTCAAATGGGTGAAGGTAAATTTTTCTCCTCTATATGGAGTGTCTTTCTCAAAAATGGCCATGTGAATTGCAATGTTGACAACTATAAGCTTTCATACTAGACTGTGTTATAATGTCTCATGAAAATATGAAATTAGTATCAAAATGCCCATCTTCCATGATAAATTTTCTCAATTTTGTGAATGTTTCAGTATTTTGATGTGTTAAAGAGAAAAATTTCTCATGTTTGTGTATTAGAAGTTTGAGATCATGAATCACAAGATGTTTTTCACTCATTCTTGGTGATAGTGTCGATTGCTTGTGTAAATCATGATAGTCTATAAACTTGGATTCAAGTTACTAAGTTATCCATTACCAAAAAAAAAAAAGAGGACATGAATATTGTTGTTAGAGCATTTTCTAAAATGTTCATGCAGTTATAGTGCCATAAACATGAATGATGTGGTGTTGAAAGCTCTAAGTTGACAAACTATGGTTTGAGCTCAAGAATCCTAACAATGCTACATTGAAAGAGCCAAGAAAATTTGAATGAATAGACATATTAGCAAAAAACATCCTAGTCTAGGAAGTTGTGTAGGGGTATTCTCCTTAATGAATATGTCTCTATAGTCATGATATATTGAAAATGCTCATGGATGAAGCCAATTCTTCAACGTTGCAAGACTGGTTTTGAAAAATAGTGAATACCCTATTCAAATACATGTTCTCTTGAAAATATTTGAGCTACTCTAATCACTTGGTCAGTGTGATTACTCCAAATCACATGTAAATATCCTCTCTAAAGTGTGAAATCATTGAAACACTTGATCTTTGTGTTATGTTTTGTGTTTCTCCATCTCGTGTTGAATGTTTTCCATGAAAGAAAGCTTTTATATTTTGAAGAGGATTTAAGCTCTACACCATACTTTGAAGAGCTATAAACTTTTGTGTTGATGTTCTCCTTCACATAGACTTGATCCAACTGTATGAAGGTTTAAGGAAGTTCATAAGCCTCCACACTTTCTTTGTTCAATATTTTAATGCATAAATGAACTCAAATGTGAGTTGAAGTCTAAATGGCGAAGCTTGAGGGGTTGAAAATATGCTACAAAAAATATTGGAGGTATATGAAATGTATTTTCATAAGGTAACTCCTTGTGTAAGGGCTTACAACACTTGAAGACAAAAATATATGTAACTTCCACCTTAGACATTTGATGTGTTCAGTTAATATTCCTGAACTTGTAATAGTTTGAAAGGTTATTAAAATATAATACTTGTCCCTTATAGGTGTATAAGAGATTATGAATATTTATGTTAGCAAAGGTAACGAAGGTAATTTAAACATGAAAAGATAGAGACACTTATTACCATCTAATGTAGTTTGTATATTATCACTTGATCTCCTTGATTCAAGTTGAAAGAAGAAGTAAGACAAAAGGTGATGATGTGAAGTGCAAAGGACACATGTAAATATTTTTCATGTATATAAATGCTATGACGGGTTTGAAACTTTCTTGCTGATACATGTTAAAGCTTGAGAATACTTTTTTAATCTTGGGCATAGAATATTATGTGAAGTCAACTTAGAAGGAAATAGAAGGTTGAGAGGACCATCTTCATGAAGTAAGGAGCATGATTCATATTGCAAAATATATTTGAAGACCTGATATCATTTATATAAGCTATGGAATTAAGTGTCAGTTTGAGAGAAGAGTACAAATGAAGTAGTGAGCTGAAATAGTGATCACGTTAGGTTGGTGTAAGCAACAGAGAAGAGGGGTGATCAAAAATTTGTGTTTAAATTCTAATTTTTTGCTCAAAGAATTTGGGAGTGGATGTTTCCTAGCAAGTGGGTGCTTTCTAAATCTGTCAAGTGGGTGCTTGACCTTGTATTCAAGTGGGTTCTTTATTTTGTACTAGATTTATCTTCCTTGTAGGTATATTTTTGCAAAACAACATCTAAGTGGGTGTTTAGCATAGAATTGAAGTAGGTTCTTCAAAACTGGAGTTAGAGATTCGAGTGGGTGGGTGCTCACCACTTGGTGAGATCATTGTAATTATTGTTGTGCAATTATCCTTGATATTGATTTAATCTCTCCTTTCGGTGATTTTTCTCCCTTATTGGGTTTCCCACTTTAAATCTTGTCCCCATGTGTTTATGTGTGTTTGATTCTCTCTCTATCTCTCATGATTAAATTTTCATGACACGTCATAGTTAAGATTGGTTAATTGTGTATTATCAAAAAATTATAGATTGTTTCAAATTTTAAATAATCACTAGTTCACCCCCAATTCCTATAATTCCTAACATAAACTACCATACATGCAAACCACACCAACATTAGTCTTCACCAAACTAAGATGCCCAAAAGGTAGTTTTAGAAATTCAACTAGTGTGCATCCTTTATGTCACTTTCAAGACCTCAAAATTCCTTCACTAAGAACAAAATTCATCCTTATTTACTCTCTAATTGATATCAAGCATCAACCAATCCAAAACATGCATCATCTATCTCAATATTTCATCCTGAGCAATCCTATCTTGAAAACAAGCAACCTTCTTCTTGAAAACTGAGTTGGATGACCTATAAAATCTCATCATAATGATATAAACCATACACCATTGGAAATATATATGAATCTTGTTTCAATAACACCTTACATTTCCTTCCAAATCCAAGTGGAGGCCTTGACCAGTCAATTTCTGAAATAAATCCTTTAAGATTTTAGGGCTCAAGAACTTAGCTTGAACTCAACTTGTTCCATCACTTAAAAAATATTTTCCAAGATTAACCAAATATTGTAACACCCTTATACATGTTTTCTAATCATTCATCATCCTTCAACAAGCATGAAGAACTTATAGTTATCACCTTAACTCATGAAGCTACTTAAGACCCTACTTAGCTAGGCATCCTTCAGATTTTACCTTCAAATATCATGTCATAACTTATTCATTTATTATCAAAAACAAAATTTTGATAAGTCATTGGAAATATCTCTAAACTAGGATCCCAACACAACTTGAATCAAGTCCTACCTCAACCTGTAGCTCCTGCAATTCAAATTTTACCACAAACTACTCCAAACTGCCCCAAAAGCCCATTTTCATAAATAGGGCACACTTTTCCATTTATAATCTCAACCATGATCTAAAAATATCATGCAAATATATAACAACTCCTAGGATAAAAACAATTTTAATTTATTTATCACATCCTTTGGAGAAATTTGCCACAAAACTGAATTTCTTCATAAACTTACATTTTTTGATGGGGCTCACATATAGTCACAAGAAATATCTTACCTTTTTGGAAATTTGGAGGATTCCTCTATAACCTAAAATCATAATTTTTACAAAATTAATCAAAACTTTTTTATTATGCTCAATTTCTTCTAAGTCATTTTGAGTTATGGTTTGGCTATGGTTTCAAAGCAACTTATCTTCTTAAGGATCATTCATAAAAATGTGGGGATCAAAATGCTTCATTCTTTTTGCAAAACCTTATTAGTTCCATTAAAAATCATCCTTGAATGTATTTAGACCCCATGCATAGAAAAAAATTTCACAATGAGCATAAAAGGTCAACTTTTGCCTCAAATATTCATTCTAGAAAACCAAGTTTTACCAAAAATGACATATCTTCAAAACACTTATTCACTTTGACCTGAAACTTGTCATGAAGAATTGTGAAAACATCCTCTCATTTTACATACTAACCATCTAGCCCAAATAGATCTAAAACTCTCTATCCATTAAGACATACATGTGTCAACTTGCCTTGTCTTTACCAAATCTTTGAGAAATGACTTGAAACTCATCATACACCTCATATAAACTATCACCATGTTGTAACCATGCCTTGTTATGATTGATCATATCCAAAACGCATACCTCCACACCATTTTGCATGATCTAGGTCTAGGAATAGACCTAGAATTACCTGACTCAACCATGACATCACATGAATTGGCCAGTATTGGCCTTGTGCTAACTCTTAGACACATGTAACACACCTCTAGGACCATGCTTGACCTAATGAAAACCTTCAACCAACTTGGGAGAGATTATACAATGACTATGCAAGAAAAACCATGATCCGAAACAACATAGAACTCACCAAAATTTGACACTACCAATCAACCTTCATGTTTGACCATTGACTAACACCACATGGAAACTCATCGACCTCATGACACATTTTTCCATCAATGGACTTGACATCAATGACAACACTAACACACAATGGCCAACAATCTCCCCTTTTTCATTGATGGCAACCACCTTCAGAAACATTGATGGCAACCATAAGACAAAACACACCTACATAACCTCATTTCCATGTTTTTGATACTTCTCTCCCCCTTGACATGTATGACAAAGGTTCTAATGATGACTAGACATGTAAAATGAAAACAATGCTCAAAAACACTTACTTTACTTGACTCCCCTTGGATTGTAATTTTTTTCCTTTGACTTCTTTAAGCAACATGTGATGATCCATGGACATGACATAAATCTCAAAAAAGCTCCCCTAAACTGGTATTCTCTTCATTTTGTCTTAAATCATGCTAAAAACCACAAAATTTCCTCTAATGTTATCATTCCATATTTTAGGGTCAATGTCCCTAAAAAAACTCCTTCACCGCCTTTTAGAAAAACCTCTTCCATCCATAGAATCACATATAGATCATGGGATAACTCCTTATGACTCCCCTATGAATATATTGTCACCATGTTACTTTGAAAAACAAAAAATCAAGGATCATACGTTTTAATCATGTCATGAAGCCGAGTTATGTCATAAGTCACTATTCGAAAGAGTTTCTTCTTTGGATTATATCTTCTTCTCGTGTTATCTCGATCTAGTCAAGCCCATGACATGTATTTCCCTTGTAATTTATAATTTCATACATCATTTCAGTCCTTAAATCTCTCTTTGAATTTAGACAACTTGTAGCTAGCTCCTTCATATTCAACTAGTCACAAAGTAGAGAAGGTTCATCCTTTGCAATGACTCAAACACTCGTTATACATTTGACATATTGATATACCCTTTATATAACATCATGATGTTTCATTAATGAGATAACACATCTCTTCTTAGTTGTATTCATGCCTTCAAGGCATACTTGAAGGTCCACGAAGCATTCTTCAACCTCGAGCGATCTTAGTAGCTTCCCCCTTAACCTTGTCAAAACTGCCCTTTTAAAGATTTTTGAGGCTTGCATCTTTAACTTCTTTGGCTAAGTACCTCTTCCACCTCCTTCTTCTTCTCCACAATCTTCCTTCCTTCTAGCCCTATTTTTAAGGATTTTACCCTTAACTTTTGATTCAAGGGTTACCTTAACAAACTAAATCTCATTAAAGATACCTATTTGGCTCTATTGTTTGTGTGTAAACTCTCAATGTAGCTACCTTTTCAAAAATACCTTCAAATCCACAATTATAGTTTCCAAATTAGGTCTCTCTTGGTTTATTATAGATTTACCAAGAAATTGTCATATTTTCTCCACTTCTTCGATGTTCTTGTGTCATATTTCTTCTTAAATCTTAGTGTGTCCTTGATGAAGATGATTTCATCCAATTTTCAAGTTCAAATAATGAGCAATAGAGTCGCAAACCACATTTAGTTACAAACCCTAGGTCTTATAACTTCTTCCTACAAGTTTGTAGGTAATTATCACTAATTGCACCTCTTAGAATGATGATCAATAGCTAAAATTTTTCACATCACTTATGTTAGGAGATTTGAAATCTTATTTCAAGAGTATTATTTTTATATTAATTTGGGGTGTTCAAATCACAACTCTGTCATGAACCCTATGGAGGGTTTTTGGGAGCTCAAGGATAGGAAAAATTTTATAACATCAAATTTTCACAATATCATTATGTATCCTATTATTTCCTTTATTCTTGCATCGTGGAGGAATTTCAATATAGTCATAGATCCCTTAATTCATGATTAACCAATGAGGTGTCATTATGACATCACCACTACTAGAAATTACTTTGAATCTCATAATGTCATTTTCATAGATCTTCGGAGATTCTTCACCTAATTATCACTTGACCCTTCATGGATGATTAAATCCTTACCACTCCCTTTTGTTCTAAGTTCATCCTTGATGCCCTTCAATAGTGTTTCTTCTTGGTGCAACATTCAAGACTAGACTTGATTATACCTGCACCTTCTACAATCATCTTTGTCACCTAAAGCACCTATAGGTCTCCATTTGGGCTCAAATTCTTATTTTAGGCTTGTAAAATCTTGTAAATCATATTGGCATACAATATTCTTGCTTGATACCATGTTATATTGACCATCACCTAGGATATACCTTGCATTTTAGCTCTTAAATCCTCTTCAAGTGATTATACTTAGAATCATACTTTGTCTTGAGGTTTCAACAACCACTCCATGAACCTAAAAACCCTCAATCCACCTAAAATTTGCAAAAATCATATTCCTCCCCTGAAAACTTTCACCTATAGACTTAGAAATAGAGTACACCCTTTGAAATACCAAACTCGTGATATTGTACTTGCTCTATAAACCATACTTCATTTCTCAAACTAAGAATATAGTTATCAAACTAAGTCACATTACTTAAGAAACCAACATGTACCTTAGGCCAACATCACAAACCATCATAATACAAACAACCTCTACTTTTTCACAACTTTTATAATCATACAATCTTCTTAATCATCAACTATGACATATCACTTTCATTTAAAGAGATAACTCAAGATACCCTTCACTTCTTCAACATCTTCTAATTACATCTTCATCTTTTATGAGTGTTAATTCATGATTCATATATGATTATTCACATACATAGAATCTTTTTGCAAACCTTCATGGGTAATATAGAACACAATCTCTATATGAAAGGATTCATACTTCATTATACAACTCATCTTCAACTTAAACCATGGGACCTAACTCCCCTTGGGAGTGAGACACTTGTTGTTATGTAGAGATATTACCATCCATCAAAACCTTATAGATCTTCCTTCTACTTATATGAGGACCATTAATACATTTTTCACAAACTTGGTCAAGATTTTAGCCACTATCATAGCATGACACAACAACCTTATCTTTATTTCTTTTATGATGGTTGACTTATACCAATAACACATCACAAGACATGGCTCATATCATAGACTCACTCGGTTATGCTCAAATTTGACTCAAAAAGACTATTTATTTATCCTTTGACTCAAAACTCTTGACCAAGAGAGTCACTAAATTTTGAGAACAAATTAGAGGATACACACACACACACACACACACATACTCAAATGATTCATATGATGTAAAAATTCCTTTTGAGGATTCACAGAGATAGGTTTTCTAAACACAACTTTATAAACATACCATGTTATTTGACACGCTTTAACACTTCCAAGACACCATAGACTCCTTCACTAGACATTAATGAACTAACCAATACGTAGTATACTTCAATAATGGCAATACTGATTTGAATACTTGATTGTACATAATCACATACATAACACATTTTAGGACCAACTGTTGGACCATACATATGTTTCCTCAATTAGATCTCTTCATGTCACTCTTCTTTGTCTTCAACACTTGACACGTAATAATTTCTAATCATGATACATGCACACCTCCTCATGGAGTCATCATTTTTGAAATTTAGACTCATAATTACTCAAACCTTTGACATTCATCATGACACATTGATTGATGATAGACCTTCTTGATACTTATCAAAACATTATTTATCAAAAAGACATTCCAACATTTTGACCATCAATATGAAACCAGATCCACAAACTAATATCACATGTAAAATATTGACTCCATGGTGTTCACTGAGATTGTATACTTGAGCACACCCTTGACACAAACTAAAACATCTTTGACAGAGACTAAAAACTTTTTTCATGAAAAAATAATGATGGATTGGAAAATATATACCTCAAAAGGATGAGAACAACAACAGCATATGATGATGCACCTTCAATAATTACTCATGCATCCTTCATCTAATGAATGTATTCTAGAATTAGAGAAGACACACAAATCTCATTAGGTCACTAAAACAATATATAAGCATCAAATGATCTCAAAGATTCCATCTTTTCCCTTTCTTAATTTGAGATTTTGGATGATACTTTTGGAATAGTAATTTCTTGTACAAATTTTTCATATTCTGATTAGATTTCAGTTAGATACTTATTAAACTCTCCATTCACTTTCACTTTCTCAATTAGGGCTAATAATCCTTCATGGCTTGAACTAGGCTTGACAAACCTGATTGTTTCCTTCTTGATCATGTCAACATAACTTGGTAACTTGAAATAGATTGATTCTCCCTTAGATGTCATTATTTATTTCTCCTTCAAACCATTAGCATCTTCAACCTTCTTGACAAGTTTAGGTTCATCAGATTTCACATTCTTCTCACTAGGCTTAGAATCAGATTCCTTGACCTTGTTTGTTTTCTCAACACCTTTGATGGTCATACCAGCACTTGATTCACTCTTGGAACTAATTTTACTCCTAACTACCTTCATATTAGTCCTTTGAATGCTTGAGATATACTTTTATTCCTTGGAGATTTTATTTGATAACAAAACTTTGTAATGTGACCTTGTTTGTGGCAGTTGTAACACACAATTATATTCAAACTTCTAGGCTCATACACACTAAGATTCTAACCACAATCAGCTACCCTATGGCCATACTCACAACATGAGTAACATTGACCCTTGAAGGATTTTTCACCATTCAAATATGACTCACCTCTTGAGAACTTTCTCTTTCAATCCCTATCTTTATGACCAAAATCATTACAAACATAGCAATATCCATTGAAAGAAGAATCATACCTCATAGCATTAGGTTGTCTAACTAAGTTAGAATTCTTTGAATCAGTCTTCTTTGTCTCTTTTGTTTTTCTTGAGAGCTTGGACTAGCTTCACCAAGATTCTTCCAATGTTCTCCTTTAAATCCTAGATCTGTTTTATCATTGGAAACATTTTGGCTATCCAAAATCCCATCAAGACCTTCATATCTCTTCTCTAACTTCCCATACATCTTCAACCTACTGTAAGCATTTTCTAAATATGGTTCCAAATATTTTAACCTTTCTACATACCTAGAACAAGTATTTTCTTTATTCTTTAGGGATTTTGACACATTCTTAACTTGATATTATAACCTTTTGATGGCTTGTCCATGTTCATTATCCATACTACTGATTTAACCTTACAATCTATGAAATAGGGGCTCAGTATTCTCATACCTATTTCTCAAGGTTGCTTCAACATCTTAAGACTTACACATTTTTGTGCTTCTAGGATCTCCTTCAAGTGATTAAATTTACTTCTTAAGGACCTACTCTGATACCAATTGTTAGAAGCGCAATAGACTAAATGGGGTTGAATCATTCCTATAATAATTTTACTTCAATTACAAAACCATACATTCATCATTTGAGTTGTTCATACATCATTCATAACCATACATGTGCATATTAGATGTGCATTAACCATTCACAATAACACAACACAAGAGAGAGTACACAAGACACAAAATATAAGTGGGAAAACCTTAAAGGGAAGAAAACCCACTGAAAATCTACTTATATTACACAAAGAAAAGAGATTTAGTGAAGCACCAACTTCACAAGGAACACTAACCCCTATTTTAGTAGAGCACCAACCCTACAAGGAGCACCAACCCCTAATTTAGTGAAGCACCCACTCCACAAGGAGGCTACAACCCCATAAGATGATGAATCACCAACTCAATCATGATGAATATATCTAATTTTTTTGTTGTCACAACAAATGGAGATCATAATTTCAGCTCACACACTCACACCTTCAAACCCTCATTCTTTCAACTCACTCTTTCTTTTTTTCATGGACTTGTCTTGACTTCAAACCCTTTCTCACATGATCTATAACACTTTTAAAACTTTTTCACATTTCCTCCACTTTTAATAGATGCATTTATACCTATTTTACAACTCTACTTTAGTCAAACTTTTCCCTCTAAGAGCACTAGTTCAAATTTGAACCAAAACCCTTGTTTTATACCCTTCTCAACTCAAAAACATAAATAAATTCAGTCTTATACCTTTATCTCAACCAATACATCTTTAAAAAAACCCGAAAATATTCATAATGGACCCATGTAGGTCGACCATGCTCAAATGCACCAAACAAGCTCAAAAACAACTCAAAACCCCATCACATGGATGACTAAAAACCACAAACCTCATAACCATGATTATTCAATCTCCCAAATTCATCACACATGTAAAATATGACATAAAAAAATCATCCATGGTTGTAAATTATATTTCACCAATAAAATTATTCATAACTCACTCAAGAAGGCTTATATCCTTCTCAAAACAATTGTTTCCAAGACCATGTCTTCACATATGGGCTTCAAGTACACATCAAAACACCTAAAATATGGCATGTAGCACTTAAATTTACTCTCCGTGACCTATAGATCACATTTTTTTATAACTCATGAAACTACCATACATACAAACCACACCAAATTTCCTCTTCACAAAACTAAGTTGCCCAAAAGTAGTTTTTAGAAACTCAACTGGTTTGCATCCTTGTTGTCACTTTCAATACATAAAAATGCATTCACTATAAATAAACTTAATCCATATTTACTCTTCAACTAATACCAAGAATCAAACAATCCAAAACATGCATCATCTATCTCAATCTTTCATCTTGAGTAATATTGTCCTGAAAACAAGCAACCTTCTTCTCCACAAACTGAGTTAGATGACCTACTAAATCTCATCATCATGAAATAAAACATACACCATTAGAAATATATCTAAATCCTATTTTCATAACACCTTACATTTCCTTCCAACTCCAATTGGAAGGTCCTCAACCAAGTCAATTTCTAAAATAGTTCCTTTAAGCTTTTAGGACTCAAGAACTAAGCTTGAGCTCAACTTGCTCCATCACCTCAAAAATCACTTCCAAGATTAAAAAATCATGGAACACCCTTATACATGTTTTATAATAACTTTAAATCCTTCAACAAGCATGAAGAACTCAAAATTATCACCTTACCTCATGAAGCTACTTAAGACCCTACTTAACTAGGCATCCTTCATATTTGACCTTCAAAGATCAGGTCATAAATTCTATGTTTCTCATCAAAAAAAAAAATTATATGTCATTGGAAATATCTCTGAACTAAGATCACAACACAACTTGAATCAAGTCCTAACTCTACTTGTAGCTCCTGCAATTCAACTTTTACCACAAACTACTCCAAACTTCCCCAAAACTAGTCTTCATAAATAGGGCACACTTTTTCATTTATAGGATCAACCATGATTTGAAACTATCATGGAAATATAGAAAAACTTCAGGGATAAAAACAATGTCAATTTATTTATCACCTTCTTTGGATAACTTTGTCACAAATTGAACTTCTTCATAAACTTGTATTTTTAGGTGGGGCCCACATATAGTCACAAGCACTATCTTACCTTTTTGGAAATATTAAGGAGTCCTCTATTACCTCCAGTCATAAATTTTATAAAATAAATCAAAATTGGTTTAGTATGCTCAATTTATTCCAAGTCACTTTGAGCTAGGGTTTCAAAGTAACTTATCTTCTTAATGATCGTTCATAAAAATATGATAATAAAACCACCTCATTATTTTTTCTAAACCTTATTAGTTCCATGAAAAATAATCCTTGAAATTATATTAGTCCCATGTAAAGCACACATTTCACAATGAGCATCATAAGGTTAACTTTTTACCTCAAATCTTCATTCTAGAAAACTCAAACTTTACCAAAAATTACATATCTTCAAATATATTCTTCACTTTGCCCCGAGACTTATCCCAAGCATCATGAAAACATCCTATCACTATTCATACTCACCATCTATCCAAAATAAGTTTGAAACTCTCTATCCATTAATACTTACCTATGGAAATTTTTCTTGTCTTCACCAATCCTCCGAGAATTGACTCCAAACTCATCCTACACCTCATATACAATATAACTATGTTGTTACCATGTTTGGTTAGGAATTGTCAGCTCAAAAACACATACCTTCATACCATTTTACATGTTCGAGGTCTAGGTATAGGCCTATAATGACCTAACTCAACCATGACATCACATGAACTGACATTTTGACCTCATGTAGACTCTAAGACACATGTAACACACCTCTAATACCATGTTTTACCATTGACTAACACCACATGGAGACTCATATGACCTCATGACACCATTTTCCATCAATGGAATTGACATTAATGATAACACTAATACACAATGGCCAACAAGCTTCATTTCTTTAATGGTCTTATAAAAATCTTGTGCGATGAGTCATATTCATATAATTCTCTTTTTCTCGAGTAATATCAAGGGTTTAGGGGTTGGTGTTCCTTATGGAGTTGGTGCCTCACTAAAGAAAACTCTTTTAATGTGTAATATTCACTTGAGTACTTTGTTATGAGTAATATTAGCAAAAATTTCAATGGTTTTTCTTCCCTTTATGGGTTTCCCACTTATATCTTGTGTTCATGTGTACTCTCTCTTGATTATGCTTATGTGGTTGATTATTTCATGTTGTTTATGCTCACATTAATACATGGTTGTTTTATTATCATAAGTTAAAGGAGTTGAAAATAAGGTTTAATACATGGTTGAATGTTAATTATTATCATAAGTTAAAGGAGTTGAAAATAAGGTTTTGAAGGAATGATTCATCCCCCATTCCATTATGCTTCCAACATCCTAAGAGTTTTGGGAACTTCAAGAAGAAAAAAATTGAGGAAAAAAAAAACTATCCCATAATAGCAGAGATCATAACCCCACCGCCAAAAATAGAAAGTTTTGGATTCTAGTGCGAAAGTTTTTGTTGGCTTCATTTTCACTTATCTTTTTTATTATTGGAATAATGAAGTTCAAACTCTCGGTATGGAACCTATTTCAACACTGGCCATAGTGTATTCAGGTGTGGGTGACAGTGATGTCACTCACATGGGCCTATAGGACCTAAAAAGTAGGATGCTCGAGGGCCGAGAGATCATATAGAGGAAAAATATCTTTGAAAGTGGGTTGTTTACAGTCGGAAGACATCCTTTTCAATATAAAGTACAAAATTGGTGCTAGCATGTGCTCAACACTATGAGCTAGAATCTAGGATTGTAACAACGGATGATAATTCCATAATTACAGTGGTCACCTCGAAAGGCATCTCACAATGTATGCAGATTATGTAATCGCAACAACATGGTCATAATATCAAAAGATATTACATCTAGTGAGTAGTCAAGTATTGAATCCTATCTCTAGGGCCTTGCACTGGGATCATGGTTAAAACAAGGAAGGAAACCCTCTTGTATGCCAAAAATATTTTCAAGGAGTGAGTTTCATGAGGGTTATTCGGATGCAATCATATTGTCGAGCAGGTTAATGGGTAAAGAAACCACAAGGACTTTTAGGATTGGATGGCACAATTCATCCTTGTTTTCACCAAGGGGAATCATATGGTTTCTTGGTGAAAAATCATAAGTGATAACATCCACTATCATTTGCTCCAGTTATAGGTTACAAATAAGTTCACAAAGTGACATCATATCTCGCATATGACCTCACGAGCATAAGACCATTCAATGGCCTAACTCTTTCTCATAATATTTCTTAAAAGACATCATCTTATAACAAGTACCCTCAATTCACTCTCAAAGAAAGAAATCATCACTTTACCAAGGTAAATGGTGCATTCACCATGTTCCTCATCATATTGCTTGAAGGTAACTCAGTTGAGATTGTCTTCCCAAGCCGCACTTTGAATGAAAAGTATAAGTCCTACTACTTCACTCAATTCTCGACCTTCTCCTATATCATATTTTAATGATTTAAACTTTCTCCTCGTAAGATTCTAAGATATCTCGGAAAAAAAATAGTGATGTTCAAACTATATAGGTAGTTTTCTCATATCCATAACAAGTTTAGGAACCGGTGTGCATTTCCCCATTTCTCTTGATATTTACTCCTACAAAAATTTCTAATGCCTCAAATCTTGAAGCTTCATTTTCCTCCTTGAGCCTCTATTCATACACATCCAAGGAATATTTTTACATCCAAAGCAATCCCGTAACCTTCCATCTATCTTATTTATTTCATGTTTACCAAATTAAAGAATATTGGGTCAACTGCTTAGATGATTTTGAGATAGTAAAATGAGATCACATAAGAATGAACGTTATTCAAATGAGTATATTCATAATTTATTTATTCATGGAAGGTGTGAAGATGATGGAACCAAGTTGTATGATCATGAATACCAAGCAGGTAAATAATTTTCCTCTCCTTTCGGTATCATGGAGTGTTCATGAGTCAAGGGATATAAATGAAATAATTGGAGTAGTGATCCAAACGTCTAAGGAGTGGTTTACAAAAATAGGGTTGTGTTCATTGAATCAAGTGGTCTTCGAGGATCTCATAATGCAATCATCTCATCTCTCATCTTTAAAGGACTCAAGAGGGTCGTGAACTCTTCTTATTTAGGAGATCCCGCAAAGAGTAAATGATGGATGCTAAAAATTCCCACTACAAGAGGTTGTACAAGAAAGAAAAAGTCACTCAGACCCTATAGAATATCTAAAGTAGGAGAGATAGATCCTTCTCATCCACCAATTCTACATTAGTATTCAAGCATCTCTTCTTCCACTACTGATTCAACTCACCAAATGCAAGAGGTACCCCCTCACATTGACCCTAAAACTTCAATTATACCTTGTGTTAAATCTACAATAATGGATATTTTTCCATGGATCTAGGATATGATCAGAGGTGAGACTTGTATAGTGTAATATAAAGTGGTGCCGAACTTTTAAGCTATTTCAAATATGGTGAAGGAAAAATCAGTTAAAAACCTACAAAACTTCTCGCTTCTTCATTGGTGTCTCCGAAAATCAATATGTAGAAGTTTCTCAGCCAAAGGTGATAAATCCCATTGGGGAGATGACTCCATCGAACTATGAGTTGAAAAAAAAATCCTTTGAGACCAGAAACACATGAAGGAGATGCCCATTTTGTCCAAAAATTCATTCATCTTCTTGTAAGAAATGAAGAGAAAAAAGGAAGGATTGAACAGTTAGAGGAACATGTGAAGACTCCCACTTTCTATGTTCATTCATTCATGGATTCTATTGTCATACAATCTCTCCCGACCAAAGATGTTACTCCAATCAGCAGCTTTTATCTTGAGCCAATCAATAATACGCAGGCTACGCAATACAAGGGAGAGCCAATGACAAGTGGGTGGATAAAATCCTCGAGAAAGGAAAAAAATTATTTCCAAAGTGATTCTTTCATTGTTTGAGTTCGTGTTTACTACTAATGCAAAAGTAAGGATGACTAAAGATGAAATTGAGAAGGAAAATATTCATTGGGACCAAGTGTTTCCATTGGTAACAGAGATGGGGAACTTTGATTCTTTTGTATTGGTAGGAAAAAATGTGTTCACCTCTATAACTAGGAATATTTCTCTAATTTTCTCTTGAACGTTGGTTGCCCGATATGATATGTTGAACAATGATCTTGAGGAGATGGATTATTATGATGATCTCACTTCACAGATGTAAGAAAACATAAGCAAGGAAGTACATAATCTTGGATAGCCTTCAGTGAATGAAAATTCCTCAATGAATGATCTTCTAAAACAATTTGAGGAACTAGTTAGGAAAGAGGTAAGAGATCCCTTCTCCTTTAATGAGGACAGTTTAGAATCCCTTATAGAGACCAGATGTTTCATTTTCAATATTTATATGGAGCACCAAATTTGGTTCAAGCAATGTAAAAACATCAACAATACTTATGAGAATTGGCTTAAGGATTTAAGCTTCGTGCATGTTCCTCAAGAAGAGAAAGTAACACCCGCAACATCTCGCTTTCAAGAAATAATTCAAAGGAATTGATATTTCTCCAAAGAGAAATTTCTTATATTTCTTCATCGGTTGGATCTTCATTGGCAATGCAGCTTCTCCTTCGGCATAACTATCTCCCTTCTTCTTTCTCCCCCCTCTTCTTCTCTTCTCTCATATTCTAATTCTTCATTAAGGGGGTTACTTTTCACTATTTTGTCTTATTCATTTAAATGTGACCTATAGTCAAGCATTGTAATGAGTCTCCTTTAATTAATAAAAAGGGACTCACTTTCTTTCCTAGGGATATGAAAGGTCACAAGTTGTAAAAGTAAGTGAAAAGTCATGTGGGGTAGTTGAAGAGTCTTTTGTAAAGTTATATATGTATGAATCCCTCATTCCAAAAGGTTGTTAATTGTGAATCTCTAAGTGTATATTTATTGGGCTACTAAGAAGCAAGCAAAAGATAGCATTCTTCTATTCCTTTTCTCTATGTTTCCTCTATCTCTATTTTTAGCTTTATGCACATGGTAATCTTATACAACCAAGGAAGGTGTTAGTGCCTTTAAGGAATGAATTTATGGGATTATGTGTCCTATATTTATTGTCTTATCATTTCTATGAATTTGTTTTATTTTAATTGAGTATGGATTGATTCCGATTAATGCTTGTGAAACTCTATTAGTGCCTATTTACAAGATCAAACCCTTCTTTTCTAGGCTCTAACTCCCTTCACCTAGTATCCCAAACAAATTCCTCATGTAGACACAAAATTGCGCACTTTGATAATTATTTAGTCCCGGTCTCATACTACTATTCATATGGTTTTTGAGTGAAGATAGTACTAATTAACTCATGTCCTTTTACCATTTTACTTTTCTTGTTGTCATCACGTGCCGACCTCCCGCATGTACTCACCTAGTCAGTTTTTCCATTTGGCATCATTTTATCTTTGACTAGGGTGCCCATCCAAGTATTAGGGCACCTCGTGTGCCCAGTCCCATTTAGGGTGCACTTGATCCTTTTACACTTTCCCACCACTTTTTGGAACTTTCTAAATGTTTGAGCATTTTATATTTTTAGTGGTCGACCTTTTTCAGGGATAATTACGAAATTAGAACAAGATAACAATATAAATATAAAGTTATGAGACCATAATGAGGGACCAATCACTAGGCACTACTATCATCACCTAAGGTTGCATCCATCAAAGACTCCATTTGCATCCATCTAGCTCAATCACAAGGGACAAGATTAGTTTATCTCGCATCACATTGCATAGGAGGAATGTTTATTCTATTCCATCCACCATTTTATTACATTTCTACATATAGTTTTGCTCGCTACTTTCACGAGAATGTGACTGAACAAGTGCACCTAGGGAATGATATTCACACACACACACTAAAACTACATTGGGTTTGAAATGTAGTGTAGCGATCAATTAGTAAGTCCACCATTGTGGCCGTTGAGGACAGATTCATCTTCATTTTTGGTCAACTAACACCATTTTCCCCAAATTTTGGAACACTTGAATCTGAATTTTTATATATTTTAAGCACTTAAGGTCCCTCAAAAGCATTTCCATCTCCAGTGATAGGAAATTTCTTCCCTTTCCATAAATATAAAGAAGTCCTTCTAACTCCTCATATTTTTGCAATCTAAATGGCATATTTTAAGCACTTAAGGTCCCTCAAAAGCATTTCCAGGATATTTTGCCCCATAAAATGCAAAGAAGTCCTTCTAACTCCTCATATTTTGCAAATGGCTAGGGAAGACTTTTACCAAATGGGAAGATTGCAGGGCCTACCAAATGGGAAGATTGCAAACCAGTGGGGAGATATTTTGGCATTTTTACACTTTTCACAAAAGGAACAAGTTATAATTGCGGGTCCGTGAGCTCGGGGAAGATTTCTTTTGCTAAGTGGAAAATGTGGGCGGCGGGGCCCAGGATGACTTTTAAGAAATGAGAAGTTGCATGAGCCATGGGCCTGAGAGAAGTATTTTCACCAAATGTAAAGTTGTGAACCCTCGCAAGGGTGTCATGTGCCTCAATGGCTCAACACTTCACAAAGGTTAAGCCCAAGGGGTGGTCCCCAAACATGCATCATCCCTCCACGTGTCAAGGTCTAGAAAGGGTCTCATCGGCAATTGAAAAGTCACGCAAGTTAAGTAAAAGACTCTAAAGTGCCACGTGTCTCAACGGCACAACTTCAAAAGGTGAATCCAAAGGGGTGGTTCCCCAAATGCGCCTGTGAAAGATTCCATGTCCAAGTCAAAGATCAGTTGTGTCCCAAAAAGGGCGAAAAGGAGACAATCAAAATTAGAAAAGTCTCGAATAGATAAAAGTCCTCCACGTCCTCATCGGTGCAAATTCAAAGTGCGAGACCCAAGAGAGACCCCAAATGAGCGCAAAGGCAAATCTTCACATGTCCCAGGTCCAAAAGACAAATTCACGGCCATTGAAAATTCCAAGCTATGGAAAGGCGTAGATGAAGCCCCATGTCTCATCGGCGTAATTCAAAGGCGCAATCCAAAATGAGACCCCAAACAAGCGCGAGCTTGCTAGGGTCGCATATGCCAAAAGGGACTTAGCCACAAGTCAATCCCCACAACAAGAGGGAAGGTGAGTCGGCCAAGAGTCCCTAAATGTACTTGCATGGGCCATGCACAAAGGGAGTAGATGCCGAAAGCTGTGACACCCAGTCTTAATTGGTGCTAAGTAAAGAGAACCTCCTTATTGCCTAGAGAACGACACACGGAGACATGCAAGCAAAGCCCATCAGCCTGCCATGTGGTCACCAAATTCGAACTTCAAAAGGCAAAAAACCAGAGGCATTTCAAAGGGTTGGTCCCAAATGTGTCTCTTCTCCACATGTCTCAGCCTGGTCTCATATATTTTCTTGCCTCTTGCCCAAATCAAAAAAAGGGTTAGCCAAAACATTTTGTCCATGAGAAAATCTACAAAAGAGCCTCCACGTGTCTCATCGTGTGTTCAAACTCTTTCAAAGGTAAAATCCAAAAGGCAGTTTCCAAATGATCGCAAAAGCCTCCACGTGTCTCGGGTCAAGCATAGGGTCTCTTATGTATTTCCCAACAAGAGGGACTTAGGTAGAACACGAGAGAGGAGCCCGCCATGTATGTGTCATGTCGTCAGACATAACTTCAAGAGTGAAGGGAAGGGGTTGAATCTTCAAGATGCACGAGGCTGCCACGTGGGTTTGGAGGCTCTCCTTGTCTCCTTAGAAGGTTAGATTAATCTTTTACTCTTTTAAATATTGTGAGCCCTGACCTAAATCTTCCAGTAAAAAAATCATTAACAATATTAGTTTTGATCTTCATGGAGCCTTCAAATTATATATTTTGAATTGGAAGCTCGATTTTTATGAGTGGGAAGGACATTTTGAAAAAGCTCTCTCAAGCCGTGCTTTCTCACCCACCACCATTATGTTTCAATCCACCATTTCATTTAGGCTATCAAGTCTCCCACCTACCACCATGATGAAGAATGGGCCTCCTTTCTTGCCTAGCAAGGAATGAAAGTACACATGGAGGCATGGGTCTTGGCAACTAGAATCCCATCATTGTAGTAAAGCCCATCATTGTTGTGGTTGAGTAGGTGGATTCAATGCTCTTGGGGGTGGTTGAAGCAGGATTCAAATTCTTCCCTCTCTCCTTCTCTCATTCTTCTATATATTGTAAAGGAGGGGCATATTTCAAAAGGTTGGTCATTGTTTCTCTCTCCCCCCTCTCTCTTTCTTCCTTAGGGTAGAATGTGGAGTCTAAGCCTCCTCTCTTGGCTTCTGTAATGGCATTTTCTTGCCTCTTTCCCACTGATGATGTATTGTGAACTCATGGAGCAATAAAATATGTTTTGTGATGCATTTTGTCCATCCTTTTCTTATTTTATTGTCTCTTCTTGCCTCTCATCATTACAGGGTATATTGTGCATACTCTAATGTCTATTGTAGGTTTTGGGAGCTGTGTTTAATGGGTTTTTATACAAGTGGTGTTCTATGTGAAATTTATCTTTGGTCTGTGATGCATCTCTCCATCCTCTCCATTGCTCACCTCTCTCCACTTTAGGCAGTTGGATTTGTGATCAGCCACTTCCTTTTCTAGTGTATCACCACTTAGTGTAGGCTCTGTTTTTATGTATTTCTCTCTCTCCCTGTCTCCTTGAAGGTTAGATTAGGATTAGATAGTTTTCCTACACTAGAGTAGCTTGTGGCAGGTAGTTTAGGAAGAAGAAGTCAACTTTCTCCGGAGGGCCATCTCAAGTTCGAAAGTCCCACAACTTGAGAGATGGTCCCATGTTATGTAGATCACACCGAATGCCCCACTCGTGATCCATCTCGAGATTATATTCCTTAAATATAGGAACAACATCTCCTATTTAATTCAGGGGTCTTGTGATTTTGCATCAACAATTTTTTTGGCATGCCTAGTGGGACATCAGAAGTTAGATTTTTCTCATCTTTCCAAGGTGTCTCATTATCAAACAAAAATCTTAAGCCACCGTGTGACCACACTCAATAGTTTTGGCATGCCCGGTGGGACACTGAGGTTAGATTTTTCTCATCTTTCCAAGGTGTCTCATTATCAAACAACAAATCTTAAGCCACCATGTGACCACTCAACAATTTTGGCACGCCCGATGGGACAGTCTGAAGCACCTTACCACTTCATTTCATCAAGTTGATGTGTTCTTGGTGAGATTCAGCCTTTTGAGGCACATGTAAAAGCACATCTGGTGACTCCATCTAGTCAACAACCCATCTCTGAGTTGCTAGACCTTCTTCCCATCCATTTTCATCCATTTTTCTTTCCACATATTTCATTTCTTCCATCCCATGAAGTTGTGCAATCATGACTTCATTCCCAACTTGAACTCACACTTGCAGCAAAACAACAATGTAGTCCACCTCCAATGTATTTCATGACTCCTCCAGATCAACATTATGATCGATCTAGAACCATTATGCTTACCCATATGAGCAAAGTGTCAAAACATTTTGGCCATGGAGCTTATCAAGAGAAAAGGGTACATATATGATGATAATAACTATATGAGAATGTTGGTTTGTGAGAAGATTCAAAAATAGAGGCTACACATGGTGCATTCCAAGGCTACAACTCAAATGAAAGGCATTCAAGATTGGTTGTAGGGGGCACCTTGTCCATGGGTCGGCCCTTTTCCAAGACACTACATACCCACAGGAGAAGCTTGACTTCATGGTTGAGATGTTTCCCCAACTTGTGCAATGGGCTGAGGAGATAGAGGCCTACGAACTTGGTGTCAAACAACCTTGTCAATGGGTAAGTCCACCACCTCATAGATTTTCTTTTCCTCTTCCTCAATCAATATCATCACAACAATGGCATTCATGAGTCTAGCTTCCCATCTGCTGCCCCCAAGTGTTGATTTCCCTTCTCCATCCCCTAGTCTTCCATCTCATCTCATTTCCTCTTCCCTTTTCCCTTCCAAATCCAAGTCCCCTCCACAAGAGCCAAAAAAATACCTTCCCTCCACCACAAATAAACAAACAACTAGTGGAGACCCCACCCACCACTCCTCCTACTCTCCCAAGTCCATGTCAGGGAGAGACTCCAAAAACCAATCAAGGAGAGCAACAAGAAGAAGAGCCAAGAAAAGAAGAAATGATCAAAAAATTGGTAAGCTTGGCTCTTAGATTCGAAATTACAAAAGATTCCCTTGTTGGTTAAGCCCATGGAGGAGGTCGGGTCAAGCCACAAGTGGTGGAAGCTTCACTACAAAGACAAGCAAAGAGGGAAGAAGGAGCTACTCCAAATCCAAAAGAAGAGGAGTACATTCTAGTTGTGGAGGAGAACCATGTAGTTTCAGAGGCTCCAAGTGTGGAGTAGGCCACAAAAGAACCTTCAGTTCTTCCTCCCACTTCATCCCCTTCAAGCTCTATGTCGAAGAAGAGTTTGAGCTTTCAAACTTCATGTTTGAAGATGAGGGAACCATGGTGAGAAAATTGCAGATCCGAGGAGGACACCATGGAGGAGGTCGAACACACAACAAGAGGAGACAACAAGGAGGCAGATTATCTATCTAACTTGGAGGATTTCTTTGATGGAGAGGAGCCCAAGGAGATCACATCATTTTCTCCTCCATCATCCACCTTCCAAGCACATGAGTCCACTTCACCATGGAGGAGAGACATTCAAGGACAACATCTTGCATCTCACAATGACCCTCTGGAACCAAGGTTGAGGATCATAATCTTCCATGTTCTTCTCAGGAGGAGGAAGGAAAAGAACATGAGGATCCCATCTCTCCCACACCATCCACCCAAGAAGGTCCGCAAGAAGACTCCATCCTTGGAGTTGAAATTCAGAACCATGGGCACATCCATCGGATCAGACCATGCCCAATCAGGTACTTGGCTTCATTGGAGCCAAGGAGAGTTTCCACCGGTCATGCTCATTTCAGAGCATGAGGTTGAGCTACAAAGCACCAAAGGTCACCATAAGCAACCTCCCAGATCCAAACGTAGAACAACTCTAAGAGGTGTATTTCTATTTGTTGATACTTTGAGATTTGGGAAACACCATCTAGAAGGTGGTTTTTCACTCTTTTAAGAGCCATGTCAACACCAAATCAACTACATGGTCTGCCTTTTTTGAGGAAGGGAAGCTACTTCTCCCTTCCTTCAGTGTAGGTTTTTTGAGCCCCTTTCCTAGGTTAGTTTAGGTTAGTTTAGGTTTGCTTTTAGTAAAATAAGTGCTTTGTGCACACTCTACTGCATATCCCACTTGGGGTGTGTATGATTTCTAATTTTGTACATAGTGTGTTTGTGGTGTTTTTTTGCTCGTGCACAATACATTGAAGTAGCATTTGGTGAGATCAACTCCAGTTCCAATGGTGTTCCAAGTGGCTCAAGGATCAATTTTAAAGATTATGATCATATTTGTGTTTATTATTAGACTATCATTCATGACTCCATGCCCAATGGATGCTTCAAGGCAACTGATCATTTCACCTAGCAGTAGGCAGGTGATCCCCATGAGTCACCAAATTGTTGACCAAAATAAGCTCACACTTATTTTTGGTCAACTAACACCATTTTCCCCTTTTGGTGCTTCAATCTGAATTTTTATATATTTTAAGCACTTAAGGTCCCCTAAAAGCATTTCCATCAGATAGGAAATTTCTTCCCCTTTCCAGAAATATAAAGAAGTCCTTCTAACTCCTCATATTTTGCAAATGGCAGGTCAGACGGGCCTGGGAAGGATATTTTGCCAAATGCGGTCGACGGGCCTAGGGAAGACTTTTCACCAAATGGGAAGATTGCAGACCAATGGGGGTGGGGAGATATTTTGGCATTTTTTCACTTTTCACAAAAGGCACAAGTTATAATTAGGGCCCGCAGCCCGGAAGAAGGATTTCAATTTTCTAAGTGGAAAATGTGGGCGCAAAGAGGCCCTGAGGGATGACTTTTCCAAATGAGAAGTTGTGGAGCCGTGGGCCTGGAGAAGTCTTTTCACCAAATGTAAATTTGTGAACCCACAAAGGTGCCACGTGCCTCAATGGTGCCATTCCAAAGGTCAAGCCCAAAGGGGGTCCCAAACATGCGCCACCCTCCACGTGTCCGTGGGTCTAAAAAAAGGATCTCATCGACGGCATGAAAATTCACGAGACCCTCGGAAGGACCTCAAAGGAAGCCTCCAATGTGCCTCAATCGCGTGCAACTTCAAGTGAGAACCAAAGGGTAGTCTCCCAAACAAGCGTGAAGCTGTGTCCACATGTCCCAGTGTCCTAAAAGGAAATAGAGTCAGTAAGAGTTGAAAATCTCGTAAGTAGTAGAAGCCTCCAAATGTAAGGCCTCCACGTGTCTCATCATAGCAAATTCAAAACGCAGCAGCTCCAAAGAGAGTCCAGTCCCCAAATGAGTGCAAACTTTCCACGTGTCCCGAGGTTCCAAAAAAGGGGACAATTGGGCAACCATTGAAAATTCCAAGCTCATGGAAGAGCTGAAGAAAGCCTCCACGTGTCATCTCGGCACAATTTCAAAGGAAGAATCAAAGGAAAAATGAGCAGCGGAGCTCACATGTCTATGGTGAATATAAAGCTCCTCCATGGATGTGGGACTTAGCCAAAACGCAAAATCAAATATAATAGCCCGCCAAACAAAAGGTGCCTTAGCCAAAACTCAACTTCAAGGGCGAAATCCAAAGAGGCAGTCCCCAAAGGAGCCACATGTCCACGTGGTGCTCTTTCAAGAGGTGGGAATCAAAAAGTGGTTCCTAAAATGTGTCGCTCGCCTCCATGTGTCTCATCCGTGCAACTTCAAAGGTAAAATCTGGGGTAATTTCCAAATGAGCGCGAAGCCTCCACATGTCTCGGGTCAGGAATAGTGTCTCCACCAACAAGAGGGACTTAGGTAGAACACAAAGGAAATAGGAAGCCCCCACGTGTCCATGTCTCTTCGGCACAACTTCAAGAGTGAGAGGAAGGGGCTGAATCTTCAAGACATGCGAGGGTTACCACATGGGTCTTACATGGATGGACTCTTTTAAATATTGTGAGCCATGACCCTAATCTTCAGACAGCCATATCTTTTGATTGGAGCTCATAATTGAGTGGGAGAGGACTTTTGGAAAGCTCTCAACCGGATTCTCACCCACCACCATTATGTTTCAGTCTGCCATTTTCGAGGCTATCAAGTCTCCCACCTACCACCATGATGAAGAATGGGCCTTTCTTTCCCAACAAGGAACAACACATGGAGGCATGGGTCTTGCAGTAAATCCCATCATTGTTTTCAATGCTTTAGGAGGAATTCAATGCTCTTCTCAGGTGGTGGTGAAGTAGGATTTGAATTCTTCCTCTCTCCTTCTCTCATTCTTCTATATATTGTAAAGGAGGGCATATTTAAAAGGTTGGTCATTTTTCTCTCCTGCCTCCCCCTCTCTCTTTCTTCCTTAGGGTAGAATGTGGAGTTTAAGCCTCCTCTCTTGGCTCTGTAATGGCATTTTCTTGCCTCTTGCCCACTGATGATGTACTATGTGAACTCATGGAGCAATAAAATCTATTTTGTGATGCATTTTGTCCATCCTTTGCTTATTTTATTGTCTCTTCTTTCCTCTCATCATTAGGGTATACTATGTGCATACTTCTGATGTCTATTGCAGGTTTTGAGAGTTGTGTTTAATGGGTTTGAAGTGGTGTTCTGTGTGACATTTATCTTTGGTCTATGATGCATCTATCCATCCTCTCCATTGCTCACCTCTCTCCATTTCAGTTGTTGGATTTGTGATCAGCCACTTCCTTTTACTGGTGTATCACCGTTTTAGTGTAGGCTATGTTTTTATGTATTTCACTCTCTCTCCTGTCTCCTTGGAAGGTTAGATTAGGATTAGATAGTTTTCCTGCAGTAGCTTGTGGTAGGTAGTTTAGGAAGAAGATGTCATCTTTCTCCGGAGGGCCATCTCAAGTTTGCAAGTCCCATGGCTTGAGAGATGGTCCCATGTTGTGCATCACACCGGATGCCCCACTCAGTTTGAGGCCATTCGGGGGTACTATGATTTTGCATCAAAGCAGATTGTTCCCGCATTTTGTTTATCTATTCTTCTCTTTAACACAATCTTGAACATTCGTTGAATCGGGTAAGCTCTTCCTAACCCTCTATTCTCACTAGGGTTTCATAATTCTATTTTTCTTAGTGGCTTGGGTTCCTTTATTTATTTAGTTGTTATTTATTGTGGTGCATAATATTAGATTACACTAGAATATCATCATTTTAGTTAATCATTTTGGTGAACCCGTACTCCATCTTCATACTTATAGGATCCTCATTCTTTGTCATCTTTAAGTCTAGTCATCATGAGTATCTCAATCAATGATTATTTGCTTGCAAATCCTGATTTACTGACATAGAGTCCAACATCTTCTTATTACTACTTTTGCATCCATGTTGATATACATCTGATCGGTTTATCAAACATTTGTGGATGTATTTTCTCAACACATAGCATTCACATCCAATCATCCCACCGATGTTTACACTTTTGAAAATGACCCACCTTTTCATATCATCTGTCATATTCAGAATGTAGGTGTCAAATGCACTTTAATTGATAATGGATCTAAACTCAACCTATGTTCCATGTCATTCCTTAAGAAGCTAGGTATTTCTTCTCATGATATTATTCCATCTTGTCTTTCATTACATGCATATGATGGTTAGATTTGTATATGTGTTGGTCACATGCATTACATATCACTATAAGACCAAAAACTTTCAACATTGTGTTCTTTGTTATTCACTTCCCGAGTCTCTTACAAATGTTTATTTTGTAGGCCATGGCTTCATGACATGCAATCTTTCACTTCTACTATCCATAATTGTGTTAAATTCCTCCATGAAAGCATCAAATATATTGTTTTTTGATCGCAATCCATTCCAATACTGTGACCGCGCTCCTAATAATAGTCTTCATATTCCACGTATTAACACCACAGATGATCCTCAATCTATGGATGAACCACCTCACTTACCACCACTTGAAGGTATCATTTGTGTGATAGATGTAATCCCTTCTACCCACCTAGTACTACTTTTATGATTCTTTATTAGGGCTTTTCCAGTCTATAGACGTCGCTCTATCACTTACACCTTCACATTTACTCGCACCTCTACTAGCACACCCACCATTTACTTGCACATGTTTCATGAATGATTCATATTGGGAACATATTCCATTTGATCTTACTTGTGATGACACCATTTGCTCACATGATGGTCTACCTTGACTTGTTTTTACTTTTGAGGAACTTTATCCTCATATACATACTCCTCATCTATATTATGAATTCATCACTATTCTTGTTTGCTTATGGCTTGTGTGTCTTCCATCTCACAAGTATATCTATATCCCATTCATCATGCTTCTCCACTCACATTAGGGCAACCATGGCTTGATTACATTAGGGGTACTCTAGATCCTGATCATACAAACATATCTTTTCCCATGCCCTTTGGTCAAGTCTTTATTTGCAATAGTTCCTTTCTTGGCTATACGCAAAATCTCACTCATGGTATGCACATGGTGGTCCACTTCCTCCTTTCACTATGAGTAATATGTCATGGGTATGTACAATTTGTGCCTCAATGGCTCATTAAGGGATCAACTAGACACTATTTCTTATCAAGTAACCAATGTTTATCCATTCAACTACAACCCTAAAAGCGATGACATTATATGATTGCATTCTTTATCTCACAAGATTTAGGGCATAACATCCAACACATCCCCCTCTCATATTAGCATCAATGCATCGCTCATCTTTGCATTATCATTCATCAATATCCTCACATATGCATATTCATCTACACTTTAGCATCATTGTCATTGCTCGATGACACACTCTTTTCTTCGATTCACACTTGACTATTGAGGGCATACTACACATGAACCCCACACACTGCACAATAGGTATTACACATTGTGTTGTTTGCATCATATTTCCTACGTCTTACATCCTACATTTAGTCGACATCATTTTCGCATTTACATCATTATGCATACTCTACACACCATACTAGTATTCATCACATATATGTCACACTCCTATTGTCTACGAGTCTAGCATTACATACTACATTATTAGGCTATCTACACATCTTGCATTACATATGTCATTGCATCGTACACATCACATGGTCATCTTTTCATCACACATACTATACATTCATTCACTGTACGTGTTCAATCACTACCCTATGATGTACTCTAGTTCCTCGGTTCATACTCAATTGTCGAGGTTTACCAATCAAATGGACCTTATCATACACACACGTTCATCACTCAACCTTCTATCATGTGACATTACTAGGTTAGTGACATACGTTATAGGATAAATGGTCACCTATTCCTTCATCTTGTAGTGGTACATGCTTTAGGCTACATCACCACTCCCTCTATTCATCTCATCATGATATATATCTTTAGGCTACATCATCACGCATTCATCTCTAGGTCATATATCATCAATACACATACACACTCATCATAGCACATTATACACACACACTATTCGACCATTTCTTGATGACGCACTCTTGTTTTTGGTTCATTCTTGACTACTAAGGGGGCATAATAAATGAACCTCACTACATACACTTCCATTCACTCAGGGGGCACGGCTCATATCATCCATCTTGCATTCCATTCCATCCATCCATAACATATTGCATATCTTGGTTGCTTTTACTTTTTCTTACATTTGTTTTTCATGTTCATTTATTACACATGCTAGATAGATCTCTTATATGTCATTATCTTTACCATACACACATGCACGTTCATGTCATTTTCTAGTTGTGATCACAGATACAAGTCTCTCACATGTAGCATGGATGCTCGCCTCCTACCACTCCTACAACAATTGTTGGGGGCATCCACATTCATCTCTTACAAGTTTTATTGTTTCATTTTGTACTTAGCACTTTACATTACTTGTTTATACATGTTTTTGACATATGGGTTATCTTTCTAACATGCTAATGGGTGCTTCATGTGTAGCATTTGTTTGTAGGATTATTTTTTCCATGGCTATTTGTTTGTTTGTTTACTATTATTTATCTCTTGTTTTCTATTGTATGCGGCCTTGCCCTTTGTTTGGTGTGCACACTTATTTGTTGTATGTGGTCATTGTGGCTTTGAGTGTGTCTTACGACATCGTGAGTGGTGTCCCATGTTTACAACCCACTTTTGTGGTCTATGATTGTCTTCTTGCATGTTTACTTGCATTCTAGCTTATACATTATTTGTGTAGTTTACACTTGTTCTCTACATGCATGTTTGTTTGTACTAACACTTGTTTCTAGCCACTTGTTTGTGTGTGCCTTGGTTTCTACCAAGCACATTTCCTTCCCCTTGTAGGGCACAATTTACATGGTCGGTCCTCTTTTAGGGGCCACATTCTCCTATCTGCGACGTCACATGTGCCCCCAAAGAGGGGGGCATCATTTGGGGTTTTACACATTACACAACGCTCTCTACTGGTATAGTTCAGTTCAATTTTCCATCCTTGACATTGTGGGTTATACAAATGAGTGGGTTCAGACCAGTCTACAAAACCCCGTATACATTGGCTTTTATAATATAGGTCATCCTTAGCATTATGGGGAGTTGTTACAGGTTGGAGGATCCGGTGGATTTCCTCCCTACACTACTTCAGCCAGTGTGTCGAATCACCCAAAAACCGAAATATATATATCTCTTCACACTATTCTCAAGGAAGCAGTTACAGGTTGGAGAATAATGCAACTTTCTCCCTACACTTTTTGGCCACAATGGCGTGAGATCACCCAAAAACTCACAGTTACAGATATCCTTTTCTACACCCTTTCTCTCATCATGGATCAAGTGCACATGTTCCTTTTACTTTTTCATACTTCCATTTACATTCTTTTTTACTATATACATGTGATTTTTACATATACATGTGTATTTGACTACTTGATTATCTTCTCCTTTACAAGTTCATCCGTATGAGAAGAAAGTAGTCAACAACAACAAGAAACTACAACAAAGGCATCAACAACAATAGCGTCATTCGGCAGTTCATACCTCATACTAACATACATGTACCTCACATACATCGGTATCTACACACACACTTTCTCCCTAGGTTCACTCTCACCACTTTTTTTCAATTTTGCATCTTTAGTCTCCACGTTCCATCTTTTTGTCACTCCATGCTTTGTTTAGTCCATCGGCACACTTTCTACACCACTCTACATAGATATCGGGTACACATCTCTATCTACTTTATGTTACCGAGTGTTATGCTCACCAACATAAAGTGGGGAAAATGTAGACACAAAATCACGCACTTTGGGCATTATTTAGTCCTGATATCATACTACTATTCATATGGTTTTTGAGTGAAGAAATTACTAATTAACCCATGTCCTTTGGCCATTTTACTTTACTTGTTGTCGTCACTTTCCGACCTCCTACATGTACTCGCCCAATCATTTTTTCCATTTGGCATTGTTTTATCTCGACTAGGGTGCCCAACCTAGTACTGGGACGCCCAGGCACCCTAGTCCTATTTGACCACCCTAATCCTTTTTACACTTTCCTCCACTTTTTGGGCATTTTCTAGTCGTTTGAGTTTTCTATCTTTTTAGTGGTTGGCCTTTTCGAGGCTAATTACGAAATTAGAAGAGAACCATATAAATATAAAGTTATGAGACCATAATGAGGGACCAAGCACTAGGCCCTACTATCATCACCTAAAGTTGCATCCATCAAAGGCTCCATTTGCATCCATCACAAGGGACAAGGTTGGTTCATTTGCATCACATTGTATAGGACGAAAGTTTATTCTATTCCATCTACCATTCATTTTATTACATTCCTACATCTAGTTATTGCTTGCTACTTTCACAAAGTATGACTGGCACAAGAGCACCTAGGGCACAATATTCACACACACACACACACACACACACACACACACACACACTAAAATTATATTGAGCCTAAGAGGTAGGGCAATGCTCGGCTTAGTAAGTCCACCATTATGGCCGCGAGAAACAGTCGACCCCTTCATGTGCATATTTATTTTTAGGGGTTTGATGCTTGGCTTGGGGTTTTATAGGTCTCATCTTTATTTTTATTTACAATGACATTTAATGCAATCCAACGACATTAGTGTGATGGGAGGAAAATGCAGGTGAACACCCAAGGAGTGACACCTTGGACTAGAGCACCCCAATCACCCCACTCCACCCTCTTGTTCCATATCTATACTTTCTAGTGTGATCGTTCATGCATTTTGTTTATCTATTCTTCTCTCTGAACACAGTCTTGAACAAATTGTTTCGAATCAGCTAAGCTCTTCCTAACCCTCTTTGCTCACTAAGGTTTCACAATTCTATTTTTCTTAGTGGCTTGGGTTACTTTCTTCATTTATTTAGATGTTATTTACCGATTTTCATATTATTAGATTACACTACAATATCATCATTTTATTTAATCATCTCCCTTGCACTAAGTGCAAGCAAATTTGCCATAGGTCTAGTGGAGTAGTCATGTGTGATCACTAGCTTAATAGTCACCCACGATATTTGTTTTATTTCCAATCAATAAAGGGAGCCTCCTTTTCACAAGGAGGAGGCACATAGTCTCAAAGCGTTGGTGAAAACCAGCGAATTTCTCCTTGCGACAAATTATTTCACCAACACATATTTATGTTTTATTTTTTATTATGCCTCTCAAAGCATTTCGGCTAGGTTAGAGAGCTCCCAAAAAAATTAGAAAATAAAGTAAGCCTCCAAATAAGATGGTCTTTGGGTAATTCACCCCTAAACATCTAGTGCCATCATAAGGGTATAAAGGGAGTCGGATAAGCTCATTTTGGATCATCTTTAGCATATATACCTTTCATATACTTGATTCTAGAGTTGGTTGTTCTAATCCAAATCCACTAAGGGAGACAATCCATTAATGTAGCCATCGAGGAGGACAGAACCCTTCCTTTTGGGATATTAGAGAATGAAAACTCTCCAAGTTGGTGGTGTGAAGGTATTCATTGAAGACCATCTTATTGGTTTGCAACTAGGGCATCAAGGAGAAGTCATAACAAGGTTTTGGCATTGTTGGGAGCCCCTCTCCTAGGGAGTGACTAGGGTATGAGTGCATTTGGGTCCCTTCTAGAGCACAACTCTACATTCTAAGTTGATATTTGGACTTATCGTATTTTAAAAGGCTGATATATTCCATATTTTACAATTCTTGGGGTTTGGAGACCTCATTTTGTATCACTTCTATTAGTTGCACTTCTATTCTTAATAAATAAATTTCCAACTGGGTATTTGGTTGAGTTTCATGGTGAAAACTACCCTAAAATGTTCTTAAAGTGTTTATTTATGTTGTGGGTGATTTCTTTGATGATATTTGGTTGAATTTTCACTCTTTATAAGTTGTCCTAAAACTCGTATTATTTGTACATTGTTGTTCCTAATATGAGTTTATTTCACTTGGGGTTTGTGTGAATTCCTTGTTTGTGTAGTTCATCCCTAGAAAGCAACATTACAATGGTATCGAGCTTTGGTCTTCCCATCCTAAGGGTTCCATGCAAGGTGAAGAGAAGATGGACAGAATGATGAAAATGCAAGAAATACTAGTAGACACCTTGGATTCTCTTGCCCTCACTATAAAAAATCTACATAAGGGAAGGACATTCAAGAAGAAAATGGCTTCTTGCACAATACATGATAATGAGAGGGATAGTTCACTCTCATCAAGGCCCTCTAGACCTAAATTCATTGCTAAGAACGATATCACAACCAAGGAAGAACCAACGGTTTGAAGATTAATAATGTTGTAGCTAGCCTTGAAGAAAATCAATCTCTTTCAAAGCTATTTGTGATGCCCTATCATTTTTTGATTTTGTACGATGGAGGAAAGATAGAGTGGATATTGGAACTTGGTTTGAGCCCCAAGTCATGCACAAGGGTATTGGGAAGAATATCTCAACCCTAGAAGAGAAGAGCTCCATCTTGTTGGTTAAGCAAAAAGAGGCTATGAAGCTTCATGAAGAGGAAGTCATGGTGAAGTTTGAAGATAACTTCATGTTAGTGAAAAATCACAGCACCCCGAATGGCCTAGTTTTGAGTGGGGCATTCGGTGTGATTGCACAACATTGGACCATCTCTCAAGTTGTGGGACTTGCAAAACTTGAGATGGACCTCCAGAGAAGGTTGGTTCCTACTTCCTAATCTACCTACCACAAGCTACTCTAGTGCAGGCAAAGCTAACCTATCCTAATCTAACCATTCCAAGGAGATAGGGAGAGAGAGAAGAGTGAAAGAGAGCCTACACTAAGCAGTGATACACCAGAAAAGGAAGTGGCTGATCACAAATCTAACTGCCTGAAGTGGAGAGAGGTGAGCAAAGGAGGGGGTGGACAAGATGCACCATAGACTAGAGATGAAGTTCACATGGAACACCACTTCAAAACCCATTAAGCACAGCTCCCATAACCTGCAATAAACATCAGAGTATGCACAGTATACCCTGCAATGACGAGAGGCAAGAAGAGACAACAAAATAAGAAAGGATGGAAAAAGCATCATGAAACATATTTTATTGCTCCAAAAGTTCACACGATACATCATCAATGGGCAAGAGGAAAGAAAATTCCATTACAGAACCATGAGAAGAGGCTTAAACTCCACATTCTACCCTAAGGAAGAAAGAAAGGGGGGGCAGGAGAGAAAAGATGAACAACCCTTTAGAAAATGGCCCTCCTTTACAATATATAGGAAGAATAAGAGAGAGAGAAGGGAAGAATTCGAACTCTACTCCAACCACCCTTTAAAGCGCATTAAATCCACCTACCATAATGAAGAGTCTCGCTACAACACCCATGCCCCCATCGTTCTCCCTTACTGGGAAAGAAAGAGCCCCATTCTTCATCATGGCGATAGGTGGGAGACTTGACAGCCTCGAAAATGGTGGGCCGAAAACATTAATGGAGGCAGGTGAGAATCCAATGTCGAGAGATTTCCGAAATGTCCTTTCCCACTCAAAATCGAGCTCCTAGTTGAAAGATATGGTTTTCTGAAGATTAGGTCGCGACTCATGAATATTTAAAAGAGTCTCTGTCCATACAAGATCCATGTGGCACCTCGCATGTCGTGAAGATTCAACCCCTTCATTTCACTCTTGAAATTATGTCACTGATCGATGCGTGGCGGCTTCCACGAGCTCCTCGGTTTTCTCTCTCGTATTTTTTCCCAAGTCCCTCCTATCAAGGAGACACATGCCTACCCCGAGACACATGGAGGCTTCCGCTCATTTGGAAATTACCCCAGATTTTTCCTATAAAGTTACGCGGACGAGACATGTGGAGGTCTCTATAGGCTTTTGGACTTTTCAACGGCCGACTTTACCTCTTCGAACTCTAGGATACATGGCGGGTTGGCGCTCGTTTGGGAACTGCCTTTTGGATCGCACCTTTGAAATTGCGCCAAAGAGACACGAGGATATTTCCACGGCTCGCCCTATTTCTTTGTGTTTCAAACTAAGTCCCTTTTGCTTGGTGGGGCCATATGTCTGACTCTAGACACATGGAGGCTCAACGCTTATTTGGGAATGTCCCTCCAGATTTTACCTTTGAAGTTGCACCGAGTCGACACGTGGCACCTTCCATCTATTATTTTATACTTTTCCGATTCGGCTTTGTTGCCCATTTGACTTCTATTGGACCTAGACACGTGGAGATTTGGCACTCATTTGAGTCTCCGCTTTGGGTTGTGCCTCTTTGAAATTGCACTGATGAGACACGTGATAGCTTCACATTCGCTTAGGTTCTACCTCCGGATTTTAACTTTAAAGGTGCGCCAAAGAGACACGTGGAGGCTTCCTCCGACCTTCTTATACTTAGTCGATTAAACGGCAAACTATGTCCCTTTTTTTGAACCTAGGACACATGGAGGCCTCCGTTGACCCTCTTATACTTAGCTGATTTGGGCCCACTCTGTCCCTTTTTCGGACCTGGGACACGTGGAGGCCTCCTCATTACCCTCTTATACTTAGCCAATTTAGGCCCGCTATGTCCCCCTTTTTTACTTTTACCACGTGGCGATCCTGCACTTGTTTGGGGAATCTCCTTTGGATTTGATCTTTGAAGTTACTTCAAGTCGACACATGGCACCTTCCACTAGCTCCGCCCCATTTTGACTTTTCAATCATCGAACTTTGTCCCATTTCGGACTGGGACACATGGAGGCTTAGCACTTGTTTGGGGTCTCTGTTTTGGATTCTATCCTTGGAGTTGCACCGATAAGGCACGTGGCACCCTTCGTGGGTCTGAGATACTTTTCAATGGCCGATGAGACCTCCGCGCACTCGTGGGCCCGCACTTTGAAAATCACACAATTTTGTGAAAAATGTAAAAGTTCCAAAGCCCCCATGAGACCCATCGGCTCAAATTTACATTTGGGAAAAATTTCCCCCCAGAGCCCTGTAGACCAACTTTTGGAAAAAGAAAACATCCCCGAGCCCACCAGCCCGCATTTTCCACGTTTGGCGAAAAGACATCTCCGGGCCATCGGCCCGCTTTTTCCACTTTTCATAAGAAATCCTTCTCGGGCCCATGGGCCCACAATTATACTTGTGCCTTTTACAAAAAATGTAAAAATGACCAAGTGTCTCCCATCACCCCGCTTGTCCGCTCTTTCCCATGGGTGAAAAGTCTTCCCTAGGCCCGTCGGCCCGCTTTTGGCAAAAATTCCTTCCCAAGCCCGTCGGCCCGTAACTTGAAAAATATGAAGAGTTAGAAGGAATTATTTATATCTCTGGAAAGGGGAAGAAATTTCCTATCTATGAAGATGTTTTCAGAAACCTTAAGTGCTTAAAATATATAAAAAATCATATTGAAGCACAAAAGGGGGAAAAAGGGGGTTAGTTGACCAAAAATAAGAGTGAGCTTATTTTGGTCAACAATTTGGTGACTCATGGGGATCACCTACCTGCTAGGTGAAATGATCAATTTCCTTGAAGCATCCATTGGGCATGGAGTCAAGAATGATAGCCTGATATTGATCTTTTGCATTGAAACTTCTACCCAATTACTCGCACCTGTTGACCACTGAACTCGAACTCGCTCTCGTTGTTCGCACTCTCAGTTTTTCAAGAAAATCATGGAGATTAGATCTTTGAGAGTAGAAAATTGTCTTTACCTGGAGACTTTTACCTGTTCTGGAAATGGATTGTGGGCACACTTAAATGCATAGTGATACAACCTTGGAGCAATGAAACACCACGACATGCTATACACAAAAGGGAAGACCATACATGCTCCAAATGGAACATGCAGAGTGTGCACAAGCACTTCTTCTACTAAAAACAAACCTACTCCTATATTATGCTAACCAAAGAGAAAGAGGACTCAAACAAATCCTACAGAATCGACAGGGAGCAAATAGCTTCCATTTATCAAAAAGGGAAACCATGCAAATGATTTGACACTGAATATGGCTTGCTTTTATGAGTGAAAAACTGACTAGAAGTCGGTCCTCCACCCAAATCATCAAGGTGTCAACTGGAAACAAGACAAATGCCTCTTTTAGTTGCTCTTCATTTGGATTGAAGAGGCATTGCAGCTAATCCTTGGTACTTTGGAGCTCATCCTCATGCCCTGAAGTGGGCATGACTGGTTTTGGCTTCTCCCTTGGCTCCAATGAAGCCAAGTACCTGATTGGGCACGGTTTGATCCTTTGAATGTGCCCATTGTTCTAAAACTCAACTCCAAGAATGGAGTCTTCTTGCTGACCTTCCTAGGTGGATGGTGTGGAAGAGATGATGACATCCTCTTGCCTTTTCCCTTCCTTCTCCTATGAAGAACATGGAAGATTCATATCTTCCAACCTTGGTTCTACAGAGGGTTGTTGTGAAGTGCAGGTTGTTGTACTTGAATGCTCTCCTTCATGGCAATAGGCTCATGTGCTTGGAAGGTGGATGATGGAGGAGAAAATGATTTTATCTCCTCGGGCTCCTCTCCATCAAAGAAATCTTCCAATTTGATGCAGACAGATTTTGCCTCCTTGTTGTTACTCATTGCATGTGCTTGACCTCCTCCATGGTGTCCTCCTGATCTGCAACTTGCTCACCATGGTTCCCTTCATCCTTAAACATGAAGTTTGAAAGATCAAACTCTTCTTCAACATTAGATCTTGAAGGGGATGAAGTGGGAGGAAGAAATGAAGGTTATTTTGTGGCCTGCTCTACACTTGAAGCTTTTGGAACCGTATGGTCCTCCTCCGTCATGGGTTCATCAATCAAATTAGGCCCTTCAAATGAAATCAAAAAATCTTCAATAATGTTTTCTTCATTAAGTGGCCTCAACTCGATTTGATCTCTTTGATCTCTCTAGTTGCTCCTCTTGATAGGATTTGGAGTTGATTGTTCCTCTTCCTTGATGTTGTGCGGCTTGGGTTAGATTAGTATCCTCTTGCACAAAGTGCCATTATGGACACTTTGCATTTAGATAAAACATATTGTTGATCTTCTCCTTCTTGTTCTTGTTCTTGTTTTGCTACAAACTCAACCTCGGCCACCACTAGCTCTTCAACCTTGACTTCTTCTATTGGCTTAACCATCAAGGGGATCTTTGTAAACCCAAATCTACCAACCCAAATCTTCATATTTTCTATCATTTCTTCTATGTTGGGTTCCTCTTTTTTGTTGCCCTTGGCTGGTTGTTTGATTTTCATCTTCCCAACATGGATTTGGGGATGCAAGAGGAGGGGTAGGTTGGGATTCAACCAATTTTGATATTAGTTGTGGTGGAGAGAGAAGTGGAACTTCTTATTTGTTTGGAGGGAATAACTGCTTGGGAGGAAAAGGGCAAGAATTGAGGTGGGATGGAAGACTAGAGGGATGGAGAAGGGGAAACAACACTGGGGGAAGCATATGGGAAGCTAGACTCATGAAACTGCTGCGAAGATAGAGTTTGAGAAAGAGGAAATGAAGGACAGGGAGCTGGTGACTGACTTACCCATTAACAAGGTTGTCTCGCACTTTGCTCATATGCCTCAATATCCTCAATCCACTATGCGAGGTGAGGCAACATTTCAACCATGAATTCAATCTTCTCCCGAGGGTTGTAATGTCTTGGCATAGGGTCGGCCCATGGACAAGGTGCCCTATAGCCAATCTTGAATGCTTTCATCTGTGTTGTATCCCTTGAATGCACCATGCATGCCTCCATTTTTGAATATCCTCCTACAAATCAGCATCCTCCATGTAGTTGTTACCATTGTATGCATCCCCTTGTTCTTGATAAGCTCCATGGCCAAACTAGTTTTGACCCTGCTCATATGGGTAAGCATAATGGTTCTGGATCTGATCATAATGTTGATCTAGAGGAGTTGGGAAATACATTGGAGGCGGGGTACTGTTGTAGGTGTGAATTCCATGAGGGAATGAAGTCATGATTGCACAACTTCATGGATGGGAGAAAATGAAAGATATGGAAATAAATTTGAATGAATATGGGTGGAAATGGATGGAAAAGGTTTGTAACTCAGAGAATGGGTTGTTAACCAGATGGAGTCACCATATGTGCTTTGCATGTGCCTCAAAAGGTTGAATCTTAAGGAACACACCAACTATTAAGATGAAGTGGAAAGGTGCTTGAAAACCATCCCACCGGCGTGCCAAAAACTATTAGTGCTAAATCACAACACCCCGAATGGCCTAGTTTTGAGTGGGGCATTCAGTGTGATTGCACAACATTGGACCATCTCTCAAGTTGTGGGACTTGCAAAACTTGAGATGGACCTCCAAAGAAGGTTGGTTCTGCTTCCTAATCTACTCCTGCACAAGCTACTCTAGTGCAAAAAGCTAACCTATCCTAATCTAACCATTCCAGGAGATAGGGAGAGAGAGAGAGAGAGAAAGAGTGAAAGAGAGCCTACACTAAACAAAGTGATACACCAGAAAAGGAAGTGGTTGATCACAAATCTAATCGACCAAAGTGGAGAGAGGTGAGCAAAGGAGGGGGTGGACAAGATGCACCACAAACCAAAGATGAAGTTCACACGGAACACCACTTCAAAACCCATTAAGCACAGCTCCCATAACCTGTAATAAACATCAGAGTATGCACAAGGTATACCTATAATGATGAGAGGTAAGAAGAGACAACAAAATAAGCAAGGATGGACAAAAGCATCATGAAACATATTTCATTGCTCCAAAAGTTCACACGATACATCATCAGGTGGGCAAGAGGAAAGAAAACGCCATTAATGAGAAGAGGCTTAAACTCCACATTCTACCCTAAGGAAGAAAGAAAGGGGGCAAGAGAGAAAGATGAACAACCCTTTAGAAAATGCCCTCCTTTACAATATATAGGAAGAATAAGAGAGAGAGGAGGGAAGAATTCAAACTCTGCTCCAACCACCCTTGGAAGTGCATTAAATCCACCTACCATAATGAAGATTCTCGCTACAACACACATGCCCCCATCGTTGTCCCTTACTGGGAAAGAAAGAGCCCCATTCTTCATCATGGTGGCAGGTGGGAGACTTAACACCTCGAAAATGGCAAGCCGAAAACATTAATGGAGGCAAGTGAGAAGCCGACGTCGAGAGATTTCCAAAACATCCTTTCCCTCTCAAAACCGAGCTCCCAGTTGAAAGATATGGTTGTCTGAAGATCAGGGTCGCAGCTTCCCAATATTTAAAAGAGTCTGTCCATATAGGGTCCACGTGGCAGCCTCACGCGTCGTGAAGATTCAGCCCCTTCCTTTCGCTCTTTAAATTGCGTCGGACTGACATGTGGCGGCTTCCGCGTGCTCCTTGGTTCCCTCTATATTTTTGCCCAAGTCCCTCCTATTGGCGAGACATTGTGCTTGACCCGAGACACATGGAGGCTTCTCCTCATTTGGAAACTACCCCCATATTTTGCCTTTGAAGTTGCGTAGATGAGACACTTGGAGGTCTCCGCAGGCTTTTGTACTTTTCAACGGCCAACTTTACCTCTTTGGACTCTGGGACGGGTTGCGGGTTGGCACTCATTTGGGAACTACCTTTTCGGCCATGCCTTTAAAATTGTGCCAAAGAGACACCTGGCTCTTTCTGCGGCTCTACCCTATTTCTTTGTGTTTTGGTAAGTCCCTTTTGCTTGGCGGGGCCATACGTCTAACCTTGGACACGTGGAGGCTCAGTGCTTGTTTGGGACTGTCCCTCTGGATTTTACCTTTGAAGTTGCATCGAGTCAACGCATGGCACCTTCATTAATTCTTTTATACATAGCCAATTCGGGCCTGCTGCCCATTTGACTTCTATTGGACCCTAGACACGTGGAGAGTTGGCGCTCATTTGAGTCTCTGCTTTGGGTTGCACGCCTTGGAATTTTTTCGATGAGACACGTGGCGGCTTCGCTCGATTAGGTTTACCTCGGATTTGAACTTTGAAGTTGCACCAAAGAGACACGTGGAGGCTTCCGCCACCTTCTTATACTTAGTCGATTAAACGGCCGACTCTGTCCCTTTTTTTGGACCTAGGACATGTGGAGGCCTCTGCTGACCCTCTTATACTTAGTCGATTTGGGCCCGCTTGTCCCTTTTTTCGAACACAGGACACGTGGAGGCCTCTGCTTAACCCTCTTATACTTAGTCGATTTAGGTCCGCTTTGTCCCCCTTTTTGACTTTGACCACATAGCGAGCTGCGCTTGTTTGCGAAATCACCTTCGGAGTTGATCTTTGAAGTTGCGCCAAGTTGGTGGCACCTTAGTTAGCTCTGCCCCATTTTGATTTTTCAACTATTGACTCTGTCCCATTTCGGACCTGGGACACGTGGAGGCTTGGTGCTTGTTTGGGGTCTCCATTTTGGATTCTATCCCTGGAATTGCACCGATGAGGCATGTGGAACCCTTTGCAGATTGCGATACTTTTCAACAAATGATGAGACCTCCGCGGACTCACGGGCCCACATTTTGAAAACTACACCATTTTGCAAAAACTGTAAAAGTTCCAAAGTCCCCATGAACCCGCCGGCCCGAATTTACATTTGGGTAAAATTTCCCCTATTTGCCCCACAGACCCACTTTTGGCAAAAGAAAACATCCTTGGGCCCACCAGTCTACATTTTCACATTTGGCGAAAAGACATCTTTGGGCCCGCCGGCCCGCCTTTTCCACTTTTCATAAGAAATCCTTCTCGGGCCCGCGGACCCGCAATTATACTTGTGCCTTTTGCGAAAAGTATAAAAATTACCAAGTGTCTCTCGCCACCCCGCCGATCCACTCTTTCCCATGGGCAAAAAGTCTTCCCTAGGCCCATTAGCCCTCTTTTGGCAAAAAAATTCTTCCCATGCCCATCGACTGTAACTTGAAAAATATGAAGAGTTAGAAGGACTTCTTTATATCTCTGGAAAGGGGAAGAAATTTCCTATCTCGATGAAGGTGTTTTCAGAAACCTCAAGTGCTTAAAATATTAAAAAATTAGATGAAACACAAAAGGGAGAAAAAAGGGGGTTAGTTGACCAAAAATAAGAGTGAGTTTACTTTTTGGTCAACACTTCCCTCTATAGAAAACCTTCTAAGGTGACAAAGGAGGAAGATACCCACCATCTTTGAGGAGGAACCATCGCAGGCTACTACTTATGGTGATGTATCAACCTTTGGGAGCCCTAGAAGCACCCATTGTCATTGTTAAAGGTGATCTCTTTTTGATTTTCCAAACAACGCCTTAGACACAAGGGTTCGATGAAATTTTGAAGCATGAGCCTAGAAAGGAAAGGAAATCATTTTGCATGAGTCCCAAGGTAAATGTTTCTTACCATTGGTTTATAATGGGTGTGTGTGGTTAAATGTTGAAGAAAAATCAGATTTACAAGGTGTTGAAGCTCAATTATCAAAAGATTGGGAGAAGGCTACAACAATTTCTCATGAAGACCACCAAAGGTATGAGGATAATTCAGATTTTTGTTTTCTATCATGTCATTTCAAATTTATGCTCATAGACAATTTGTTGGAAAAGATGGCCTTGGGAAAGTTTGATGCTCCATAATAAATCATGGCAAATGGGCAATCTTCACGGTGCTCAAAATGGAGGAAAATCAAGATCTTGTGGGGTTAATCAAGCTAGCATTCCAGGTGACCTTGTTAGGAAACATGCCCATGTATTGAGGGCCTCTTTTGATGCTCATGTTAATCTTCAACTCGCTAGAAATTTCAAGACAACGACCTATGGTAAGCCATTCCATTATCTTCTTAGCAAGGATTGGCTACATCACATCCATTCTATGTGTTTACAATATTTTGGTCTTTATAAAGAATACCTAACTAGTTTGTGAAGATGAAGGGTACTAAGTGGGAAGAAAAAGAGCTTGATTTACAAAATTTGGGAGGTGAAATTAATAACATTCAGCTTGTTGGATTGTTCATAATAACGATTAATAATAAGCAAATTAATGACATTTTCAGCTGGGGAAAGGAGCCCAAAGATGTTCCCTACAAGAGTGTTGCACCTAACTTGGAATCTCTAAGTTATAAGATTGTTGTAAGCAACCCAAGGCATGTAAGTATCTCAGATTCATTGCTTACCACTTTGTCATTTCAGATATGGGGGAGTGATCATAATTCATGCTTGTTGTGTCCTATGAGACCGCTAATGGGATATCATCATGCACAACATATGTCAAGGGATGATGAGGTAAGAAGTACCTCTTGTGGTAAAGAACGTATGGATGTTTGGATTCAATCTCAAGATTGTTTTCACATAGGAAATATAAGTGATGTGTTGAGCCCTATAAAAAGAGGGATTACTGATTTCAAAATCAGTATGGGGAACAATTTTATCATGGTATGTTTTGGGCATCAAGGACATTTTGATTATCCTTTCCATAGATTGCTAACCCATGGTTCCATGGAAGGATTGGAGAGAAGGTGGAAAAAGAGGAGCAATCATGATGTAATTGCAGTGTACATATTTCAGACATAGGGAAATTGATGGTCCATGTTTCTTGAAGAATGCACTATGCACAAAGAAGATATTTCAGTTGATTATCCTCATAGAAGGTATGACTTTAAAGGTTGCAAAATTTGATTTTTGGGATTTTGAACTTGTTATCAACTATTTCAATTTTCCCTACAATATGTTTGTTGTCATCAATAAGAGGAAAGCCATGAGAGGAGATAGTTTCCAAATTCCCAAAGCATTTTCAGCCATTAGGGATTGGTCCCTTCTCACCTCATCCATCATTATAAGGGCAACACGGTGTTAGAGTCGGGAAGATGGCAAGCATCACAAAAATCATTTGGTTCTTTATCGTAACATTATTTTCATACGCACTTCCATCTTGCACAATAACATATTTGTAAGCTTACATGTAGATTCGGCCATGGGAAGTGTTGGTTTCCAATTCATAGCATTGTTGGCAATCGATATAGGATCATTTCCAACTCCTATATCAATTTTGTATGGGTATCATCATACATCTCATGCTACAAAGAATGATGAGAAAAGATCAAATGAATCTTATGGGGAACACAAGCAATATGATCATCTTCATATAGGAGATTGTTTACATCATTTTTATGCCATGCAATTGATGTGTTTGGGTCATCAAGGTAAGGATTGTAATTCTGATTTTTCGATCTATGGTTCCATGAAAGAACCAAAGGGAATGAGGGATGACAAATCCTTGACCCAAGGGTCAATTGGAGGATTGTCCAATAAAGGAGGCATGTTGTTTGGTGCATTTTCAATTTGTTCTTCTCAAAGTTTTGGAGCATAAAAAGACATCTTAATAGTTGGGAGTTGTATTCACTACACACTAGCATACTTGTACTATTTTGTGCAAGTAAAAGTGGAATTCTAGCCACCTTCATTTTGATTTTCGAGAGAAAAGGAAACTTTACATTGGTGTTTGGGGCAACATGAGGGAAATTGGGAACAACCAATGTTTGGATGGTAATTATGAGGCCTTGGCAAGCAAAGAAGAAGAGCTAGTCATCATATCCACAAGGCACGAATGGATGAAGAAGGGGACACATTTTTCTTTAATAAGTTTTCTTCATGTGCAGGTACATCGAAGAAGGAGCAATTGGGATCCATTTAGAATCAGGTAGTTGAAATTGCTTAAGGACAAGAAATTTTGGGAAGGGAGGACTGTAATGTCCCCTTTTTCAAAATAATATAAATTGAAGGCTTCTTGATCATCTTCCTTTCCGTGGGCAAGAAGAACTTGAACAAGGGAAGAACTTGAACTATATTTCAGTTTTCTTTATTCATGTTTATGTTTTATTTTGTGTTTTTCCTCTCCAAGCAAGTCAGCTTGGTTAAAGAGCTCCCAAGATGAAATTAGATAGAAAATAAAGTAAGCTTCCAAAAAGGCCATTCTTGGGGTAATTCACCCCTTAGACCTTTGGCACCACCATAAGGATATAAAGGGAGTCTCATAGGCTCATTTTGGATCATCTTTGGCATATAGACTTTTAATATACTTGGTTCTAGAGTTGGTTACTCTAATCCAAATCCACTAAGGGGTGAAAATCCATTATTGTGACATCTAAGGAGGATAAAACCCTTGTGGGATGTTGGAGAACAAAAACTCTCCAAGTTGGTGGTGTGAAGGCATTCATTGAAGACCATCTTGTTGGTTTGCAACAAGGGCATCAAGGACATAACAAGGATTTTGACATTGTTTTGAGCACCTCTCTTAGGGAGCGACTAGGGTAGGAGTGCATTTGGGTGCCTTCTAGGGCATGAATCTACATTCTAAGTTGATATTTGGACTTCTCATATTTTATAAGGCTGATATATTCCATATTTTGCAATTGTTGGGGTTTGGAGACCTCATTTTTGGTCACTTCTATTGGCTGTACTTCTGTTGTTAATAAATAAATTTCTAGCTGGGTATTTGGTTGAATTTCATGGTGAAAAATACCTAAATGTCATTTAAAGTGTTTATCTATATTATGGGTGATTTCTATTATGATATTTGGTTGAATTTTCACTATTTGCAAGTTGTCGTAAAAATCAAACGATGTACAATGGTGTTCCTAATCGAGTTTACTTCACTTGGGGTTTGTGTGAATTCCTTGTTTGTGTAGTTCAACATTAGAAAGGGACGTTACTGATTGGGGCAAAAGGATGTCAATTTTGTTGTTATCACATTTTCAAAGTGTTGGAACCGTTATCATCAATCGTGTATAGTTGTATGTTGGCACACTTTAGGGAGCTTTTCAAATGGAATATGTTTGGGAAGGGCTTCACTAAAGCAAATCATCATGGTAGCCACTTTGGCATCATGGCGCCCCTTGCATATGTGGGAATAAGAGACTCTTATGAGTCTAGGAATGCCTAGTTTCACATGACCAAGGAGAGTGCATGGTTCTGGCACTTAACATGCATGAGAAGAAGCGATTGAGTTTATTATTATCCCAAATAAATGATGAAGAGTTCCTAGCCCTATCAATGGGGACAACAAGAGATGAGGAAGGTAAGACTTCCCTCAAGGTAGTAGTAGAGGCTTTAGGTGAACATTTGAAGGCCCAAAGGTATGTTGAACTTGTTGGCATGATATTGGTGATGAAAAGAAGGGTGGAAGAGGTTGTTAAAAATTTCCACACTCGAACACTTTTAGAGGTCGATTTGGGACCCTGGTGTTTGTAGGTAGGTACAAGGAGTTGAAGAATGGAGCTTGCATTTGCTTGAGGGCAAACAAATTTGGGAGGGGAAGACTATAATGTCCCATTTTCTAAAAGAAAATATTTAATAATGTTTTAAGTTAGACCCGATCATTTCCAAACCAGAGTAAATTAATAATATGATTAAAATAAAAGGTATTTTTAAATACTAAAAGTGTTTGGCCTATTCATTCTTATATGTCCACTAAAGGGATGACAAGGAATGGACTTTATGGAATAAAGTGAAAAAATGAAAAGGAGAAAAGTATTTAAAGATTAATTTATTTTAAACATTAAAGTAGTTGACCCAAGGTGAAGAAAAAAACTCGAGGGAAAGAAATAATTAAATCAAATTAATTCTCTAAGAGGTTCGACTCCTTTTGGAGATTGTTCTAGAGGTTTGTGCTATCATTTTTGTATAAAAGGTGGTCACTTGGCTTGTTTGAGGATCATCTATTCCTTATCATAATTTTCATGAGGTTTTTGGGTTGTCGCTCATTCCATTCCACTTGAAGATGGAAACCCTCTTGTGGGGCTATAGGTGAGGACGAAAACCCTTCAATCCTTGAGGATTCTCCATTCAAGGGTTTCCATTGGGCTTCAATAAATTGATTCAGTGATTTCAGCGAGGGTTCTTGTGATAAAGGGTTGCTAGGGCATTTTTGGGAGTTTTCAAACCCTCCTAGGGTGGCGACCCCTCTGGTGAAGTTTGTTGGCTTCTAGGGCACGACAACTCACTTTCTATCAATAATTGGGTTCCTCATATTTTTAGAGGTTGATTGCACTTTCTAGACTTGTATTTGGGCTTTGGAATCATTATTTCCAACCATATTTGTGAAGTGTATTTGTTGTTGTCATTCATTTATTCTAGTTGATCCAAAAATACAAAAAAAATGATGGGCTCATCTTATAATTGTTCCACTTCGTGAATAAATTAATAAAAATCATCGTTCTTTGGGTTTGAAAATTTATTTCAGTTTGTTATGATTGGGGTTTTCTCAAATTATGTACCTTTCATATTTAAGCCCAAAATGGACATTACACTTAACAAGTGCAAAGTCATTTCAAACATTAATCAAGGGTTTCAAGGAACAAAGAGTTAGGTCATGAAGCCGAGGCACACACATAACACTACTACCACGGTGGATACATTCTACACTATACAATTAGCATGCTATCTTGGGGTCAATAGACACGAGGGCACCCCTAGGGTTTTAGTTAATTGTTCGCACTTATGAAAGCACCTAGGAAAACTACATGAGGTTTGATCCCACAAGGGCATGTAGTGCAACACTTGGATTGCCTCGGCAGTGAGAGTCGACCACCAAAGATAATTCACCCTCACCACACATTTTCTCCTTTTGGTTTGTTGATGCTCTAATGTGCGTGATTACAAGGCATCTTAAAATTGTGCGAGCAAAAACGACATACAAGGAAAGTCATTTCCAAACGAGCAAAGCACAAAGTTTCAAATCCATACTATCAAAGGGTCCAAGACTGCATGCGAATCCAGGGCAAGACTATACAAATCAAGTATGGACCATACATACGGTAGTTGTACGGTCATGTCCCTACTCAATTTCCAATTCTAAAATCAGCATCAAACATTTTCAGTCTCTCATCTCCTATTCCACCATCTTGTACATCCAAACCCTCTCGTCATGTTTTGTACAACTAAGTTTCTCTCTGCTCTTGTGTATTTGAACAATTACTTATTGTTTATCAATTGTTACAAGTATTAAAGCATTATTCTAATTGTAAATGGTTATTGTTGGAAGTTAGTTGATCGAAATAGTCCACTTTGTTACAAACCCTTGGATCTTTCTTATTGTTGTGCAATCTCATAAAGATATATTTAATTAAGAGTGTAAACACTAACGTGGCACTTTCTAATATTGTTTTGAATCAATGACTTTGCCTTTGAATATTGTTAATAAAAATACCACATCGTATCAAGGTAAATTTAAACAGTCTTTCTAATACAATTGATTACAAACTTTATAAAACATAGTTACAGCATTTTCTTGCGAGTATAATCTTCATTTGTATACTCATCCGGAATAGCGTTTGGTTGGTGCAGAAATGTTGGCGAAGAAAATGAGTTTCGATTCAAATATAGATAAATGATTACACAACCATGACAACCCAGCTTACATAAATGACTTTATATATTCATAGATCTATATCTACTAGAACACTGATATGCAGATCATATTAAAGAATATTTAGAGATATAACAATGATACCTTGGAGATTGTGATCACCTTAAACTAGTGATGTCACTTAAATATTTGCTTTCCTCGTAAAAGGAAATAGCCTGTTCCACTGCTTTTGGTCTGAAGAGAGAGTTTGCAAATTAGTGTTATCTGCAGAAGGTCCAAATCACCTTTACGAGTTACACCACTTGAATTCCATCTGCTAGACACAGAGGCCTGAAATTTCCATGGAGTCCAAGACCCCTCAACTGCAACCATTAACACAGTCTATAAGCCAAAGTTGTGCACATCTTCTGCGTAATTAGTTACGAGTTTAATATAGAATCCTTGCACTTTCTCCATGCCACTGGTACAAACTGCATTCTGCACTCCTCTGCATTCTTAAAAGCTTAGAACCAAGAACAAGAGCATGAACCTGTATATGAGATGCACAACGAACATTTCTTATATCTTAAAAAAATTCTAAACTTTTGTTGTTTGTGCTAGTCAAAGATGATGCATTTCTAAAATTTGGACGCCAAGCATCTCTCGAAATGATATTTTAAGCTTAAATGTGGAAGCATCTTCAAAGACCTAGGGCAGGTCTTTCATTCAAACCACATTGAGGATCTTCAAAATTTTAGGTCTCCATCTACAGGGTGCTCATTATCCGAGCTGGGAAGTAATATGGAATCATCCTTGTACTTTTTCCAAGCCTCTTCAAATTGCAAACCTTTACACCTTGAGAATGTTCAAACGGCAAAGAATATGATATTGCTTACATATGCACTCAAATACAAAATACAAAATAAATAAATATGGAAACCCAAACAACACTGAGAAAAAAAAGTACCACTTTTTTTAATATGAAGCAAAATAGCAGCGAACAGACGATCATATGTCAGAGAATGCTTACAACTTAAGAAGTTCCAAGACTTGAACAACTCCATTTCGGATATCAGAGCCATATTTCCGTGTCCATGATTCCTTGTATGCAAGTACCAACTCCTCAACCAGCCTACATGCAGGTGAGTGTAATTAAATCAAAATGTTCACTCATCAATTATAACTATGAATTGGAACCAGACTTAACTCCTATATTGTGTTTCATCTTCCAAGGATTTTCTCGCTTAGCGTACTATAATTTAGTTAAATAAATATTCAAAACATAAAAAGGGAAGCATGTTATACAGGAAATAAACAGTACTAGATCCGTCTTGGCTAGATTAATCTACATTGCAAGAAATGAGAAACGAAGGAACGTGATGGCAACTGAAACATGAGAAACCAAATGGGAAGAGGCTGCGCATGAGAAAAGAGATTTCTATGTATGCACTTTTTTCTATTTTAAAGAAAGTCGTAAATTCGGCTATATTTAAATTTTAACTTTTTAAAAAAAATTATTGTTCTCTTAGTTTTAAGGTTTTCTACTTGAAATTTTATTCTTTTAAATTTTAAATACTTTTTTCAAAAACACACTGAAACAGCCCAAAATGCTGTTTCCCATCACAGGCATCATTTTGAGCTGTTTTTACTGCTGTTGGGTTTCTTGCTACAGAGTTTGAATGAGGGATAAGAGTAGTTAAAATCTTAAAGCTAACTGCAAAGCAGAAATCACCTTTGTACATACGGTGTTTTTCGAATCCATGTCAGCTTAGTAATGGTAATAACCCGTTTAAGAACCTGCACAAAATATCAAATATTTACTTTCTTATAAAGGATGACATCCAACCATCAAAATATCAATATTGTGTAGTACTCTAGAATGTATTTCATGTTGAAGCTTTTAATCATCCCAAGTGCAAAGCAAACTAAGGTAGGGAAAGGCCAAACAATTAATCCCAATCGCACTCGCTGGTGTCATCAAATACAGAATCATATATAGCACCATTTTTCATTGCTTTATTGGGATATAGTGGCAAATATTAAATTATTTTATATAATGACGAGAAATGGTATTTCTGAAACATTAGCAGATGGCTTCACAAATATAGCTAACAATTATTCATTGAAATCTTTCGTTTCATGGCTTTTACTAGCACCTAAAGGTTTACAGAGATTTGACTAGGAGTCTGCCATTCATAGGATGGAATGCAGCCATCAAATACTACAGAATGTTGAAGGCAACTTGGAAATTCCGTGAATCACGAAGACCATAGGCATCCATTACAAGACAATCCAATGCATGCAATCTAAAGAAAGACTGAATGAGGCAACGTGGATTACATTCTGCATGTAAGATTTGGCATGCAGGTTTTATATATTTGAAAGTAAGAAGCTTGAATACATAAGCATTAGGGGTCATAATAGAATTACTGTGACATTGTATTTTGCATGCGACCAATAGAAGGAAATGAAAAAACCAGCAGTCGTGAATAGTAAGCTGTATAAATCATACCAATATCACTGTGGTGTCATCTTTTGCATGCAACCAATGAAAAAGAAGAGGAAAGAGGCGCTTGAAAAAGCTAGAATAACAAGTCCCATAGCCTCAAAAAGAGGTTCAATATGCTGGAGCCATATAATGCGACGTTCCTTATCTGCACTGTGTCGCTCCATCTCCCCAAGCATTGCATCCAATAGTTCTCTATACCTGTGCACTTAAAAATGTTTAATCGTCAAATTTATAGCCATAAATTTGCAAGAGAAATAGAAGAAGCCCACTGATATATTTTATGAACTTTCATATGTATCCTGAATTGCAATACAACCACACTGATTAGGGGTATGGAGGATTTCTCAGACCATAGCTCATACACTCATTTAAATTTTATTTTGCTCAGTAAAGAGATCTAATTATATTAGTAATGTAGCCTTAAGTCCAGAATAGTGTGGGGCATGCAAGAATAGTCAAAAAAACTGCTTCCTTCCATGCAAATACTTTTGTGCTAATTCACCAGAAGGCCCTCTGTGATATGAGCACAATGGCAAAAATAAAGAGAGAGAAGACGAGGTTACCACCGCAGCTGTACATATGCTGTTCACTCTATTATATTATGTACTTTGAGAATACAATAATTATATAATATATAAAAAATATGCTACGGGTATGACAAAACCGTACCCGTGGCGTACCCCTGCCTCTGTGGTTACGCTTTTCGGTTGTACCCATCCCTACACACATCTTTTTAAAAGAAAACTCAAAAAAACTTAAAAAATATGCAATTTTTTTAATTTTAAAGTTTCCTATTTCTAACCTAACCCTAAACGACCCCCCCAAACACTTATATAAACACCCAATCCCTCTACTTTTTTCTCACACTCAATCTTTGATATTTTGCTTGAGCTTGAAGGAGAGAGAGAAAGAGAGGTTGAAGGAGAAAGAAAGAGCTTGGAGGAGAGAAAGAGAGCTTGGAGGAGAGAGTGATTGAGCTTGAAGGAGAAAGAGAGAAGGAGAAGCAAGTCTACAAACATCAAGGAGGATTTTTCCAGGTATTTTACATGCATTCAGGCATTTTTTTTTAATCTTTTGAGCAATGTTTTGTATATGAATATGATCAATGATCAATATCATGAATGATGTGTTTCAAACACATCATTCATGATTATTGATCATGATCTAAATTTATTTTTAATATTTATTTATTTTACGGTTATTAAAATATAATATATTAATTAATTTTTCCGTATTTTAAGTTTAATAGTGAAGTTTTATTTAATTAAACGTCTACCCTCTGTGTATGCTCTCACCTCGCACCATTTATGGCGAACTTGGTGATCAAAATCAAAGATTGACATGTAGGACTAACTGTTTAATTTTTTTAATTAGTTATGTATTCGTTTTTTATTTTAAAGTTTTAAATTGAATTTGTTAAAAATTTAAATGTCTACCCTCTGTGTATGCTCTCACCTCGCACCATTTATGGCGAACTTGGTGATCAAAATCAAAGAATGACGTGTATGGGTTAACAAATTAATTTTCTAATTTGTATTTGTTGTTTTTAATTAAATTATTTTAATATTTAGCAATGTTTTAAAAATATCTCTTATTGTAGGTTAAAAGTTAAAACAAATTAATCCTACAATCATGGCATCCAGTTCAGCTTCAGTGGGGCAAGAGGGGGAAAATGTTTCGGGTGGTATGGCAGTGAAAATGGATCCAAATTATCCTTTATGGAGGCATGTGGAAGTGGTAGAGCTTGTTGCCGGTGGTGGTGTCCGTGTTTGGACGTGTCCCCATTGTGCCACCACATTTAAATCCTCATATACCCGTTTGAGAGCTCATCTGACTGGGGCATCGGGGACGGGTATTAGACCGTGTAGGAAGGTGGAAAAGAAAACCATAGCCATGTACCTAAAAGAGCAAGAGGATGCAAACATTGAAGCAGCAAGAGCTCGCTCTAGAACTATTTCTTTACAGCAGAGGACCATGGGAAAACCACCAACATCAACACCATCATTTCATCCTTTCATTGAGACTCGTGTTGAAACTATTCCAGATGATGACCCTTTTGATGCAGATACCTCAGGGCCATCAAGCAAGAGAACAAAAGGCCCATTAGAAAAAGCATTTAACATTGAGAAGAGGGATATTGCAGATGAATTGGTGTCTCGGTGTATATTTGCATGTGGACTACCATTCAATGTCTTGAGATCACCTTATTGGCAGCAGATGGTGAGAGGCATTAATGAGGCACCACAGGGGTATACAAGCCCTAGCTATAATAAGGTTCGCACTTCTCTTTTGGCAAAAGAAGTGCAACACATTCAGACATCTCTACAGCCAATTAGAGATTCTTGGACTGATTCAGGAGTCTCTATTATATCAGATGGATGGAAAGACTCCAGAAATAGACCTCTCATCAACATTATTGCAGTATGCCCTAAAGGGCCAATGTTTCTGAAGGTTGTTGATTGTGAGGGGGAAGTAAAAGATGCCCAATTCATTGCAAATATTCTCATTGAGGCTATTGAGTCAGTGGGCCCGCAGAGGGTTGTCCAAGTCATCACGGACAACGCCAAAAATTGCAAGGCAACAAGATTGATAGTAGAGGGTAGGTATGAGCACATATTTTGGACACCATGTGCAATACACTCCCTGAATCTAATGATGCAGAAGATTGGGAAAATTGCATGGATTGAGCAAATATACACGGAGGCAAACGAGATTCAGATGTTTGTCACCAACCATCACATGTCTCAAGCCATATTCAGAAGATTTTCAAAGTTGGAGTTGTTGAAGGTAAAGGAACAATTCATTTTAAATTTAATATTTGATTTTAAATTTTTAAATCAATTTCAATTTGTGTTGTTATTGAATTGTTTCCATTCTTTTTTAATAGGTTGTTGAGACTAGGTTTGCCTCTCACACACTCGTCTTGAGACGACTTGTGAAGGTGAGACGTGCTTTGAGCATGATGGTGATTGATAATGTTTGGACCGTCTGGAGGCAATCTAACACAGAAAGAGCCCAAAAAATAAAATCATGGATCCTTGATGAGCATTGGTGGGGAAAAGTTGAATATTTGTTGAGTTTCACGAGCCTATTTTGAGTATGATACGATTTGTAGACAAAGATAATGCTTGCATTGGAGAAATATATGATGGCATTGACTCCATGCTTGAAAAAATCCATGATATCATACAAGCCAAAGAGCAGGACCCTGAGGAAAAATTTTACAGTGAAGTTAAAAATGTGATCGTGAGAAGGTGGAACAAAATGACCACCCCATTGCATCTCCTTGCTTATGCTTTAAATCCCAAATATTACAGCAGTGAAATAGTTGGGAGAGCTAGTAGGCAAGCGACCATATGATGACCATGAGGTTGCAAATGGGACGAGGTCAACATTCAAGAGGTTGTTTCCTGATCCAGCTACATCACTTGCAGTCCGCCAGAGATGTCGATGTTTGTAAATGGACAAGGTAGCATGGGAGAGATAGAGGCTATTTGTGACAAACCCACCATGGATCCAATCACGTGGTGGACTTGTCATGGCCATGATGCCAAGTTCTTACGACCAGTTGCGATCAAATTGCTCTCACAGGTATAAAGTTTGTAACTTGTTATTTGATATTTTAATTACCAATTACGAATTAAAATTCAAAATGATATCATTCTTTTTTTTAATTAATAATATTAATACTTTGTTTTTTGTGACAGGTGGCTAGTAATTCTTCTGCAGAGCGCAACTGGAGTACTTATGGCTTCATCCACTCAGCCAAACGCACCATGTTGGCATCGAAGAAGGCTGAAGATCTAGTATACGTTCATTCCAACTTGCGCCTCTTAACCCACAGGACACAAGAGTATACTAGTGGTCCTAACAAGCTTTGGGACCTCCAACCTGAAAACACGACTTTGAAGCTTTTGCTGCTTGTTTGGCCAATGTTTCACTTCTTGGCGTTGATGAGGAACTTCCAGGGAGCCCTTCACAAGGGTTCGAAAGTGGAGCTAGTGGGAGTGGAGCTGCAAGTGGCATCCATGAAGATGATTTTGACGATCATCTAGATGATATGCTCTAGAAGTTGAGAACTTGAATGTATTATGTTATTTACTATCATGTTTTGAACATTATGAATCAATACAAACTCAAGTCTCAATTCTCAAAGTATTGGAAATTTCAATTTTGTTTTCATGTTCTATGAATGATTTTAAGTTGTATGACTCTATGAGTATTAAATTTCAATAAGTATGCAAATGCTTCTTTAAATTTATAATTTATTATATATATATATATATAAAACATACCCAAAAGCGTATGTACCAAAATGTACCTTCTTTAAATTTATAATTTATATACATACAAAGAATTTGGTGGAGTATGAAGTGCATGCAAACCACAAATAGTGATGATGGAATCTCCATATAAATAGAGTCCAAATATTAAATCGGGAGTCCAAAAATTGGGAATGAAAAATTTTGGAAAGTAAGACACTTTGTCGATGCCAAAAGGATCATCGTATAAATATTCGAGCTCCATAAATTGATAATTTGCACAGACCAAAATGTCAATATTGTGAAGATAATGTTGTAATTATGTGTGGATTAGATTCATAGCATAGAACACAATCATAAAAGTCACTGACTGAGTATTCGCTGCATTTCCTTCTTGCTTGAGAATGGACCTACAAGAGACAATGAAACAGAACAAGAAGACGCCAACATTAAACCTAAAAATTCCACCTTGGATTTATAATGAAGCTTGCTTAGGTTTGTGAACCGTTGTCCACTACTGAAGGAAATGAGCAACATGGAGTTCATCATCCATTTTCAGAAATTCCAATTGAACCAAGGAAGAAGAAGTCAATTGCAGTAGCCAAGAGGAAATTGTTGTATGAATGATGTAGTCTCCAAAACAATATCTTCTCCATGGATTGTATGGCTAACCATCCAGAAGTGCATGATGCCTCACAAGTAAGGATGGCAAGGATCCTGTGAAGATCATAGTAAAGCAAGATTGTAAATTACTTTGACAACTGTTATTCATGTAGGAAGTGAAGATGACAGAATCGGTTGTGTAGGAGAAGCCAAGTTGTAAGGTGTAAGCACTGTAGCAATATTGTATGGTTGTGCATGTGATTCATTTTGCAGAATCATAATTTGGAATGCTCTCATCATCTCTAGATTTAGCTTGGTTTGGTTCTCAGTATGTCCAGTCAGAATTTTTTTGAAGAGAACTAGTATTTACTGACAAGGATATGAGCAAGAGAGCTAATACTTGTTGATTTATGTGAAGGTTCTTGTGAGGATTCCCATGTAGCATTTGGAGCCATTTTGGGTCAAATATGGGATTAAAATGAGGGTTCACCAAGGTTTTGCAGCCAACAATCTGAAAATATTTTTCTTCATTCTTTTTGTGTACCATGTGCCTTTCAAGTTTCTCTTCTTTGTGTACCATGTGCCTTTCAAGTTTCTCTTCATTCTCTGTGTTTACATCTTCTAACATTGGTATCATAGTCATTGGTGCTCAAGGAATTTGGAGTTCGAGGTAGCCTGAAGAAGGTACAGACTCCAAGAAAGAAGACAGAAATTTGAATTCTGGGAAAGCCATTGGAGGTACGGCCGACTAGGAGAAGAAGAGGTCAAGCTTGCCTATTGCAAACAATTTTGAAGGTAAAGATTTCAGTCATGGAAAGAGATTTGAGAACAAGTTCAAAGGGAAGGAAAATTGTGATGCAAGTTCTTGTAGACCAGGTCGCCATTAATGAAAGCTAGCAAATAACCAGGGAGGACATTGATGCGTGAGGTTACATACAAGTTACAGAGAGGGACGAGGACACAATTCGTGGTTTTTTTCGAAGGACAATCATTTCTAGGGCAGGTTTTTGCAAAGTTCATGCAGACACCATTGTTTTCTACTTTCAAGGGCATGGTCCTGAATCGCGAGGAGGAAAACACGATTTACAAATCTCGTTAGGGATCGCATTCCATATCGAAGGAGAAGAATTTGTTCTTACTAGATGGAAGGAGAAAAAGATTTTACAAAGAAAATAAAAGACGTTTTGCATTAACTGTTCATGAAGGAGAATCACAATTTTCAGACAGAACGAATAGACCGGCTTGAAATCTCTCTAAACAACAGCAAAGTGTTTGTATATAACGCATTACAGACCAATAAACAACTTTTGACCCTGATATCTAAGGACAAGAGAATAAAAAGTTTTCTTTGAGGAGTTCTTGGCAAAGGAAAACAGTTTACTAGGGCACGAAAGGACTGTGCAGAAAAAATAAAACAAAACATGAGAGACAACCAACCAAAGAAAAACAATTTCAGAAAGCATTTGAAGTCAAAACCAAACAAGATTAGTGTTGCAGATTACATCTATTGCACGTAAATTTGTGCTAGCAATAGTTGCGAAGTACTGTGGGAGATAATTCTAATATCAATTTGTGCAAATGTAAATCGAATTTTGAAGTAATTTGTTGTGTTTTACTTCATACATTTCTATATTTTCTGCTTGCATTGATTTGCAGGTTGGAAGTCAAAAGTCAAAATATTGACTGTATCTCATTTATTGCATCAATTTGTAGGTCAAATGTCAGACTTTTAGAATATTGATTGTTTTTCCTTGGTCTATTGCATTGATTTGTGGACCAAAAACAAATATTGTAAGAAAAATGGTCAATAATCATAATCTTGTTTTGCCAAAGGCACAAGAATTGAATGGGTATATAGCTACAATGTTAGGAGTCATAAGATTCTCGACAATCGCAAAATATCGGGACTACGAAAGAATAATCCTTGCACTCAAGGCATTGCAGATTTTGCAATTTATGACAAGCATCATAAGGAGGCCTTATTGAAGTTGTTAGTGTCAGATGATTTGATATACGAGGTCCAAAACGCCACTAAGGCTAGTGTGTTATGGACAAGTTTGAAGAGCAAGTACATGACTATAGAGAAGAGTCGGGTTTATACCTAAAGAATTTGTTGCTTTCAGCAAGGAATATGGAGGACGGGTCCCTATTAGAACACCTTCAAATGAAAAATCTTCGAGACCAACTCAATTCCATCAATAAAAAGGTGGATGATGACGACTTGGTGGCACTTGTTCTGAATAGTTTGTCGCCCTCCTATAAAACATTTGTGAAGGCTCTAGATTAGGTGGTGGAAAGCTAGACCACGACACTTGTGTTTGGACGAGGATTTAATTAACCAATCAAATTAATACATTGCAATAAACATTAATGAAAAACATTAAAACATGCAATAAATAAATAACAAAACTTACATGGAAAATCCCTCGAGGGGTAAAAACCACGGTGAAAAGAGATATTCCATTTATTAGAGAAACATGTTTACAATCCAATAAATCTCCCTCCTCACTTCTCTCCACCAATCCACAAAAATGAAATATAATAATCATGCCACATGATCATATTTATTTGACCCCACGGGTCACGAACCAATTAAGTGATGGGATGTGACTTTATAAAAAGGCACCCCAATTTAAATATTGATTAATAATAATCAATTAAACATAAACAAACTTAGTTTATATTAAATAATGAAGAATATAAATATTCTTAATTATTTAATTATAAACTAAGGTTTATAAGCACTTAATATTACGTTCTAACACTCCCCTTAATATTAAGTGGGGAACATATGCCAACATTACCTGTTTATACAACATGATTTACAAATCCATAAACCATAGTGAAGGTTTAGGCTAACATATCACATTTGAAGGATTTATACACCTTCATCATGCTCATATTACCTTTTGGTACAAAAGGATTTGGAATCCATAAATCAGTAGTGAATGATTTAGGCTAAGCATGATTTGTGAGACTACATCTCACAGTTTCTCATGGAAAATATCTCAACCAACATCTCTAGGAGCCTTTTATAACACAAGGACCTCCTTTACAACAATGTGCAACACACTTTGGACTATACACCATAAACTTAGAGTGACAAGTTTACAAAGATCATAAAAAGATCTTTTCAATGCTTTACAATGGAGTAGAAGTATAGAAGAGAAGGAAATAACAATCGGCCGGCCATTAGGAGGTGGCATTGCCATGCACACTCCCCCTCAATGGAAACTCTGAAAGGCCAAGCATTACACAAAACTTGCAGAATTTTACAACACACAATGGCTTTGTAAACATATCTGCAACTTGATCTTCATTCGGGCAATATTGGAGATCTATATCACCACAGAGAACCTTCTCTCGGATAAAATGCATATGAACCTCTATATGCTTCATTCTCTGATGTTGAACTAGATTCTTAGCAAGAGCAATGCAACTCGACTATCACATAGAAGAGGAGTACTTCCTTTAGCTTCCATGTGTATCTCTTCCAACAACCTTTTAGCCACATGGCTTCTTTCATTGCTTTCCATTGCACTTTTATACTCTGCCTCAATAGAAGAAATGGAGACTGTTGGCTACTTTTTACTACTCCAAGTAATGACACCTGCACCAAACTTGAACACATATCCAGTTGTAGACTTTCGATCTATCACATCACCAACATGGTCAAAATCACAATATCCATATAAACATGCATTGTTAGAAGAAGTATAATGTAAACCAAAATTAATTGTGCCTTTAATATATCACAATATTCTTTTGGCTAACTTCCAGTGATCTTGATATGGCTTTGCATAAATCTTGAAGCAATACCTACTGCATAAGCAATGTCAGGTCTAGTAATAGTAAGATAAATCAAACTACCTACAAGTTGCCTATAAAGAGTAGGATTAGCTTTTTCACATGCAGGTTTAGGATCAAGTTTACATCCAACTTCTATAGGAATAACAACATGTTTACAATCTATCATATTGAACCTTTTAAGTAAAATTAGTGGCATATTGTGATTGAGATACAACAATAGAATTTTTATCTTGAAATATAGTCATGCCTAAGAAATGATGCAATAATCCTAAATCAGTCATTTCAAAGTATTGTTTCAATTTAGCTTTAATTTTCATAATTAAACTATTAGAATTACTAGTAATAAGTAAATCATCAACATACAATACAATGAGAATAATCTGATTTTCTTCAATTTTTACAAACAAATCATTATCAAAAGAACAATTAGCAAAACCAACTTCATTAAAAAAGCTATTAATTTTTGCATACCAAGCTCTAGGAGCTTGTTTTAGACCATATAGAGATTTTTTCAACTTACACACATACATTTCTTTACTAGGTTCTTCAAAACCTTTAGGTTGAGTCATATAGATTTCCTCTTTTAAGTCACCATTCAAGAATGCATTCTTGACATCCATCGATGGATTTCCCAACCATATTGAGCAAGCTAAGGCAATAAGGATCCTTACAATGCTCATTTTTGTAACTGGTGCAAAAGGTTTCTATGTAGTCGATACCGGGTTTTTGAGTAAACCCTCGAGCTACCAACCTAGCTTTGAATTTATCAACACTGCCATCAGCTTTATATTTGATTTTGTATAGCCATCTAGAGCCAACTATACTTTGTTTTTCAGGAGGAGGGACAAGATCCCAAGTCTGATTTTTATTAAGGCAGTGTATTCAAATTCATTGCATCTACCCATCTTTCGTCAAAAGAAGCCTCTTCAAAGATTGGGGTTCAGGTTCATACATAGTCATTAGGGCATGATATGTATGTTGACTTCTAGTCATTTTACGAAGGTTTTCATAGATTAGAGTCTTGAATAATAGACTCATCCCATTTAGGTCTTTTGGTTAAGGAGGAAACATGAATTGACTCTTTTTCAACTATGGGTTCATTATTAACATCATCACTATCATCATTATCATTCATTATCATTATTTTCTACTTCATTAGATTCATCATGAACAATAGAAACAAAAGAGGATGAAGATGAACAAAAAAGGTTTTTCTAATATTTTAACATTCCTGTTTTCTATAACTTCTCATTTTTAGATCATAGATCCTAAGACCTTTAGTTCTACCTCCATAGCCTACAAAATATAGAGATAGAGAGGTTTGATCTAACTTCTTCCTTTTTGATTTGGGAATGAAGATAGATGTTGGGCTACCAAAGATTCTCAGATGAGACACATTTGGTTTTTTATTAGTCCACTTTTCTAAAGGAGTGGAATCAACTAAGGCTTTAGTGGGTATTCTGTTCAAAATGTGAACAATAATATTCATTGCTTCAGCCCATAGAAATTTAGGGACTTGAGCTGAATGCAACATTGTTCTAGCCATTTCCAGAATGGTGCGGTTTTTCCTTTCCACAATCCCATTCTATTGAGGAGAATAGGGAGTAGTCAGTTCCCTTTGTATACCACATTCGACACAAAAATGAGTCAAATGCTTTACTGATATACTCTCCCCGTTATTTGTTCTAAGCCTCTTAATTTTATAACTAGAATTGTTTCAACTAAAGCTTTGAATTCTTTGAATTTAGACAAGACATCTAATTTACTTTTGATAAAAAAGGACCAAATCATACAAGAGAAATCATCAATAAAAGTGACTTGCATACAAAGATCCATTTAGGGATGGAACTTCTAAGGGTCCTCTGACATCACTTGTGGACCAATTCCAAAGGTTCAAAGAGTTTGCATCATGATGACTGTGAAAGGGATTTATAGATTGCTTACCACGTAAGCACCCTTCACATGTTTCATGAGCTTGGGAAATAGGTGGCAAACCAGAAACTAGGTTAAGTCGAGACATGTCATACATGCTCCTAAAATTGACATGACCTAGTCTTTCATGCCACAATTGCATATCACTTCTATTTTGGGTTGACAAACAAGAAGCAAAAGCAAAGCCTTTAAACACATATAAGCATTCTTTTGTATGCCTTCAACTATAGTGACATCTAGTTCATTCTTAATAAACCATTTATCTTTCAAAAAAATTACACTATAGTTATTATGAGTTAATTGAGAACAAGAAAGAAAATTCATTTTCAATTTAGGAACTAACAAAACATTGTTAATGAAACCATTAAAAACTTTTGCTTTTCCTTGTCCCTGAACATCGAGGATGGAATGATCACCCAAATAGATATGATCATTACATTCTCTAAGATCAGTTAGGATATCAGACCTGTATGTCATGTGCCTAGAGGCACCACTATCTAATATCCACTCATTTTCTTTTGCAGTGACAAGGGCAGCATACAAAGCAACAACATTAGTTTTTAATTGTTTTTTAGTTCTTGTTTTGATTTTGATTTTGGTTTGGTTTATTTCCTTTTTTTTTGAAATTTGTTTGTTTTTTACTTTACAATCTTCTTTCTTATGACCAAATTTTCCACAATTATGACATTTACCATCAAAACTTACTCTTAAGTTTCCAGGTTTCTTATCTTTATTAGGGGGTTTAAAAGATGATTTTTGATTCTTGTTGAATCTAGATGGATTGTTCTTAGATTTTGTGCGAGAAGTGCCTTCTGAGTGGCATTCTCTTTTGAATCAAAATTAGTCATAACTTGCTCTTCCTGATCAAAAGAGCACTTAAGAGTTTGCAAATCAGGGATGTCTTGCTCAGTTTGGTATTTAGAATTCAAAATTGAAATGAAATTCCTAAATATTTCATGTATGTTCAATTGAATAATGAAATATAATAATTTATCTTGAATTAAATTGTAGTTACACCCATCCAACTAAGATTTAATATTTTTTATTTTTGCTAAAAAATTGATTACCTTTTCATCTCCCTTCATGGGAGTCATCATCAGTTCTAAAATCAACTTTATAATTTTTGATAATCGCATACCTTCATGCATTGATTCTAGTTGTGTCCAAGCCTCACTCGGACTTTCTTGATTCCAATGTGAAGAAAGAAGTCATCATGCACATGCTCCGCAATATAATGGACATTGCCTCATTGCACACTTCTATTGATATGTAAAGCTTATTGTCCGTTGTTGCTTGTCTACCGGTTGGAGCTTTTTTCATACTGTTCACAACCTTCCAGAGCTTGCATGAGCCATGAATTCTACCTTCAATCTTATCTTCCAGATGTTGTAATTAGTTCCATTCAACATCTACGATTTATCAATCGTAAAATGATTAGATCCCTTTTTACTTAAACAATTTCAACAAATGAGAACAATGAGGTTTTTAGTAATAGCGGTTTAAAATTCCCATGTCATTTCGTTGTTCAAACTACGCCAATCATATTTTGATGGATTTTCCTTATTCACGTCGAAAATAGACCTATCAAACAAATATTCTAGACACAAAACATATTAGTTTGACTATAAGGCAAATTTGTTGAAATGTAAGTGAAAATTTTTTTAGTTTTGCAAGAAAAACTTACTTACTTGATCATCGTAAAAAATGCATTATTTCTCATTTTATTAAAAAAAACTTCCTCATCTAATACAAAAAAAACTTTTGAAAATTTCACTATTAGATAGGAAAAATAATAATTTATAATTTGATTAAAAAAGAATGAAAAAATATATATATATATATAAAAAAATTGGAGCTTATCTCCATTGAGGGTTTAGAGGCCGAGTAGCTAGGGGCTCTGGTTGGAGTCCGAGTTGGGACCCGAGCTCACTTATCATTCTTTCCAACTAATTCACAAGCAACAACTAACTTATTAACAAACAATAACCAATAAGCCAAACTCACTTAACTCAAACTATCCAACTCACCAAACAACACGATGAGACACCATACACTAAGCCAAGGACTCAAACACAAGCAAACCGCATGGGCGAACATGGCATAGCCATGAAGCAAGATCAAGGGGCTCAAAAAAAATAAAGCAATGTGAAAGTCACATTGGGCTATGCCTTCATGGGGTTAAAAAACCATCCGCCCCACCACCGATAAATGTGGGACTAACCTCCAATAAAAAACATGCCACGGCCAACTTGGCCAAGTGAAACGGGAGGATGGGGTGGTCGGCCCGTGGGTATAGGAGCACGTGGGACAAGGGACGGTGGTGGTGGGGTGCGAGGGATGCAAGGCCGCCACGTGGCGCATGAGAATGGAATGTGTTGGGTTTTGAAGGGGGCACATATGTAATAGGTTACTTGGCATATAAGGTTTAAACGATAGTTTTAGGCTATAGTATTTAATATACACTATAGTTTTTATTCTATAGTAAATTTTTTAGGTTTTTAACCTATAGTTTATAATTTCAATTCTAAACATTAGTATTAATATTTTATACTATAGTTTAAAATTTGAATGCAACCCTTATTATTTAAAGGGGTCTTAGGACATAGATAATATTGTTTTCAAATAATATAGATGAAATACTAATTAAATTTACCAAGGTCACACCAGGACACATGGGGACATGAGTGAAACTTGAATCCAATAGGAAAAAAATTGATTTCCTACAATCATGGATTTGTGTCTCCCTTGTGTTCTTTGATTTTAACCCAAGTTTTTACTTGTATTTATTTTCACCGCACACACTTTAGAAACTATAGGAAAATAATAAAATATTTCAAACAAAATTCACCCTTACCTTTTATTTGCAGGTCTTGAGCAAGCTTTCACCAATCACCGCACGTAAATAACTTGGAAGGCTTGAAATATTTTAACCTATGTGTAATGTTCCCGAGGAAGGAGGGGGATGGCATTTAACATATATTTTCAAACTACCCAACTAACCAACCAACCAACCCAACTGACACACTGAATTGGTTAATTAATTAATTAACTCGGCTTTGGTACCATGTTTGGATGAGGATTTAATTAACCAATTAAATTAATATATTGCAATAAACATTAATGAAAACATTAAACATGCAATAAATAAATAAAAAACACAAAGTGACACAAATTTATGTGAAAAACCCCGAGGGGTAAAAACCACGGTGAAAAGAGATATTCCATTTATTAGAGAAACATTATTACATATAAATCTCCTCCTCACTTCTCTCCACCAATCCACAAAAAGTTAAATATAATAATCATGCCACATGATTATATTTATTTGACCCCACGGGTCACGAACCAATTAAGTGACAGGATGTGACTTTATAAAAAGGCACCCCAATTTAAATATTGATTAATTAATAATCAATTAAACATAAACAAACTTAGTTTATATTAAATAATGAAGAATATAATTATTCTTAATTATTTAATTATAAACTAAGGTTTATCGGCATCATGCTCAAATTACAATGCTACTACAGGTTGGTTCATTCATTCCAAAGACATCCAAACATTTTTCATGTCGTAGGGACTGGTATGTAACATTTACTACAATTTCTGATTCAATTTTATTAGCAGATGGAGAGTCACTTGCATAGAAGGGATAGGAGATATATGCATTGTGTTAAATAATGCTCACAAACTATTAAGTAAGGAATGTTAGGTATGTTCCTAACATGCATAAAAATATTGTTTGAACTCCCCAAGGAAAGAGAGGTTTCCTCCCAATCGGGGTTGGCTCCTCTCTTTCTTCATCTGAGCAATAGAAACTAAGCAACCGAAGCACTTCCAAAAATGTTTGTGCATCTTCCCACAGCTTTTGTACACCTCTTGCTCTTGATTCGCACCTTGCACACAACCTAAAAAAATTTCACCTTTTATTGATTGTGTTATATGAGAAGGCATCTTCAACAACATATAGTCGACCAACATTTCAGCTTCCTTATTTGGAAACAACAAAGGGAATTGAACAGTTGGAATACAAATAGTTCTTGTAACCATTTGACTCTCTTGTAACTTATATACATATATAGACTTGGGCATTGGCTCCTCCTCTCTTTCTTCATCTAAGCAAAGACAAACACTTTAGGAATGTTTGTGCATCTTCCCACAACTTTTGTGTACCTCTTGCTCTTGATTCACACATTGAATGTAACCTAAAAGTTTTGCACATTCTCTTTATTGTGCTACACGAGAAGGCATCTTCAACAACGAAGTCCACAATGTACACCAACCAACACTTCCACTTCCTCATTTGGAGGCTAAGGGAATTAGAATGGTAGGAATGCAAACATTTCTTGTAACCATTTGACTTTGTTGTAACTTATATGCATATATAGACAAGCATAAATATCAGTATAGTTCTTTCTCATAAAAAAGCCTATTTCCTACATTCGTTGTCAACGCCAACAAGATCCTTCTCAAGATTCAACTCATGAGGATAACATAGCTTTGGCATTGTCTCCATGCAGGTCGTACAAAGTATGGTCTAGGTCCGGGTCTAGCAATGAAAGTTGGTCAATGGAAGCATCGCGTCTAGAGTTTCTAGGGTCTATATCCCAACACTTTGTTGGCCCTTGCTTGTACGCATCCTTCTTATGTGATATAAGCCGCAGGTTAGAATGCATGAAGACCAAATCCTCCGCTTTTTTCACTCCCTTCTTCTTGTGGTTAACTAAGTGGATAAAGGAGTATGTACCTCAATTTCTCTCAGCTGAAGAAGAACTCACAACCTATTGAGGCAAGCCACAAAGTCAATGCAAAATTAAAATTTTAAATTTATAAACTAATAAAAGTAAAAACTTGAAAGAGTTAAGAAATAAAAATAAATAAAATCTTACTTGTGATAAAACTTTTATTGCAAGTGGCATTAGGTAGGTGTATGCTTGCCCACGGAGGTACAACCACGAATAAGCATCCATCTTGTATTTGTCATGAAGAGAGCTAATGGAGTGATCCATGGAGGATATGAAATTCACAAACTTTACTCTAACTAAGTCTTCTACATTTGGATCCAAGAAGAGTCTAACAAATGCCACCTTATACTCCTCGCTAAGCTTAACATCCATATATGGTGGGACCTTCCGGGAAAAAAAAAGGATCTTTGCGTTGTAGGATTTTGGAGTCGAAACAAAAACAAGAATATGCAATGAGGTGGCCATTATTTTCCACCTTTCAAAGAGATTCGACTACCACCACGATCCATAAAAACTTGAAAGAGTTAAGAAATATAAATAAATATTGATTGAATTTAACCCAACTTTTACTCCTTGTATTTATTTTCACCTGCACACTTTAGAAACTATAGGCAAATAATAAAATATTTCAATCAACATTCACCCTTACCTTTTATTTGTAGGTCCTGAGCAAGCTTTCACCAATCACCGCACGTAAATAACTTGGAAGGCTTGAAATATTTGTAACCTATGTAATGTTCTGAGGGAAGGAGGAAGGATGGCATTTAATATATATTTTCAAACTGCCCAACTAACCAACCAAAGTGACACACCGAATTGGTTAATTAAATAATTAACTCGGCTTTGGTACCATGTTTGGATGAGGATTTAATTAACCAATCAAATTAATACATTGCAATAAACATTAATGAAAATCATTAGAACATGCAATAAATAAATAGCAAAACACGGTGACACAAAATGTACGTGGAAAATCCCGAGGGTAAAACCACGGTGAAAAGAGATTCCATTTATTAGAGAAACATGTTTACAGTATACTAAATCTCCCTCCTCACTTCTCTCCATCAATCCACAAAAAGTTAAATATAATAATCATGCCACATGATTATATTTATTTGACCCCACAAGTCACGAACCAATTAAGTGACAGATGTGACTTTATAAAAAGGCACCCCAATTTAAATATTGATTAATTAATAATCAATTAAACATAAACAAAATAGTTTATATTAAATAATGAAGAATATAAGTATTCTTAATTATTTAATTATAAAATAAGGTTTATTGGCACTTAATATTACGTTTTAACAACTTGAGCGGTAAGTTCCTACTTGCTACAAAAGGAATGCAAGCATACACAAGCAATTGAGTCCAACTCTAGACAATCGAGAGTGAATTGACTTCTCATTCAAGCAGAGACATCATTTTGGTGAATCTTCTAAATATCGTGTGAAATGTCATTATTTTCATAAGTTTGGGCAACAATATGATTTATCACGCCACAACAAATAGCCACATCATGAAGCAAATGTAGCAACAATACAGATGAACGGGATTTTGAGGAAGAGAATGTTCTCTATGCTCTAATGGCATCATGCTCAAATTACAATGCTACCAAGTTGGGTCATTCATTCCAAAGACATCCAAACATTTTTCATGTCGTAGGGAATGGTATGTAACATTTACTACAATTTTTCAATTTTATTAGCGATGAGAGTCACTTGCAATAGAAGAGACAGGAGATATATGTATTGTGTTGAATAATGCTCAAAAACTATTAGTAAGGAATGTTAGGTATGTTCCTAACATGCATAAAAATATTGTTTGAACTCCCAAAGGAAAGAGAGGTTTCCCTCCCCAATCGGTGTTGGCTCCTCTCATTCTTCATTCGAGCAATAGAAACTAAGCAACCGAAGCACTTCCAAAAATGTTTGTGCATCTTCCCACAACTTTTGACACCTCTTGCTCTTGATTCGCACCTTGCACACAACCTAAAAATTTTTGCACCTTTTCTTGATTGTGTTATATGAGAAGGCATCTTCAACAACATATAGTCGACCAACACTTCAACTTCCTTATTTGGAAACAACAAAGGAATTGGAACAGTTGGAATACAAATAGTTCTTGTAACTATTTGACTCTCTTGTAACTTATATACATATATAGACTCGGGCATTGGCTCCTCCTCTCTTTCTTCATCTAAGCAGCACAAACACTTTAGGAATGTTTGTGCATCTTCCCACAACTTTTGTGTACCTCTTGCTCTTGATTCACACATTGCATGTAACCTAAAAGTTTTGCACATTCTCTTTATTGTGCTACACGAGAAGGCATCTTCAACAATGAAGTCCACAATGAACAACCAACCAACACTTCCACTTCCTCATTTGGAGACGGCTAAGGGAATTAGAATGGTTGGAATGCAAACATTTCTTGTAACCATTTGAATTTGTTGTAACTTATATGCATATATAGACAAGCATAAATATCAATATAGTTCTTTCTCATAAAAAGCCTATTTCCTACATTCGTTGTCAACGCCAACAAGATCCTTCTCAAGATTCAACTCACGAGGATAACATAGCTTTGGCATTGTCTCCATGCAGGTCGTACAAAGTACGGTCTAGGTCCGGGTCTAGCAATGAAAGTTGGTCGATGGAAGCATGCGCGTCTAGAGTTTCTGGGTCTATATCCCAACACTTTGTTGGCCCTTGCTTGTACACATCTTTCTTATGTGATATAAGCCGTAGGTTAGAATGCATGAAGACCAAATCCTCCACTTTTTCACTCCCTTCTTCTTGTGGTTAACTAAGTGGATAAAGGAGTATGTACCTCAATTTCTCTCACCAAGAAGAACTCACAACCTATCAAGGCAAGCCACAAAGTCAATGCAAAATTAAAATTTTAAATTTATAAACTAATAAAAGTAAAAACTTGAAAGAGTTAAGAAATAAAAATAAATAAAATCTTACTTGTGATAAAACTTTTATCATGTAAGTGGCATTAGGTAGGTATGTTGCTTGCCTGAGGTACAACCACGAATAAGCATCCATCTTGTATTTTCATGAAGAGAGCTAATGGAGTGATCCATGGAGGATATGAAATTCACAAACTTCACTCTAAGTCTTCTACATCTGGATCCGAGAAGAGTCTAACAAATGCCACCTTATACTCCTCGCTAAGCTTAACATCCATATATGGTGGGACTTTCCCCGGGAAAAAAAAAGGATCTCTACGTTGTAGTATTTTGGAGTCGAAACAAAAACAAAATATACAATGAGGTGGCCATTTTTTCCCACCTTTCAATGAGATTCGACTACCACCACGATCCATAAAAACTTGAAAGAGTTAAGAAATATAAATAAATAAAATCTTACTTGTGATAAAACTTTTATTACAAGTGGTATTAGGTAGGTGTATGCTTGCCCATGGAGGTACCACCACGAATAAACATCTATCTTGTATTTGTCATTAAGAGCGCTAGTGGAGTGACCCATGGAGGATATGAAATTCACAAACTTTTTGTAACTAAGTCTTCTACATCCGATCCGGGAAGAGTCTAACAAATGCCACCTTATACTCCTCGCTAAGCTTAACATCCATATATGGTGGAACCTTCCTGGAAATAATAAGGATCTATGCATAGTAGTATTTTGGAGTCGAGATAAAACAAGAATATGCAATGAGGTGGCCATTTTTTCACCTTTGAATGAGATTCGACTACACTTTATAGAAGAAAGTCTATGTAGGATCATTCTCATTGACACTTATGATGGTCTTAATCAACTCAATCATCGAGTCGATTCCATCATAAATCTCGCCCATACATGGATGATCCATATCAACAAATCTCGGCATACTCACAATGGGCTTGGTAAAACCGAGCAAGTCATCGCACACGATCCCACCACGCGTCATCGAGGATCAACAACTTCACATTTATAGCCTCTCACTATTTGCTTGCCTCCATATATCCCAAGGATCATTGTTAACCATGCCACTCAAAGTCGCTCACACCTTCACAAGTCGGCTCAAGAGAGTGTGTGAGGCAAATCGAGTCTTAAGACCTAAAAGAAATTAAAACAAATAGAATTAAGACAAGAAAAATCATCAAAAATCAAAACTCTACAAATTACAAACTTTTAAATTAATTTAATGAATTTATTAACGAGAAAAATTATAAATTATAATAAAATAAAAAAGAATGTTACCTTTAGTAATTGCAACATCGAGAATCTCCAAAAGATGGCTCAGGACATGTGTTGGTTCTTTGTGAACATCTAGATCTTACTTGCCTCCTCATAGACTTGTTTCATCCAAACAATTTTTGTGCTCGGTTTTTGCATGATGAGGTGTTTAAAAGAAGGTTGGGAGAGATAGTGATTGACATTGGCCTTGTACACCATCTTTCCGATCTATAGAGCAATGTTTTGGCTCCCAAATACATCTCTATAGCCTAATGAAAAATGGAGCTCCTCCCTCTTGTTGTCCCTAGGTTCTTGTGCTTTTTACAAAAATTGGGCACAAAAATTGCTGATCAACAAGTCTATGAGGAGGCAAGTGAGATCCAGATGTTTGTCGTGCCAAACCACTACATGTCCCAAGCAATCTTCCGTAGAGATTCTCGACGTTGCAACTATTACAGTAACATTCTTTATATATATATATATATATATATATATATATATATATCTATATATATATATATAATTTTGAAATTTTATTTTAATAAATTCGTTAAATTAATTTTATAAGTTTGTAATTTGTAGAATTTTAATTTTTGAATGTTTTAATTGTCTTAATTTTATTTGTTTTAATTTCTTATTAGGTTGTTGAGACTCAATTTGCCTCACATGTGCTCGTCTTGAGACGACTTGTGAAGGTGTAAGCGGCATTGAATGGCATGGTTATCAATGACCTTTGGGGTGTATGGAGGCAAACAAATAGTGAGAAGGCTTAAATGTAAAATTGTTGATCTCGATGACGCACGGAGGATCGTGTAGAGTACTTGCTCGGTTTTACTAAACCTATCGTGAGTATGCTTTGAGATTTATTGATATGGATCCATGTATAGGTGAGATTTATGATGGAATCGACTCAATCATTCGAAATCGATTAAGACCATCATAAATGCCAAAGAGCAAAATCCTATAAAAATTTCTTCAAGAAAGTGCAATAGCATCTCATTGAAAGGTGAAACAAAATGACCACCTCATTGCATCTTCTTGTTTTTGCCTCCTTGACTCCAAAAAAAACTACGTGGAGATCCTTTATTTGCCCAAAAGGTCCCATTATATAGGCATGTTAAGCTTAGCAAGGGATATACGATGGCATTTGTTAGACTCTTCCCGATCCGTAGAAGACTTAGAGCAAAGTTTGTGAATTTCATATCCTCCACGAGATCACTCCATTAACGCTCTTCATGACAAATACAACATGGATGCTTATTCGTGGTGATACCTCCATGGGCAAGCATACACCTGCCTCATGCCACTTGCAATAAAAAAATTTATCACAAGTATGGCTTTAATTTTTTTAATTTGATAACTCTTTCTTTAAGTTTTTACTTTTATTAATTTTATAAATTTTGCATTGACTTTATAGCTTGCCTCAATAGGTTGTGAGTTCTTCCACCGAGAGCTAGATTGTTTCGGTATGGAGTACGGGTAAGGGTACAGTGCGACGCTGATATGGCAATTTTTAAAAGCTTCGGGTATGGTATGCTTTTGGGTACGTGTGTGTGTGTGTGTGTGTGTATAAATTTAAAGAAGCATTTGCATACTCTAATTATTACTTTCTCTCTTATTTTCACCAATTTGTGTGTTATATGTATTAAAAGGCAAGGGTTGCAGAGGTGTGCAGAACAAGACGACCTCCGTCTTATAATCGTCCACCTCCCTCATGTGTACATGAAATCCTGCTATAAATAAAAAGTAATTTTTGTGTTTTATATAATTGTGACGTGCTACTGTTAAATAGAAAATTAATTGCAAACATTTCAAACACATGCCTTTCTATATCGCCATACATGTTTTATATTTATAAGTTTGAGAATATTCTTGATAGGTCCTTTTCCGAATCTTTTATTAATTTTGGCCATTCCACTAATTCGTTATTAATTTTGGCCATTCCATTAAGCTAAAGTTTATAAATATTTTCACAACCTTCTTTCACGCGGTTTTCAAAGTTTTCTTAATACTCTTATTTTCAAAAGGCTCCCTGTTTTAATTTAAAATTTAAAAATGGGATTTCTCAAGACAAGTGTGAAAGCAAAGCATATACCACGTGAAACTACAGTCTATGGTCATTGTTATTATTCAATTGAACATTTAAATTTTTGTGACTTCAACAAAATTAAAAAACGTATTTACCTATGGGTACGCTACGGGTAAGCACCCACAAGCCACGGGTACATCCCCGAGTATGGAAATCCGTGCCGAACCATACCTGGACCTTTGGGTACGTACCCACAACATTTTCGTACACTAAAATGTCCCTCTTTCCGGAATAACATCTTGGTAGACCCTTGGCCTATTTTGTCTACCCGACGGCTAAGAGGAGGGTCTTATAAGAGTGACTTAAGTCATTTTTAAATTATTATAAAGTGCAAATAGAAAGAAAATATATATATCTAGCACTTATAATAATTTATATGACTTAATAAAACATTATTGTGATGCCAATGTAATTTTTTATTCATCCTAGGCTTGGGCGACTTTTTAGCGGGATAATGGGAAATTAGGAGTAAAATGAAATTATAAATTTTGTATTCCCTTTAGGAGAAATGCGACTTAGGTGGGAGGCTATTTGGGTGCTTAGTGCCTTGAAATGACAACATTTGCTGATTGGTTGTTTTTGGGGTACCTTTTCGGTCACTTCTCTCTCATATTGGAGGTCAACTTGTATTGACATCATTCTATCATTGTAGACTTGGCTATTTTGGCTTGGAGTTGAAGTAATACTACAGTCATTTTCTGAGGACGAAAACCCTCAAGAAAATCATAAGGGAGAATGAAAACTCTTCCTATTTTGTGGTGTGAATGTCCAAATTTCAATTTACATCATTTATTAATATTTTTGCAGCTGGAGCGACCCAGTTTTGGGTGTATTCTCATCTATTCAAGTGCTGGAAAAATTATATTTTTATTTGCAGCTGTTGCAGGGGTATTTCCAGGAGTTATTGCAATATTTTCCAATATTTTACCAAGGGTTTTAAGCCCCTATTTCACTGCTGCAAGTACAGGTCAGATCTGGAGTTGTTTATCATTATAAATCTGAATTTTGACTTCAGTTATTGGTGTTTTGCATTGCCATATATTTATAAAAATTATATCTTCCAAAAGAAATCAGAAATTGTCATTTTGTGGTGTGTTCTTTGGTATTTTCCTTCTCTATGCAAATCGCATTTTCCAGTATAAATCAGATCTGCAGTTGTGTTTCTAGCTTTTGGTGGTATTTTCAGTTGGTTTTCATTCTATTTCATTAAAGATTTCAATCAGAATTTGGAGGGGACATTACAATGGTATCGAGCAAGTTTTCCTCCCATCCTGTGAGAGAAATCTTCAAAAATCAGACCTAAATGCAATCAGCCCGAAATCACATAGTATATCACGTAAGGAACACTCCTAGGAAGGGCACAATGGAAGAATGTGATCAAAGGGCTCCTCCCAATGATGCTCTCAGCTATGTGAATGAAACTATTATCGAGTGGTACAGAGAGAGTTGCATGCACAAACAATGAGGGAAAACCAAAAAAAATGCGTGATGCATTTACGATTCAATTCGTGATTTGGCTATGGCTCTACAAGGGAATATTGCAGCTCCTAATCATGCAACAACTAATATTGGAGAGGGAAGCTCCATGGGGGCAACCAAAAATACTTCCAATAATACACATCCTACCTTCAAGGCCAATTTTCTCTATAGAGAAGAACCAGTTGAGGAAGTGGCAGAAAGTGATGTAGATGATGTAGAGGCCTATGGTGATGCTACCTTCCAAGGATTTTTGCCGCTTAAAAAATAACAAGAATGCAAGGAGAAATAGGAGAGCTCATCAAGAGGCACCAAGAAGAGACATCTAGCGAAAGTTAGGAAAGGTAACTCTTCCTTCATTTGATGGTACTGAAAAAAGTTCTACTAGAGCTTCACATAAAGCTTGATACATATTTTTCACTAAATCCTATGTATGAAGAGGAAGCCCTCAAATTTGCAACTTTACATTTAGAAGGGATAGCACATGAGTGGTGGTACCATAGTTCAAAAAATCGTAAATCGGGATTAATCGCAAGCCAAATTTTGAATCAAAATCGGGAATCGCAAAAAATCGCAAAAATCGGCAAAAATCGGCAACTTTTAAAAACATTTAAATTCATAAAATATACTTAAATTAAATGTAAAAATAATGTTAAATGATGCGAGAAGTGACTCTATAGAATGCCATATTTTTAAAATTGTTATACAATATTGATTCTTGAATATACTATTATTAATATATAGAATATACAAATTATACTTAATAGAATAGTATAATACTTAATATTGATACTTATAGTATTTATTAAAATTTAATATTAATATTACGATTCAATGCACTATACACTTGTATACACTGTACTTATACAAAAATTTAGTAATTTACAATTACACTTACAAAATTTAGTTTTACTATTTATAATATATATTATACGATTAATAATAAATATTAATATACTATAGTCTAGACTATATATTATACAAGTATTTACTATTACTATCAAGTTATTAACTATTAATATTAATATACACTATTAATATTAATAATAATATACGATTTAATATTAATACTTAATAATAAATTTAAAGTAGTTTAATTTTTACCGCCGCTACTGGAAATGGGCACGAAATGATAACCGAGCCACGAATCGGTAAATGCCACGAAATGGAGCCACGAGCTGATGGTAATGAGCCACGGATGCTGTCGGAAATGGCCTTTCAGTAAAAATGAAAGTCAAATGCCCTCGCATGATGAGTAAACGCATCATTATTGGTAAAAACGAAGTCGTGAAAAGAGAAAAGAGGATAAAAAAAACGATTTAGTCTATTTTTGTGTTATACCCTAGGCCGCGGTTTTCCCCGATTTAAGCGATTTTAGCCGCGATTTTCAACGATTTTGCAGGTTTTTGACCGCGATTTATGGGCGATTCATCGATTACAAAACCGCGATTTTTAAGAAGTTTAATCGCTTTGCTAGAAGAACACGATTTATCGCGATTTATCGCGATTTATCGCGATTTTGAATCGGAGGGTGGTACCATGGGTCGATCACCTAAGGTCATGGTTCCATTACTACTATGGAGGAATTCAACTCATGTTTGATCTTTGATAGACAGATCCGGATATGTACTTCAGGAGCTAGCTCAACTTAAGCAAGAAGGGTCACTTGAAAAATATATTTCTGAATTTGAACCAATTTCAGTTATGGTTCCGGATATCAGCGAAAAGAGGTTAGTATTGTTGTTTATGGAAGGGTTAGAAGAACAACTAAAGGGTCTTGTGAAAGCATTCAGCCCACTATCTTTACAGGGTGCCATTAGGAAAGCATTTGTCTTGGAAAAAGTGGTTTCAAAAGGGAAAATCTGCAGCAAAAATCAATAGCGTTTGGGCAGCCAAAGGGTACCAAAGTCCTCTCCATCAAGAGGGCAAAAGACACCAAACTATGGGCAGCAATGTAAGTCATTTCAAATTAATCAGATATTAAAGATTGGAGTAAAAACAACAAAGAAATAGAGTCAAGGAATGAACTTAGAAGAAAGAAGTTATGTTTTCATTGTAGAGATCATTGGACTCCTAATCACCATTGTCTTCCAAAGAGGGCACCCCACTACACTGAGATTATTTCAGATGATGAAGAAGAAGAAGAGCAAACAAAGAAGAAGAAAAAGAACTCAAAGATGGAACATTGGCCACCCTATCCGGAGCACCAAGGTATCATGCTTTCCGTATTAAAGGTGTTCTTCATGGGCAAAGAATCATAACCTTGGTTGATAGTGGAGCTACTCACAATTTCATTGATGAGGGCTTAGTGACAAGAATGGGGTTGAAAGTAGAAGATTTTCAAGGATTCAATGTGACCATTGCGGATGGATATACTTTTGCATGCTCAAAGAAAATTCCTCAACTTGAAATCACATTGGGAAGACACAAGGTATGTGATGATTTTTATGTCATTGGAATTGGTGAAACTGATGTTGTTTTGGGAGTTCAATGGCTGCAATCTTTGGGTGAGTTCACTCAAAACTATAAAACCATGGAGCTGAAATTTAAGTCCCAAGGCAAGGAAGTAATATTGCAAGGCTTGAGAAGTGGAATTCCTCAAGTGGTGACCGCTAAGAGCATGGAGAGATCTTTTACTAGAGGGCAGATTGCATGGGTTGCACATTGTTTGGTAAGTATAAATTCAGATTTTTCATCGCAGCCAACATATCATGTGGATATTCAATCTATTTTGGATAGACATAGCAAGGTTTTTTCAGATTTACCTCATGGTTTGCCCCCAGATAGAGGATTTCAGCATATTATTGAGTTGGAGCCCAGTTTAACTATATTATTGAGTTGGAGCTCGGTTCAACTCCGATTATATCTTCTCCTTACCGTCATCCAAGAGCTTTCAAAGAGGAGATAGAAAACATGATTAAGGAATTGTTAGAAATGGGTCACATAAGACCAAGTTCTAGCCCATTTGCTTCTTCCGTTGTTTTGGTAAAAAGAAAGATGGAATCGGTGGATGGGTGTGAACTACAGGTTATTAAATAAGATGACTATTAAGAATAGGTACCCAATACCAAGGATTGATGAGTTGTTTGATGAATTGCATGGGGTTGTTTTCTTCTCAAAATTGATCAAAGATCCGGTTACCACCAAATCAAGGTAAGAGATAAAGATGTACATAAGACAGTTTTAGGTGTCACTTTGGTCATTTTGAATTTTTAGTGATGCCATTTGGTTTGACCAATGCTCCTACCACTTTCCAATCATGTATGAATCACATTTTTAGGGAGCATTTGAGGAAGTTTGTCTTGGTATTTTTTGATGACATTTTGGTGTATAGCAAATCATGGAAAGAGCATTTGAAACATTTCGATATGGTCCTAAGCATTTTGGAGCAACAATCTCTCTTTGCAAAATTATCCAAATGTGAGTTTGGCATGGAAGAAATCTTATATCTAGGACATGTCATCAATGCAAGGGGGTACATGTGGACCAACAAAAGATTCAAGCCATTTTGGATTGGCCTACTCCCACTACCTTGACTCAACTAAGAGGATTCTTGGGTCTTTGTAGCTATTACCGCAGATTTGTGAAGGGATTTTCACAACTTTCAGCTCCCCTAACAAATTTGACAAAGCAAGGAGCTTTCACATGGTCAAAACGGATCATAATAGTTTGAAGTATTTTCTTAACCAAACTAATTTAAATGATAGGCAACAAAAATGGGTAAGTAAAGTACAATATTTTGACTTTGAAATTGAATTTTTGAAAGGAAAAAGAACATAGTTGCAGATGCTTTGTCAAGGAAACCTTATTGTTGTTCCATTAGTGAAATTGCAGCAGATTGGAAGGCTGATATAACAGCAGAGTATGCCAAAAATCAGTTTGCTTGTGATATATTTGATGGGAAAATTGATGATGATAATTACCAAGTGATTGATGATCTCATCCTCTATAAAAATAGAGTTCTTTTGGTGCCTGAATCTAAAGTAAAATGCAGAATTTTAGCAGCCATGCATGACTCACCTTTAGCTAGACACCAAGGGTTTTTTAAAACATATAAACAGGTGAGAGAGAAGTTCGTATGGAAGGGATTGAAGGAGGTATTGCAGCACATTAGGGAGTGCCTTATATGCCAACAAAGCAAGGCACAACATGAATTTCCAGCAAGACTTTTGCAGCCCCTACCCATCCCAAATCAGAAATGGGAGAGCATTTCTATGGACTTCATCATTGGTCTTCCTTCGGTTCAAGGTAAGACTGTTATCTATGTTGTAGTAGATCATTTGACCAAGTATGCTCATTTTTCTCCTCTTCCTACAAAGTTTGATGGGCCTATGGTGGCTGGAATATTTTTTAAGGAGGTTTTTAGACTTCATGGGCTACCTAAGAATATTGTGAGTGATAGGGACAGCAGGTTCTTAAGCTCCTTTTGGCAAGAGCTCTTTCACCTTGCAGTACGAAACTTACTCCAAGTACAAGTTACCATCCACAAACGGATGGGCAAACAAAAATTGTAAACAAGTGGATAGAGGGGTATTTGAGATGCTTTGTTATAGGGCAGCAATCAGCGTGGATTAAGTGGCTCTATTTGGGAGAGTTTTGTTACAACACTTCCTATCACATGTCCATTGGTATGTCTCCATTTAAGGCACTATATGGTTATGATGCCTTCTCATTTTTTGATATCGTTCTTTCCGGATAGTAGAGGTCAAAGCAAAGATTTGATACAACAGAGTCAAGATATCATGAAAGCACTCAAGGATAACCTTGCACATGCTCAAAATCAGCAGAAGTTATATGCAGATCAGCGAAGAATAGAGAGGTCTTTTGAGGTTGGAGACATGGTTTTTCTAAGATTGCAACCTTATAGACAATCTTCACTCAATGGAAAAGGTTCGGAAAAATTAAAACCAAGGTTTTATGGTCCCTACAAGGTCATACGGAAGGTGGGAAAAGTTGCATACGAGCTTGAACTTCCGGATCAAAGTAAAATACACAATGTGTTTCATGTATCTTGTTTGAAAAAGCATTGAGGCGGGATATTGTTCCCTCCATTGAGTTTCTCCTCTTGATGATGAAGGCAAACTTGTCTTGGAACCGGAAATCATCTTGGAGGTACGTGAAAGAAGATTGAGGAATAGAGTTATTCGGGAGTATTTGATTCAATGAAAGGGACTACCTATCAAGATGCAACATGGGAAGGTGCGGAAATTTTGGAACATCCAAATCTACAATTGCTTGTGGGCAAGCAATTCCAGAAGGGAGGACCGAAATGTCCCTCTTTCCTAATAACACCTTGGAAGACCCTTGGCCTATTTTGTCTACCCGATGGCTAAGGGGGTCTTATAAGGGTGACTTAATAAAATATATATATCTAGCAGCTTATAATAATTTATATGACTTCGCCTTCTTCATGTCTTCTTGGGCTCGGCTTCCCTCGATGTTTGCATGATTGTTGTTCTATTTATTCTGTTTCCTTCAAATTGAGCACTATCTCTTGGTTGGTTCCTAGCTCTGTGTCAAGCTTCTCTGTTGTCATGTCTTTCGTTGGCTTTCCTTTCGTGGCGCTTCACAGTCAATTTAGGGAGCTGGCTGATTCCTCTGCTATCGACCGGCGTCGCCTTGCTATGGTTTTCAAATTCTCCTCGCAGGAGGAAGCAGAAGCTATTGAAGCGATTCTAGGAGATTCCTTTCATTTTCGTGCCCGCCGCCCTCGCACTGACTCCGACATTGCCTCTGCGTTTGTCTCCTTCTGCCTTCTTCTTCACTCGGATACTGTTGATGTTGAGCGGGTTGCCATCGACCAAATCTACGTTGTCCATCGGGTTGGTTTACACGACCAACTGGTCGACTTCTCTCCTCCGGATCCCCTCTTGTGGGTGGAGGAAGTCGATGAACTTGCTCTCGGCTCTGGACGCGACATTCGGTGGCTTTGCGGACAATACCGAGATCTTGACATTCGCTCAAAATTTCCACCCCACTCTGGATCAGCTTCCTCCCGGTGGTCGACGTCGACGCGGCTCTCTTCCCTGTACACTCAGCAGTTGATCATCTGAATGCATTAAAAGATCGAGCCAGTTCTGCCTTCCATCTTTTGCTCCAGGCGGCCAATTCGCGCGCTGGTTCCTCTCTGGGTTAATTAGTTCGTGCTTCAGTTGTTCTTTGGGTTCGGCCGATGCCCTTCTCGATCGACATTCATTTTTGTCCGTCGTTACCTTTTCCTCTCCCTCCTCCTCTTCACATTTCCTTTCTTCACTCTGTTGTCTCCTTTCACTTCTTCTTGCTGTTGGGTTGGGGTCCCCTCCCCACCGGTTCATAGCTCCGGTCAAAAGCGTTTATCAATCAAAAATAATAATAATAATGTATATGACTTAATAAAACATTATTGTGATGCCAATGTAATTTTTTATTCATCCTAGGCTTGGGCGACTTACTTTAGGGGGATAATGGGAAATTAGGAATAAAATAAAATTATAAATTTTGTATTCCCTCTAGGAGAAATATGACTTAGGCTGGGAGGTTATTTGGGTGCTTGCCTTGAAATGACAACATTTGTTGATTGGTTGTTTTTGGGGTAGCTTTTGGGTCACTTCTCTCTCATATTGGAGGAGGTCGACTTGTATTGGCATCATTCTATCATTTTAGACTTTGCTATTTTGGCTTGGAGCTGAAGTAATACTACAGTAATTTTCTGAGGACGAAAACCCTCAAGAAAATCATAAGGGAGAACGAAAAACTCTTCCTATTTTGTGGTGTGAATGTCCAAATTTCAATCTACATCATTTATAAATATTTTTGCAGTTGGAGTGACCCAATTTTGGGTGTATTCTCATCTATTTAGTGTTGGAAAAATTATATTTTTATTTGCAGCTGTTGCGTAGGGTATTTCTAGGAGTTATTGCAATATTTTCCAATTTTTTGCCAAGGGTTTTAAGCCCCTATTTCACTGATGTAAGTACAGGTCAGATCTGGAGTTGTTTATCATTATAAATCTGAATTTTGACTTCGATGTAATGTCCCCATTCCTACCTCCACGGTCTAGCGACTGGTTTTTCGTCTTAGCCTTGGTCATACCCAAGGGGCTAGCGGCGTAGAGAGTTGTTGGGTATGGTTTTCACCTACATTTCACTTATATGTTATGTTTTGGCGTTATGCATGTACTTTATGATGACTTAAGTGAAAAAGGTGGGGTAATGTTCTATTTCTTCGTTGGGGTCACTTAAGTGGACTTTTTGGCCTAGGAGAAATAAAGTCACTTTAAGTGACGATTAAAATATGACATATCTCCAAGGGGGGTCGAATTAGGGTTTTATGGCCACTTTTATGATGGAAAAAGTTATAAAAGGTGGTGTTTGGGGAGGAAAAAGGATAGAGGTTCATTTTGCCATCTTATGTTGGAGCTTTCAGCTTGCTTTCCTTGCTTGTGGAGGTGAAATTCCGCAGGAACCCTAGCTTCGGTAGTGAAAGATCTATCCCTAGCTAGTAGAGCACTCTTCGGTGGTGAGAGATCCAGCCCTAGTTTGCTATTGTGGAGTTTATTCAGATCGGGTTGTCAGATTCAGAGTTTCAAAGGCTTGCTGATCCAGTTTCAAGTCCAAAAAGAGAAGACAACCATATTCAGTAAAAGAGATCATTTATTTTATCAGTGGAACTTCTTGTCATTGCATGTTGATGCATGTTACATGCATGTCATTGCATGTTGATGCATGTTACTTGCATGTTAGTTTAATTGCAATAAAAGTGAAGATATTGGTTATTTTTTTATTTTATACCTAGTTGCCTTAACTGTACTTTGTTGTCATATTTTTCTATATACTGCTATCATAAAATCAGATTTTTATTTGTGAAAAATTTGGTTGGAAATCTTGAATATAAAATAAATCCGGAAAGGGGATATTTCAGTGGTATCAGAGCAGTCTTTTCTACAGCCTGTTGGGTAGTGTATGAAGGTTTATTCCAGGAAGAATACACCCAAGAAAGAAGGTCCAGACATGGCGGATAAAGATGGAAAATCAGAGGAACAGCTGAATGAAGAGTTTATGAAGAAAATGTTTATAAATATGGTAAAACAACAAGAGACTACAAACCTCTACTTGAGCCAACTCACAGAGAGATTATCACAGGGTGGCCTTGGGAACCATATGGAAAGAGGTGAAAACAGTAATTCCGGGCTGCGGACTCACAAAGATGAAAACGGCAGATCAGGGCAGCACACTCCTTCATCCCAAAACACACGGTTGAGCATGCATGAACCAGTTTTCCTGAAAGATCCGAAGTGACACTGGTTGGGCAACAAGGGGATATTATTGATGAGGAGACTTGTTGGGCAAAGTATGAATCCTTGAGTGAAGGGTTCAAAGCTAATATGCCTTTCCCGGAGTATTGCAGGATGAAGATCGGTAGCCGGCCCAAGCGGGATCACTATCCTCATGTTCCCGAGCTACAGAGGCGATTGGGGCAGATTTCAGTTCCACACTTCGACGGATCCAAGAAGTGTACCGCGACATCATGGATTCAGAAGTTAAAAACTTACTTTGACTTGAATCCCATGCGCGAAGAGGATGCAATAAAATTTGCAATCCTACATCTTGAGGGAGATGCACATGATTGGTGGCATCATGGCCTTGTCACACAGGGACACACACATATTACCACTTATGCGGATTTTGCAGAGAGACTGGTGGGCAGGTTTGACAGGCGGGATCCCGACAGATTCTTCAGAGAGTTGACTCATTTGAGACAGACAAGATCCTTGGATGGGTACATTGCAGATTTTCAGCGGTTGTCAGTGATGGTTACTGATGTTTCTGAGGTGAGGTTGACTTCACTTTTTATAGCAGGGTTGACAGATTCACTAGCAGGGTTTGTGAAGGCATTCGAGCCTTCTTCACTACACGATGCCATCAGGAGAGCCCGAGATTTGGAGTTAGCCACTCCGAAGCCAAGGTTTCCACCTCGAGTTCAACAGAGAGGACCCCCATCTAGAACAGATGGGTTCCAGCCGAAGGGGCCACCACAAAGACAAGAGACGGCTAGAAAGCCGTTTATTTCATGAGAGCTTAGGGATGAGCTGAGGCGAAAGAAACTTTGTTTCGATTGCCGTTCACCGTGGGCCCCGGACATGATTGCACAGGAAAGGGCAAGGCCCAATTCATTGAGGTCTTTGAGGAGGAGAGAGAGAGAGAGAGTGATGGATGGAGATGAGCAGCTAGAGACCCAGAAATGGATGACGGAGATGAAGATGCTTTGGATGGTACTGATGAGCAAGAGGAGGAGGTTTTCCCTCAGGAGACTATAGCCACTTTGTCTAGTACCCCGAGGTACAAGGCATTCAGAGTTAGGGGAGTTATGCAGGGGCAACGTGTTGTTGTACTTATTGATAGTGGGGCTACCCACAACTTTATTGATGCATCCTTGGTTGAGAGACGCGGCCTACAGACAGAGGACTTTGAGGGCTTCAACGTTGTTGTAGCCAATGGTGAGTCTATGAGATGCACCCGTAAAGTTCCACAGTTGAGCATCACCATGGGGAACTACACCGCTACTGATGACTTCTATATTGTCGGCATTGGAGAGACCAACGTAGTATTGGGAGTTCAGTGGCTTCACTCCCTTGGTGAATTTCGTACTAACTTTCAGACGATGGAGCTGAAATTCAAGTCCGAGGGCAGGAATGTAACCTTGAGGGGTCTATCTACAGGAGCACCCAGGGTAGTCACAACTAAGAGGATGGAGAGGATCTTTCGGCACGATGAGGTGGATTGGGCCGTTCATTGCTTGGTTTCGACCAAGAATACAAGGAGTGACCGTCCAGAGTATCATGTGGATGTCCAAGGCCTATTGGACAAGCACAGTGCAGTTTTTCAGGACATACCTCCAGGTGTACCACCAGACAGGGGGTTTGAACACGTGATTGAGCTTGGGGACAACAAGCCAGTGGTTACTACTCCTTACCGTCACCCCAAACGGTTTAAGGATGAGATTGAGAGGACTATACACGAGCTTCTGGACATGGGGCATATTAGACCTAGTTCTAGTCCTTTTGCTTCTTCAGTGGTGTTGGTGAAGAAGAAAGATGGAACCATGCGAATGTGCATAGATTACCGTGCACTAAATAAGAAGACAATCAAAAATAAGTATCCTGTGCCACGCATTGATGAACTACTAGATGAGCTACATGGAGCAGTCTATTTTTCCAAAATAGACTTGCGATCTGGATATCACCAGATCAAGGTCAGAGAGGAGGATGTGCATAAGACAACTTTCAGGTGCCACTATGGCCACTTCGAGTTTTTGGTGATGCCATTCGGTTTGTCTAATGCACCGGCCACATTTCAGTCCTGCATGAACCATGTGTTCAACCGCCATTTGCGGAAGTTTGTATTGGTCTTCTTTGATGACATTTTGGTCTACAGTAGGACGTGGGAGGATCACATTCAACATCTTGATGAGGTGTTGGGAATTTTGGAAGCTAATTCGCTTTATGCGAAAGCTTCTAAGTGCGAGTTTGGTATGACAGAGCTGCTATATTTGGGCTATGTGATCGGAGGAGGTGGAGTCAAGGTGGATAGGGAGAAGATTCAGGCGATTTTGGATTGGCCACCACCTAGGACTTTGACACACTTAAGAGGATTCTTGGGACTATGCACATATTATAGGAGGTTTGTGAAGAACTTCTCTCGCTTGACTGCACCCTTGACAGACTTGACCAAGAAGGGGGCTTTTGCTTGGTCAAATTCAGCACAACAGGTTTTTGATCACCTTAAGGGGGTGATGAGTTCTTGTCCAGTTCTTACATTGCCAGATTTCACTCGGCCATTTGTACTCGAATGCGATGCATCAGGAGTGGGTGTTGGAGCAGTGCTCATGCAGGATAGGCATCCCATTGCCTATGAGAGTCGGAAATTGAGTCCAGTAGAGAGAGGATTCTCAATTTACGACAAGGAGATGTTGGCCATTATGCATGCATTGGTCAAATTCAGACAATATTTAGTGGGCAGCAAATTTGTGGTTCATACGGATCACAATAGCTTGAGGTTCTTTTTGGAGCAAAAGGATCTCAATGACCGCCAACAGAGATGGGTAAATAAGATTCAGGCTTTTGATTTCGACATAGAATACAAGAAAGGTAAGAATAATGTGGTGGCTGATGCACTGTCTAGGAGGCCTTGCTTTGATTCTATGATTTTCTTTATGTCAGAGATTTCAGCTGATTGGAAGGCTCATATACTTGTTGAGTACTCCAAAAATCAGTTTGCATGTGAGATTATGGATGGCATTATTCAGGATGATCGATACAGAGTGGTGGACGACCTCATCTACTACAAGGATAGAATTTTCCTTGTACCAGAGTCCAAAATGAAGGAGAAGATCCTTCGAGCAGTGCATGATACACCCTTGGCTGGACATCCAGGATATTTTAAGACATACAGGTACATCAGAGAGAGATTCACATGGAAGGGGTTAAAGGACGATGTCCTTAACCATGTCAGGGAGTGTTTGGTTTGTCAGCAAACCAAGGCAGAGCACTCTTTCCCAGCAGGACTTCTACAACCTCTGCCTATTCCGGAAGAATAGAAGTGGGAGAGTATATCCATGGATTTTATCACAGGTCTTCCCTCAGTGTATGGGCACGATTGCATATATGTGGTGGTTGATCGGTTGACTAAATATGCCCATTTCCTTTCTATGCCTTCAGGGCACAAGGCACCAGCAGTGGCTCAGACTTTCTTCACAGGTATTTTTAGGCATCATGGGTTGCCTAAGAGTATTGTCAGTGATAGGGATAAGATTTTCATGAGTACATTCTGGCAGGAGATCTTCAGGCTTGCAGGTACGGAGCTGACACCTAGTACCAGCTATCATCCACAGACTGATGGGCAAACTGAGATAGTGAACAAGTGGATAGAGGGCTACTTGCGTAGCTATGTTGCAGGACATCAACGTGCATGGGTCAAATGGCTACATATGGGTGAATATTGTTACAATACCACCTACCAGATGAGTATTGGTATGACTCCTTTTCGAGCATTATATGGTTATGAGGCATCCTCATTTGTAGACCTAGTATTATCAGATAGCCGAGCTCCCAAAGCTCGTGATTGGGTACAGGAGAACTAGGACATTCTAAAGGCTCTCAAGGAGAACATACAGAAGGCGCAGAATCAACAAAAGGTATATGCAGACAGGCACAAAATTGAGAGATCATTCGAGGTTGGAGATTTGGTCTTCTTACGGTTGCAGCCATACAGACAATCCTCACTCAAGAAGAGCGGTGCAGAGAAGCTAAAACCGCGATTCTATGGGCCATACAGGATAGTGCGCAGAGTTGGGGCAGTAGCATATGAGTTGGAGCTTCCAGAGCACAGTAAGATTCATAATGTCTTCCATGTTTCGTGCCTCAAAAAGGCACTTGGACAACATATTGCGCCTTCCACAGATTTACCACCATTGGATGACGAGGGGAAGTTGGTCTTAGAACCAGAATCTATTATTGAGGTAAGACAAAGGAAGCTTCGAACAAGGTAATCACAGAATATCTAGTGCGGTGGAAAGACTTACCACTAGAGGATGCCACTTGGGAGGGAGAGCAGATTTTACAGCACCCTAGTTTACGTTCGCTTGAGGACAAGCAAATTTTGGGAAGGGCGGACTGTAATGTCCCCATTCCTACCTCCACGGTCTAGCTGACTGGTTTTCCGTCTTAGCCTTGGTCATACCCAAGGGGCTAGCGGCGTAGAGAGTTGTTGGGTATGGTTTTCACCTACATTTCACTTATATGTTATGTTTTGGCGTTATGCATGTACTTTATGATGACTTAAGTGAAAAGGTGGGGGTAATGTTCTATTTCTTCGTTGGGGTCACTTAAGTGGACTTTTTGGCCTAGGAGAAATAAAGTCACTTTAAGTGACGATTAAAATATGACATATCTCCAAGGGGGGTCGAATTAGGGTTTTATGGCCACTTTTATGATGGAAAAAGTTATAAAAGGTGGTGTTTGGGGAGGAAAAAGGATAGAGGTTCATTTTGCCATCTTATGTTGGAGCTTTCAGCTTGCTTTCCTTGCTTGTGGAGGTGAAATTCCACAGGAACCCTAGCTTCGGTAGTGAAAGATCTATCCCTAGCTAGTAGAGCACTCTTCGGTGGTGAGAGATCCAGCCCTAGTTTGCTATTGTGGAGTTTATTCAGATCGGGTTGTCAGATTCAGAGTTTCAGAGGCTTGTTGATCCAGTTTCAAGTCCAGAAAGAGAAGACAGCCATATTCAGTAAGAGAGATCATTTATTTTATCAGTGGAACTTCTTGTCATTGCATGTTGATGCATGTTACATGCATGTCATTGCATGTTGATGCATGTCATTGCATGTTGATGCATGTTACTTGCATGTTGTTGCATGTTAGTTTAATTGCAATAAAAGTGAAGATATTGGTTATTTTCTGATTTTATACCTTGCTGCCTTAACTGTACTTTGCTGTCATATTTTTCTATATACTGCTGTCATAAAATCAGATTTTTATTTGTGAAAATTTGGTTGGAAATCTTGAATATAAAATAAATCCGGAAAGGGGATGTTATTGGTGTTTTGCATTGCCATATATTTATAAAAATTATATCTTCCAAAAGAAATCAGAAATTGCCATTTTGTGGTGTGTTCTTTGGTATTTTCCTTCTCTATGCAAATCGCATTTTTCCAATATAAATCAAATCTGTACTAGTGTTTCTAGCTTTTGGTGGTATTTTCAATTGGGTTTCATTCTATTTCATTAAAGATTTCAATCAGAATTTGGAGGGGACATTACATACCGTACCGCATGCACGAAATGTTTCGAGATGGTATGAAAGGGGGACGTTTCGATGCAATCTAGGCTAAGAGGAATTGGGTTACATACTCCTTTATCCACTTAGTTAACCACAACGAGTTGAGAGCAAAAAGGCATTCTAACCTGCGGCTTCTATCACACAAGAAGGATGAGTACAAGCAAGGGCCAACAAAGTGTTGGGATATAGACCCGAGACTCCAAACTTGGATGCTTCCATTGGCCAACTTTCATTGCTAGACCCGGACCTAAAGCGTACTTTGCATGACCTACATGGTGGAGCTAGCGGGAGCGGCATTGTTGATGCTTGTGGTTCTAATGAACCACATGATGGTGATGATGCTCTCATTGAAGACATTGGAGGAGAGCCATTTGATTATGATTATAATTAGACTATTAGTATGCTGATTTATCTTGATTTTTGTGTATACATTGTAACATTTGAACAATGTACTTGTTCCAAGTTCAATCAATGAATATCATGACAAAATGCATTGAATTATCAATATGTTTGTGGCTTATTTAATATTTTGTTTACTCTATGCATGTATAAGGCTGAAATTTGGCTATATTTGTTAATATATATTGTGCACGGCCGTACCCAAGTGCCGTACCCCAGGCCCCCAAAAGATTTGTTGTACCAAATTCCCATACTAGTACCCAAACGGTACCCCCTACCAGCTACCTAGATAAATTTTAATATTTGATAGCAATTTTAAGTTTCATTTTAGCAAAGTAAAAAAATGCTTCTGTTGAACTAGAAGCTAAAAAGAACACATTGTACTTATGAAAATACTCCAAGGATCTGTTTATATTCGGTAGAAAAGAAAGGTGAACCTTAAGAAATATACCCAGCAGTACTGACTTATATTGACAAGGAATATGAGCAAAATAAAACTCGAAAAAACTATTTACCAATATGCACAAGGATTCCTCCCTTCAATGCAAATCACAAGGGCCACAGCCATTTCCACTATGGATTGCCAAAATCTTTCACTGCCAGGTATGTTTCGACAAGATGCATCAAGAATTGCATCCTTGTACCAACCAAGCTCAGCTGAATTCAGATTCTTTGCTAGATGTACAAAGGTACTTATCGCTTGCATCTGACATGCAATAAGAACATACAAGCAAAACAAACATTCAATCTCTTTAAAAAATTAAAAATGATTCTTACTACAACCACAATTCAGTCCATATGCTTGCTGGCAATACAAGATCTGTCAGTTAATTTAAAACAGCGTCATTTGCTATAGACATGACTTATTGCATTACATATGATTAGCTTTTTTTCTGAAATATCTTCTGATTATCCAGCTTACAGCATTCTACAACTATGTATCTGGTAAGTTAAAATATTCAGAGTAATTAGAGACCATGGTTGAAAATTTACATAATTTACATTGAAAATCTAGTGCTATGTTAAGTAATTAAGATAATCACAACTCACAACTTATCTTATTTAACTTGCCTGTATTTCCTACGGTATGACATTTTGATTTTCTGAGATTTCCACAGTTCGACATTTTGTTGTCACCAATACACCCAAATTTTGCAAATTCAAGGCCATGATTAACGTTAACATCTGAGTAATATAGCATGACTGATGATCTCATAAGAAGAGATTTCTGGTTTATTTTGTCCTATTCTATTCTCTCTAGGATAATATCTGTTCTTAGTTTAATGGATGATTGTTCTGATTTCTTTCTCCAGTACCTTCTCTCTATGTTTAAGCCCTTTCATTTCTTGTTTTATCACTTTCCCGAGCTCCCAATGTTTCAATTTTATCATTTCTATACTTGAAGCATTATGCTTTGCTTTTATCCAGTTTTGCCCAATCAGGTTGCATCATTGGCATTTGTTCGTTATCTATTTCCCGGAGTTTCTTTTGCTTCACTTTGGTCATTCATTTTGGGTTTTCCTCGAGTTAACAAGAGTATGCTGGATGGCATGCTCTTGTTCTATTTCACCCCGGAGTGCCTTGATTTCTGAAGGCTTCTTCTTTCTTGTATTTTCTCGGAGGTAGCAAGAACCAAGTGGCAACTTCTTGTCACATGTTACCCCGAGCTTTGTTTACACATTTTGAACCTTTCATGTGCTCAAACTTCATGAGGTTAAAATATTTGTCTTTATCCCGATCATATTGCCCCCAAAGTCTCTCCATGTCGTGCCTTAAGTCCTTAGTGTTTTTCTTTCGTTTTACTCTAAGAGTGTTGGCTAGATTTTCTGCATAGCTGAAAACCTAGGCAGTCATGAGATAAATCTCCCTCATTTACCGGTGAGGCTCCCGTGTCAGATTTGTCAATTAAAATATGCTAGTATCTATATGGGGTTTTACTTTAACTATTCAGCTCATGAACCATAGTTGTATAGCTCTGCAACAAGTAAGCAATTGTTTAAGAAAGGAAATATTTATAGAAGAAAAAATAATAAAACACAGGGAAGAAATGGGAAGATGTGCAACCCAATCAATAGATAACAGAGTTGATTGCATGCACATAGAAGAAACCAATAGATATCAACACACAGAATTATAAGCAAAGGCAACTCCAAATCTAGATCTAAAATAACACAAAGTTTATTAGAAGATCTAAGATAGAAAGCTAGAAACAAAATGCACCGTGACACAAAGTTCTCCGAAAACCTACTCCTTTATATTCCTTTGCTTCAAGTGGTATCGGAGTTTCAACAAAGTCCAAACACAAGAATGTTACTTACAAATTATAATCTCTAACCCAAAGGTTCTTCCTCTACTTATAGAATGTTGAGGGGCAATTACAAGTCAAAGCTTTTAGTTGAACTCGCACATGTGGAAGCGGGAAAGAAACAACGCAATCTCCCTCCTGAATTCCTCTTTGCATGACATGCATGATTTGCAACTGAAAATAGAACCTTCTATTTTGCACGTCTGCCACCTATCTCCAAGTAGTTGACTTCTTCAAGTAATGGCTTTTAAACCAATCACTTAAGTTTTATAATTTAATTGATCACTCAATTATTTTGTCGGAGGAAATAAGAGAAAGAAGAAAAAGAGGAAAGTTGCAGTCTTGTCCTTTTTCATATTCTGCATGCAACTGATTCTTTTGCCTTTGATTCTCACCAAGCTGGATCTGGGAGCAACTGGATTTGGAAGCGGCTGGATCTGGAATTTTTCTTACGGGTGTTGCCTTCACCTTGTCTTCCCTTTTATCCTTGAAGCTTTTGCAGTTCTTCTCCTGTACATGCATCAATGCAATGTCTGTCGTAAATAACTCATCATTTTTATTTTTAATTGCATATGAGCAATTAAAAATTCTGGAAAGCACTCCGGGTGAATGCAACTTCAATGAAGGCTTCAACTTGGAAGATTGGGAGCACATGCACAAGATCCTGGAAGAAATTTTCCACACACTGACTTCTACACAGGCTGCATCAAAAACAAGAGGATGAATTTTTGCCGGAAGCTTTTGCAATTATGAGATCTGGATCTGAATCTGGATCTGGATCTGGCCTGGATTTGTGTCTCCGATGTCAGCAAATCTGGAAGTAATGCATGACTCTGTTGTGCTCTCTTTTTCATCCCTCTTTGCCATGGCTATGTCTATCTTTGTCTGAACAATTCTTTTTCTCCTTATTCGGCCGGAATTCTTCAAAATTGGTGCAGATCTAGATAATTCTTCAGATTCGAGGATATGTTCAATGTATTGGACATTGATTTAAGCTCCCTTTCTCTTATAAAAACACCTGTAATGAATTCCTGCAATTAATTCAGACAAAGATGGCAACCGGAACATGAACAGTGGATTTTAATCATAAAAATCTACATAATTCAAGCTGCTGCCCCAAAATTTGATGTTTTATTTGCATGCAAAGCAAGCATGAATTTTACCAACTTCACCTAAGCACCTATATCACTTATGCAAACAATTATCCAGACACAAATCAACCTCCTTCAACCTATGCGCCAAAATTGGAAGCTTCCAGCATTAATTACACCTTCTGAGCAAAAATCCTCTTCAAATGGGGCGCACTTTTTGTCTGGGCTACACTTCTCTACTTTTGAATTAATTAATTCATCCTTATGGCAGCCCCTGCTTATATAATCCTCATAATTCTATAATTAATTAATGTCTTTCCTATTCCTGGCAATTAATTAATTATTAAATAAGTTTTACTCTTCAAATGGGGCACCTATTTTGTGCATGCTCATGGCTGCCATTAAATAAATTAAATTTATTTAATTTTAGTCTTCTGCTTCCAGTTAACTCAAGTCTCACAGTATGCTTTGACCTTAGCCACTGAAAATAGAAATTATTAAATCATTTAATACTTTAAAAAGTATTATTTCTCTCCCAAATGGGGCGCACTTTTTGACATGAAGGGGTTGCATTAAATAAATAATATTTATTTAATTTTAGAACTATCTAATTCCAACTTCCTTTTGTCCACTTTCCTTTGTTGACTTTTCCACAAGCCTGGCGCCAAAATTGGAGAAGAAATTAATTTAATTAATTAATTTAAGGCTGCCTTTCTTTCCCTAAAGGGGTCGCACTTTTTGGAATAAGGAATTTCTATTTTTAAAAGTCAATTGGCAATGAGATTATTTACCCTGCAAGGCAGCTCCGAAAATCCCATGATTCACTTAAGTTGTTTGACTTTCATAATGGGATTATTTACCCTGCCAGGTAGGCAATAAAATCCCATTAATGCCTTAAGTGATTTTTCTTTTATTTCACAATGAAAATTTTTACCCTGCAAGGCAAGTAAGAAATTTCCGCTTGCCTGCTGCTTCTAATTTTCCCATTGTGACTTAAGTGACGTTGCTTCCATGGGAAAAAGTACCCTGCTAGGTAGGTACAAAATTCCCACCTGTCTGCTGCTTCCAAAAATCCCATGATCCACTTCAAACCCTCTTTTTCCAAAAATGCGGCCAGCCTAGAAGAAGCTTTTTGGTGCACAACTTCGTCTTTTCCAAGAGAACCAGACCTCCAATGGCGAATTCCTTCTGGCACAACGTGCATAGGTGATCTCCAAATACCCAGACAAGAATCAGACCAAACTAGCAAAGGAATTGATCCAGAGAAATTTCACAAAAAACGAAACGAGAAAACACAAAAAACACAACGTTGCCAGAAGTCACAAATAAAGCCCAGAATTCATTCCTGGTTAAAACCCTACTGGTATATGGGAATAATGATATGTACGATCACAACAAAGTTAAACCGAGCACAAATTGCCTCAAACGGGCTCAAAATAATTAAATAAAAATTTCCGTAGGCCCATGACAGAATAAAACAATTTTGGGCATCTAGGTATTTGTCAAAAATGGCTTATATGGCTCCTTGGGAATATCTTGACACATTACAGAACTTTCTAGCAATAAAAACACAAAACGACCCATTATTTTAAAAGTACGATTTTTTTAAATAGGGTAGTCCCAAATTTCAGGGTGAAATCTGGGGACACCAAAGTGAATGAGGTTGCACCGTGTGATGCCATCTTGTTGTCTTTTACCCACGAGACTTCAAAGGTGAGGGCATGGTTTGCACTTTGTCCTTTCATGTTCTCTCGTTGTCTTGTGGTCACTTTGTGGCCTGTATTTCCTTTGCCCTTGTTTTCACCCCAAGTGAACAAGATAGTGACAGTGTCACAATCTCATTCTCTTATGCTGAGTAAGGGATGTTTGTTGTTTTTAACTCAGATTGTATTCATATAATTCGTGAGCACTTTGGTTTCATCTGTGTCTTTCAAAATGATCCCTGGTATACAAAGTTTAAAGAATCGAGGCCTGCAAAGTATTTTCAATCAATTTAGATGTCGCTTAGATGTACTCGAGATCTATTGCTCATCAATATAATCCGATTTTGGTATGGGGGCTAATGTTTACTGATAGTTCACAATTTGGCAGGTATGGCATACTCCGTAATTTATTGGGACTAAATGTACTAATTCACAATCTTATCTTCTGAAGAACAGGTTGTGGGTTCCAAGATGAAATTTGTGTATGACAAGGCTCCTTGTCTTTTGGATCAATCAGATAATGCAGGAATTTATTGTTTTGTTCTCGTTAAATGTACCTCATTCGGCCATGAAGAACAGTAGTTGCATCCAAAGTGTGGGCGAAATCATGCTGACTGACCAGCGTACCTTTGTTTCCTCCCTTGGGCAAAAAGGAGGATGACAACAATGATATCGAACCTGAACTGCAAAGTCATCAAGCAAGGGTGGTACAAGAAAGAATGACTCATTCATCTTGATATCAAGATTAATTATATGCATAGGGTGGAGGTGGATCAGATAGCCTTCAAAAAAAGTCCAGCGATGTGAAGAAGTAACAATTACCGATCCTACCCCTTGCAGCTTTCAGTTTGTTGGTCAACTTGCCTAGCACTGTGGTTTTGAAGTAGGGATGTGCTTTTGTCTTTTTAAGAAAAGGTAAACAGTCACTCAAACTGTCTGTTTCATATTCCACGGAAGAAAGAGTCTCCATGCCTATAAAAGTTTGTAACGCTTTTATATGAGGGGCAGACTTTTAACTGAAAAATCTTGTGAAGAGATATCAGAAGAACAAAAAAATTAATACAAAGGATTTCATTTCTCTGCAAAATATGGTGGCATGCTATGTCTTATATATAGTGTAATGTTATCTTTAGCTTCTATTATTTTTTTATTGCATTGTGCACTCCTTTTGCCAGTCATTCTGAGTTTGTAAGGTTTGTTTATATATCTGAAATTTTGTTACATGAACAAACTGAGACTTTTGTTAGGTTGTTTAATTTGAATTTCTATTTAGCTACATGATATGGTCCTGGCCCTATGTTTTATGTAGAGGGAAAGAAGTTTGAAAGCAAATATCATAATTTTACAGTAATTTGCGATACGGAAATTAGAGTTACACAAAATCAGTGATACGAAAGGGGGATCAATCAGTTCAGTTCAGAAAAGTATAATTTTTCTCATTCAAACTCAAACAAACATGCTCACACTCATAATTTGTCGGGTTCCATAACAAAACCAACAAGGCAAGAGAAGACAAGGGTGAAGATGATCATGTACAGAAGCTGAAGCGGAACAATATTGAGGCCTTCGAGAATTTCTAGACCCCCAGAAACCTAATGGCAGGCTTATTTTTCAGCATAGGGTTCATAGACAGCCTGTCTCCTTGTTACAGCAGAAAAACAGATGGGTTCGGAATCTGCCAGACCTTCATACATGCAGCAAAGGGGCCCTGGAACAGCCAAGGCAGAAGCCTCGTGTTCCTTGCTTCTAGTCCAAGTGACCCCTGGGAAAAGCAGACAGGTTCAGCACATGTTGAACTTGTTGCAATCAATCAAAATGGGTTTGGCAGTTGTTGACCTCTAAAAATGCATAAAGCAAAAAGAGGACTGTGTGGTCCCACAAGAGTGAGACAAGCACAGTATCATGTAGTTCTGTGCAATAGGAAGATCAAAGGTGGACAGATGCTGGGTGAGGAAGAGGACGCTGCAGATGATCTGGGATCATGCAGACCAACAAGAGCACATGAAGGCACATGGGAAGCTTCTTGAACCAACTAGATGTGTGAAACTAAGAGAGAACCAAACAAGACCGGGAAGACTGACAACTGGATCCAACAGTGCTCCTACTGCGCAGGTCACAATGGTTTGGCAAACCTATAAATATCTCCAAGGGTCATTCATCTGAGTCACAGGGTTGACTTACAGGGTTTGATGAGAAGTTTTGAAAAGCAAATTGTTATCAAAGGGTTCAAAGAAGCGTGTCATATAAAGAGGTTCCGAGCAGTTTGTACTATGTTATATATCTTTGTTGTATCTTGTACTACCTATAGACACTAAAATCTGAACAAAATCATTATTACATCATGTTTTTGGTAAGCTTTTATATATGTGGGTCTTGAACAATGGAACTAAGTCTTAGTCCCTCAAGTCCTTGGGGTTTCACTCTTATATTGCTTGATCTGAGATTTGACTTTTTGGATGTTTGCTTATGCTTTTATGCTGTGTCACAAAGATCTCTGGCCTATTTTATTGTTTATTTGCCTTTTGCTAATGTTGGGTCAAAACCATACAAATTGGTCAAGACCGTACTACAGACCTGACCAAGATTTACGTTCTTGCCCCTTTTTATGTTTTGGGCCCTTACCGTCTGCTTAGGTCTCTTCTCCACCTTTTGTCTTTCACAATTTATATTTATGGTCGGCTTTGTGCGCCACTAAGATTCAAATTTCAAAGTGATAGACTCTTATATATACAAGTTCACCTAGCAAGCACCTATCTATGTACCAAATACAAGGCTAAGAATTCAAGAGTACAATCTTCATACTGCATATCACAACATAGGAGGGCATAAATCTGTTTTTGACATCTGCACACAAGGGTTTCATGGGAGCAAAGTAGCATAGCCCGCTATCGGTGTGGAAGCACAAGGGCAACACTAGGTCAAGGGCTTAGATTGCATGCACACGTCCAAAACACACTAGGAGAACTACGTTGAGTCTGAAATGTAGTGCGGCACTCAATGACTCACAAACGAGATGACCACCGACGTCAATCCGACTCAAATATTTGCATCTTTTATTTTTAGATCTAATGAGTGCTTGAGGTTCTTGCAAGAAGTCGGGTTAGTTTTGCAAGTACATGTGCGAAATTTAGGGTTACATGTGAATCTGAACAGACAAAAGTGTGACACAAGCGACAACAAAGAAACCCAAAATAAATCAGACTCTGAGGAGCTAGTGGTCCAAGATAGTAGGAAAGGTCGATTTGTGGTATCCAGTCCTGACCTTCTATACGGTCCTGCCCCTAGATGAAGTTTGCAAAGAACAGTTGATCTGGTTCATTCAAAATCCTTCACATTTCCCAGTTCTAGCAGTGGCACAATCTGAAACTGATATGAGACCTTTGTACGGTCTTGCCCCTAGATGAAGTTTGTGAAGAACAGTTGATCTGGTTCATTCAGAATCCTTCACATTTCCCAATTCTAGCAGTGGCACAATCTGAAATTGATCTAAGACCAGCTAAGTCATTCTTCTAACCCCTCTTGTGATTTCAATTGATTTATCAGTTTGGCATGCTTGCAAATAGCCTAGTTTCCATTGCAAATCTATAAATAATTGTATTATTCTATACCTTGTAACATATAATAACCAATCCTAGTTAAATCAACTGAATTAATCTTTTGAAATTAATCGAGGGTTGATACACTACACATTTCACGAGTTGTCATGACCTTTGATATAACATGTAACTTCTTGTATAATGAATAAAGTATTGGTTCTACATTATGTTCAATTATGAATGTATGTCTTTAGTTCTTAGTTGAATGTTTGTTAGTGCTTTCATGTGCATAGTCTATTTCTATGATTAATCACACAATAGGGACATGGTGATCTCTCACTACACTTCAAATTACTACTCAAGTGTTGTGTTTGAGTAATATGTCAATGTGGTAGTGCTTCTTTGTTGAGCAAGGTTTCGCTTGTGCCAAGCCGGATGAGTGACCCAAAATAGCCCAGCATTTTTCTTTCATTGTTAGGATTTTATTAGCATTTATTGTGGAGATCAGCTTTGTGTTTTGTGCCAAAAGCGCATGAAATGTTGAAGCCGTGATATTTTGCGTGGATTTGTTGATGATAATTCAAAGAGATTATTTTCAAAACCCTAGCGATGAAAAGCTAAATTCTTTGTGGTAATTCAGAGGCAAGACCGGAGTTGCGAGATCGGGAAGAACGTAAGACTATTGACCGGGGAGGAATTGTTGGAAGAACGGAAGACTATTGACCGGGAGGAATGGCTGCATAAAATTATGGATGGTAGACCTAAGGAGTTACTTGTCGAGTACTCCATGAAGGAGGCAATGTCATATGGATGTCACAAAGACCCACATAGGATGGGTAAGGCACATGACTAGCTTGTGCGGTGATGAGATACACTCCAATGAAGAAGATTTGCATGGTGAAAAATTTCCAAGTCAAGAGAGTCAATTTGATGTGGATGAATAGGATCCACTTGAGAGTGGAGATGATTACATAGAATCCGAAGGAAGGAGTCTAGACTGAGCTTACCTAAAGCCGATGCTTTTGATGTTTAAATTCTCATAAATAAAATTTCAGCAAGTGTTATAGGCTTTGGTGAAAGTGTAGAGAAAATGAATGGTGTGGAGAAGACTACTCACGTAACAAGCATGGGTCTTGGTGGGGTTGTGAGTCGAAACACAACAAGAGGATATACTAGTCCAACTATAAATTTTTTTGTTGGCGCTTGCAAGCAGATTTTTGCAAATTAACATTTGTTTGATGCCAAACAATGGGGTGGTTGGATCTAGTGGATTGAGAGAGAAACAACAATTAGGAAAACTAGACAAACAACTCTAATAGGTTCTATAACAACACATTTTTATGAAATGTCAATTTAACTCCTAAGTATTGAATGATTGAGGATGCATCCACGCACAAGCACATGTGAAATTGCATGGAGGGCTAAGGGAATGACCTCATCAAAAGAAAATGCGCGCTAATTCACCACGAATTGTTAGATCCAACACACATGCGCGGTATCGGAAGCGTGATTTGAACGAGGTTAGAGTGGACTTTGAGAAACTAATGGTGCTTTCTCACAAGAATTTCATATTCCAAAGTTTGGTACCGGTAGAGCACATGCCTAAAGAGGTTAAACTAGAGATAAGTGAAAGCGTGCACACATATGATGCGCAATTTAAGACATTGTTGTCGATGTCGATGATTGATTTCCTATGGCATCCATCCACTCCAAAATGCGCAGAGGGTTTGCGCGAGACTTTTGCCTCCTTTCCACAAGCAATTGGCAATGAAGGCCTTCCCAAAACCATTGAGACGTTGGAAGTCGCACGGTAGTTAGAAGATGCCAACATCTTTAACACCGATATCGACCCATTTTGGAGCCACATATCTCAGCTATGCGATTCAATTCCGTGAGGTTGACCGCATCCAATGTACAAGAAGCTCAACATGCAAAAAAATGGTGCATAGATTGTAAGGTTGCAGCATACATTGGGCAATTGTATATGCCAAGAGTAAAAACAGTGAAGTTGTGCTACGTAAAGTGTCGGGAGAGAAAGAGAGCCAAAGTGGTTTAATACAAGATATGTGAACAATGAGATACATGAGGCACAAAACCAGGAGACAAGACAGGGTGTTCTTATGTACACACCAAAGGCCCAGGTGTATGGTAGAAGATCTTACGGACACAAAGGTGGTAGACAAATTGGAAATAGGTATCAAGGATCTTGCTATAAGTGCAAAGTTACTAACCATCACCAAATGGAGTGCCCTACATTCTTGACATGCACTCATTGTGGAGGACATAAGATTGAAAAGTGTCTTGACTTGTGCAAGAATATTCGCAAGAGTGAGAAGGCACAAAAGGTTGTAAGGATGATTAAGCTAGTGCGAAGAGAAGCGAGAGGGCACCTAGGCGGAATGTGCAAAATTGTGGCACAAAACCTAAGGTGAATATAACTACTAAGAGTGGGGTTGATATTCATGCAAAGAATGTCCCTTCTTTGGCAAATTATGAAACATTGTATAAGTCAATGGTAGGTATCTTGAGCACAAGAGGTGATCTGGACCTTGCGAGGGTAGATCAAGTTGCATGTGGGAGTAAGAGGCTAAAATGAGAGAACTCCTAGCTTGAAGGAGATAGTAGAGCTCTCATAAAGTTTCATCGTGATGAAGCGAGGAGTGTTATCTTGTTACCAAATTTTCCACGCAAAGCATTGAATAGCACTTGGCTATTTTTGGAAAATTGGCTAAAATTAGCGAAGTGCTAAAATAGAGGTTTGCTAAAAATGGAGGAGCTAAAAAACAAGCTTGCAAAAGACAAAAGCGAGAAAAGTCAAAAGTGGAAAAGACAAGCAAAAAGACAAAAGGATAAAGTTTTGAAAAGACGAAAGTGGAAAAGACAAAAGTAGAAAAGACAAAAGGATAAAGTGGAAAAGACAAAAGCATAAAGCAAAAAGACAAAAGGATAAAGCGTGGAAAAGACAAAAGGATAAAACAGAAAAGACAAGAGGATAAAGTAGAAAAGACAAAAGGATAAAGTGAAGAAAAGACAAAAGGATAAAGCAAAAAGACAAAAGCAAAAAGACAAAAGGATAAAGGACAAAAGAGAAAAGTCAACAAAAGACAAAAAGAGTTTGTGTTTGTTTTGAACACTTGCATGTTTGAAAGGGGCAGAGTTTCTGTTTGTTTTGAACACTTACATGTTTGAAAGAGACAAAGGGGTGAATAAAATACTTATTTTATTCTTGCATGCAACAAGGGGCAGCCTATATATATGGGCTGATTTTTTTGATGAATACACACACTCTTCCAGTTGTTTTGCTCTGGCAATCCTAGCTTGTACTTGCATCTCTGAATAGAAAAACTCCATTTTGCCTTCTCATATCACTGGTTTTCTGAGTATTCATCGTGTTTATCAGGGTATTGTATTGCTTTGTTGTGGAATTTCTTCCCTATACTGTTGTCCCTTACCTAAACCTTTGAATTAATTTTGCAGATTAGCCTAGAGTTGTGCATGTGTGTGGATCTCTATATTTTTGTATGCAGTAGTACATGTGTGTGTCAAATCATTGGTGTATCACCTCATTTTACATTTCCCGCATTCCTTCTCCCTTTTCCTTGTCAATTTTATTAGTTTTTAGGTGATTCACAAAGGAACCACCTACTTTGGAGGTTCACCTCAGTCATAGGTTACCCACGACCTTGAGGTGTTCCAATTTTGTCAACAGGAGAGAGAGTACACACACCATTCTCTATTTGGGTGCACTTCTGGGTGACAACAGATTCTAGCACGCCCGGTGGGACAATACAAAATTTGCTAAGGAAGTTGATGCTAGTCTTTGCAAATACTAGTGTTTCACACACAAATATTCAACATCGGCGACTCCATTGGATCAAGGATCTTGTTTTCTCAATCAGCAGACTAGTTTCCTTCATATTTTCATATTTTTATGAGGTTGTGCAATCATGACTTCAATTCCTCATTGGAATTCCGAGTTTCAAGAGAATTATTGTAACTATGCTCTTAATGACTAATCCGGAAACTACTTCAAGTTTGTCCTGAAATTTTGCAAACACAATGGAACAAAAAGATTTGGTCATTAAACCGCGCACGCTGCTCTTTTGATGTTAATTTGAAATTTGCAATTCTCTAACACTTTGATGTTGTCCAATGTATGAGCTTTAATTGAGACAAAAGCCGGGAAAGATCGCTAACACATAGATCCAGTCGTGTAGGCATAAAATATATAAGGTTTCCCCAACTATCTACGGGGTGATTCTTCGACTAATGAAGAATCATCATTGATTGATAACTTCAGCCCAACCTCCATAGTTCTAAAACCAGAATCTTGGAGATGTTGATCAAATAGAACGTCTTAGGCTCATGACGCGAATCCGTCTGAACTCTCAACCCAAAAAATATTCAAGCAAGCGCCATGAAGAGCTCTCGTCCAAATCTCGGAGAAAAGCAAGCTGAAATGTGAGCATCTTTGTAGTATTAACAAAGAGGGGTAAAAACACACTCCATAGTTCTGATATGATTAAAAACAACTCCACGGGAGTAGAAACCAACCTTACTGCATAGAAGAAACAACCATATCCTCATCTATTCCCTCGTGTTGTGAAAACCATTCGCAACAAGACAAGCCTTGAACTCGTCTAAAGTACCATCAGCTTTGCTTGTGAACATTTTCACCCATTTGCATCCAATGGATTGTATAATTGATTTATTCTGAAGTACTAGAAAAGGTCAAAAGAAAGAGCAAAATGATTGTGCTCTGCTGAAATAACCACCTTGTACCGGTCCTCCAAGCCAATGTCTTTGTTTTAATGGCTTTTCATGCCATCTCACCAAGAGTGGATTTTCTTGCCATCTCACCATGCGCCTCGTGGCATCCTAGATAGTGGAGTCACCCTCCACAATTCTTTGAGTGGCTTTTCTTGCTAGCTCGCCATACATCACATTCCTAACATTCCTTACACTTTGAAGTTTACATTATTTATTATTATACAAATATCCCTATCCTCTCTGCTCCAGTGACTCTCCATATGCTAATAAAACTAAATTAGAAATTGCAGTAAATCTTACATGGTCTCTACATAATGAAAAATGTCTAGTTGCGCTTGAATCAATGAACTAGCATTTGGTAGCACTATGTTGAGCATGATGTTGGGAGAGGATACTCTTCCTAAGAATCCTATTCATTTGCATTTGCTGCTAAATTTGCCTCATCTTGTGGCTTTTTGTTGTGTTCAGAAATATCATACTATCACTTCTGACAATTCTTTTTGATAGATGCCCAAACTTATGATAGTAATGGCATTACACCTAGCATTTTCAAGATTCACCAAAGTGAAGTTTCCACCTCCCCTTTGACTGAGCAATCAATGCACTCTTTGATTGTCCAAAATTGGGCTCAATTACTTGTGTCTGCCTTTGTTCCTTCTACAGCAAATAGGAATTGGCATGAACAAAAGTCAAGGTTTGGCTTTCCACCATCAAGTGTAAGGCCTCCACAAATGTCTTGTCAAAGGCGGTAAACCATTCGAACAAACGCAATTGGATTGTCATCATCCATCTTTTTATTGATGGCACCGAGATGGTCTCGAAATCATTCATCCAAAGAAGATATTAAGAGTGGGATCCACCCTCATGCATCATTGCTGAAAACAGCAAATTCTATACATACAATAACCGACTTTTCTCCAAGTTTTCACTTGTTTTTAGACTACTCCAAAGCATTCTTCAGATTACTCCAAAGCATACTTAGATCAATGGCATTCGGACCTCAAGCATCAAATCATCCAACACAAACAGCTTAAACAACAAGGCCTCCTTCGGACGTTTGTCATAATTTGCAAAGTTCATGCAATAGGCCTTCATTTAGTGCCAAGAATGAATTTATCACAATCACAATACTCCATAACTCAAGTAATATTTTGTCCCTTCGACATTGTAATTACAACCAATTAACTTTGGTGCTATACTATCCTTGAAAAAAATACTTTTAGCAAATCTAGATATTTTTGTTAAATCCTAGGGCAGCAGTATTGATAAAATTAACTTTTATAACAGTAGCGATAATCTGATTTTTATAAATAAAAACAACGAACCATAATGCGTAAAAATCAGTCTTTTATTTAATTATTTCCAACCAGCTACAATAAAAATACGATTAATGTCTCGAATACAATTGTTTGGAGCTAAACTGGTGGAACACTTTCACCCTTGATGACCACTACAACCCCTGAATGGCATTGCCCAGCTGAGAAGTGAGGGATTCCGTCCTCAAATCCATATGCAAATGAGAGATTTCGTCCTCTATTGTTGTTGCAAAAGCAGAAGCTACTTGCAAACAAAGAAAATAACTCATAAATTTCCAAGATGTTTGTACAATGAACCCCAAATATGTCTTTATAACTTCCAAACACTCGTCAAAATGGGCGTCCCCCTTTTAGACTTACATGCATGATCTTTGAACAATTAAAAATAATAAATCCCTCCTCCATGTTGGCGCCCCATTCTAAGAATAGGATTGAACACATTTAAAAATACTTTATCCACCTATCCTAAAATTATGAAATGTCCCTCTTTTCGGAATAACAATTTGAAGACCCTTGGCCTATTCGTCTACCAACAGCTAAGGGACATCAACAAGGTAGACTTAAGTCGTTAAATTATTATTAAGTGACAATATTAAAATAAAATATTTTTAGCACTTAAGGTAATTTATAGGACTTAATAAAATATTAATAGTGGTCAATATGTTTTTATTTCCCCTAGGAGTTTTGGCGACTTGTTTTGGGATGTCATGGGAGCCTTAGAAAGGATAAACAATTATAATATGAATTTTGTATTCCCTCTAAGGGAAAGTGCGACTTGGGTGGGAAAGTCTTTGGGTGCTTTGTGCATAGAAAGAATAACCAATTTTCATTGGTTATATCATAGGTAGCCTTTTTAGGTCACTTCTCTTATATATGTGAGCAAGTCGACTTGGGGGGCATTCATGCTTTCATTTTATACTTGCAAATTGGCTTAGAGCTGAAGCTATGCTACAGCAATTTTCTAAGGACGAAAACCCTCATGAAAAGGCACCGGAAGAACGAAAACTCTTCCTTTCTCATGATGTGAACATTCAGATTTAAATCTGCATCTTTATATATTTTCTACAGGCTGGAGCGACCCAGTTTGGGGTATATTTTCATCTATTTGGAGCTGGAAAACTTGTATTTTCATTTGCTGCTGTTACAAGGGTATTTTCAGGAATTATTGCAATATCTTCCAATATATTTCCAAGGGTTTTCAGTGTATGTTTCGCTGCTGCAAGTACAGGTCAGATCTGGCATTGTTTACCATTGTAAAAATCTGCATTTTAACTTCAGTTGTGAGTGTTGGCACTGCCTAATATCTATTAAATTTATATCTTCCAAAACAAATCAGTTTTGGTCATTTTATGGTATGTCCTTTGGTATTTCTTTCCCTCCTTGCAAATCGCATTTTTTCAGAAATTCAGATCTGCAGTAGTATGCTCAGCAGTTAAGGGTATTTTTCAGCTGTGTTTATTCTATTTTATTGAAAGCCTTCAATTAGACTTTGGAGGGGACATTACAGTGGTATCAGAGCTAGTATTCCTCCCATCCTGTGAAAGAATCAGCAGTGATAAACTTGAATGCAATCAGCCAAGGATCATATAGTTTATCATAGAAGGAACACTCCAAAAAAAGGTACAATGGATGATCATGGTCAGAGACCCCCTCCCAATGATGCTCTTAGCTATATGAACGAGACTATAAGCAGGGTTCAAAGAGAGTTACAACAGGCAATGAGGGAAAATCAAAGGGAAATGCGTGATGCTTTTACTAGTTCGATTCGTGACTTGGCTATGGCTTTACAGGGTAATACTACAGCTCCTAATCATGCAAATACTAATGTAGGAGAGGGCAGCTCTATGGGGCAAACAGAATGCTTCCAACACTTCGCATACGACCTTCAAAGCCAAATTTCTCCATAGAGAGGAACCGATTGAGGAAGTGGTACAAAGTGACGTGGATGATGTGGAGGCCTATGGAGATGAATATATGCAACTCAGCCTTAGGGTAAGGGATATGTTACCTTTCGAGATTTTGTCAGCTTAAAATAATAAAAATGCAGGAAGAAACAGGAGGGTCCAACAAGAAGCACCAAGGAGAGATATCCAGCATAAGTTAGGGAAGGTAACTCTACCTTCTTTTGATGGCACTGAGAAATGTTCAGCTAGAGCTTGGGTACGAAACTTGATACATATTTTTCCTTAAATCCTATGTATGAAGAGGAAGCCCTCAAATTTGCAACTCTTCATCTAGAGGGGATAGCTCATGAATGGTGGTACCATGGGTTGATTACCCAAGGTCATGGTTCCATTACCACTATGGAAGACTTTAGTTCATGTTTAATTGAGAGGTTTGATAGGACAGACCCGGATATGTACTTCAGAGAGCTAGCTCAACTTAAACAAGAAGGATCATTGGAAAAATATATTTTGAATTCGAAAGAATTTCAGTTATGGTTCCGGATATCAGCGAAAAGAGGTTAGTATTATTGTTTTTAGAAGGGTTAGAAGAGCAACTAAAGGGGCTTGTGAAAGCATTTAATCCACCATCTCTACAGGATCTATTAGAAAAGCTTTTGACTTAGAAAAGCAGTACCAAAGAATAAAAATCTGCAGCAAAAATCAGCAGCATATGGGCAGCCAAAGGGGATGTTTGGGCAGCCAAAATCATCTTCATCTAGTGGGCAAAAGGCACCAAACTATGGACAGCAAGGTAAACCATTTCAAGGCAAAACAAATTGGAACAAAAACAACAAGGAGATTGAGTCCCGAAACGAGCTTAGGAGGAAAAAGTTATGCTTCCATTGTAGGGATCCATGGACTCCTAATCATCATTGTCTTCCAAAGGGGGCAGCCCACTACATAGAGATTATTTCAGATGATGAGGAAGAAGAAGAGGGAGCTGATCATGAAGAAGTGGGAGAGCAAACAAAAGAAGAAAAAGAAGAATCCAATGATGGAACATTGGCCACCATATCCGGAGCTCCTAGATATCATGCCTTCCGTATTAAGGGTGTTCTTCAGGGACAAAGGATCATAACTTTGATTGATAGTGGAGCTACCCATAATTTCATTGATGAGGGTTTAGTGACAAGAATGGGGTTAAAAGTGGAAGACTTTCAAGGATTCAATGTGACTGTTGCGGATGGATACACTCTTGCATGTTCCAAGAAAATTCCTCAACTCGAAATTACATTGGGACGGTACAAGGTATGTGATGATTTTTATGTCATTGGGATTGGTGAAACGGATGTTGTTTTAGGGGTTCAATGGCTGCAATCTTTGGGTGAGTTTACTCAAAACTACAAGACCATGGAGCTGAGATTTAAGTCCCAAGGCAAGGAAGTTATATTGCAAGGCTTGAGAGGTGGAATTCCTCAAGTAGTAACCGCCAAAAGCATGGAGAGAGCTTTTACTAGGGGGCAGATTTCTTGGGCTGCTCATTGCCTGGTAAGTGTCAATTCTGAATTTTCATCACAGCCATCATTTCATGTGGATATCCAGTCCATATTGGATAGACATAGCAATGTTTTTGCAGATTTACCTCATGGCTTGCCACCGGATAGAGGATTTCAGCATATAATTGAGTTGGAACCCGGGTCAACTCCGGTCATATCTTCTCCCTACCGTCATCCAAGAGCCTTCAAAGAAGAAATAGAAAGGGTGATAAAAGAATTGTTAGAGATGGGCCACATAAGGCCAAGTTCTAGCCCGTTTGCCTCTTCGGTTGTTTTGGTTAAAAAGAAAGATGGGACATTGAGAATGTGTGTGGATTACAGGTTGCTAAATAAGAAGACCATCAAGAATAGGTACCCTATACCAAGGATAGATGAATTGCTTGATGAATTGCACGGGGTTGTTTTCTTCTCAAAGATTGATCTAAGATCCGGCTACCATCAAATCAAGGTAAGAGATGAGGATGTACACAAGACAGCTTTTAGGTGCCACTTTGGTCATTTTGAATTTTTGGTGATGCCATTTGGGTTGACCAATGCTCTTGCCACTTTCCAATCCTGTATGAATCATATTTTTAGGGAGCATTTGAGGAAGTTTGTATTGGTATTCTTTGATGATATCTTGGTGTATAGCAAATCATGGGAAGAGCATTTGAAACATCTTGATATGGTTCTAAACATCTTGGAGCAGCAATCTCTCTTTGCCAAATTATCCAAATGTGAGTTTGGAATGGAAGAAATTTTGTATTTGGGACATGTCATCAATGCTAAAGGAGTTCATGTGGACCAACAAAAGATCCAAGCCATTTTGGATTGGCCTACTCCTACTACCTTGACTCAACTAAGAGGTTTCTTGGGTCTTTGTAGTTATTATCGCAGATTTGTGAAAGGATTCTCACAACTTTCAACTCCCTAACAAATTTGACAAAGCAAGGAGCTTTCACGTGGTCACCATCAGCCCAACAAGCATTTGAGCATCTCAAAAAGGTAATGAGTTCTTGTCCCGTACTTGCTGTTCCAGATTTTTCAAAGCCCTTTGTGGTAGAATGTGATGCATCCGAGATGGAATTGGGGCTGTTTTGATGCAAAACAAACATCCTATAGCATTTGAAAGTAGAAAGCTTAAGGATATAGAGAAGGGATACTCTATCTACGATAAAGAGATGTTAGCTATCATGCATGCTCTTGTGAAGTTCAGGCAATATCTTGTTTGTGGCAAATTTGTTGTCAAAACGGATCATAATAGTTTGAGGTATTTCCTTAATCAAACTGATTTGAATGATAGGCAACAAAAATGGGTGAGTAAAGTACAATCCTTTGATTTCAAATTGAATTTTTGAAGGGAAAAAAGAACATAGTGGCTGATGCTTTGTCAAGGAAACCTCATTGTTGTTCCATGAGTGAAATTGCAGCAGATTGGAAGGCTGATATAACAGCAGAATATGCCAAAAATCAGCTTGCTTGTGATATATTTGATGGGAAAATTGATGATGATAATTACCAAGTGGTGGATGATCTCATCCTCTATAAAAATAGAGTTCTTTTAGTGCCTGAATCTAAGGTAAAACACAAAATTTTATCAGCCATGCATGACTCACCGTTGGCGGGACACCAAGGGTACTTTAAAACATACAAACAGGTGAGGGAGAAATTTGTATGGAAAGGATTGAAGAAGGAAGTACTGTAGCACATCAGGGAGTGCCTTATTTGCCAACAAAGCAAGGTACAACATGAATTTCCAGCAAGTCTTTTGCAGCCCCTACCCATCCCAAATCAGAAATGGGAGAGTATCTCAATGGACTTCATTATTGGTCTTCCTCGGTCCAAGGTAAGACTATTATCTATGTGGTAGTAGATCGTTTAACCAAGTATGCTCATTTTTTTCCTCTCCCTACTAAGTTTGATGGACCTTTGGTGGCTGGAATATTTTTTAAAGATGTTTTTAGACTTCATGGGCTACCCAAGAATATTGTGAGTGATAGGGACAGCAGGTTCATGAGTTCTTTTTGGCAGAACTCTTTCATCTTGCAGGCACAGAACTCACTCCAAGCACAAGTTACCATCCACAAACAGATGGGCAAACAGAAATTGTAAACAAATGGATAGAGGGGTATTTGAGATGCTTTGTTATAGGGCAACAATCAGCATGGATTAAGTGGCTTTATTTGGGTGAATTTTTCTACAACACCTCTCATCACATGTCTATTGGTATGACTCCATTCAAGGCACTATATGGCTATGATGCATTTTCATTTGTTGATGTTGTTCTTCCAGATAGTAGGGTACCAGGTGCTAAAGATTTATTACAACAAAGTCAAGATATCATGAAAGCACTCAAGGATAACCTTGCACATGCCCAAAATCAGCAAAAACTATATGCAGATCAGCGAAGAATAGAGAGGTCTTTTGAGGTGGGAGACATGGTTTTTCTAAGGTTGCAACCTTATAGGCAATCCTCCCTCAAAGGGAAAGGTTCGAAAAATTAAAACCAAGGTTTTATGGGCCCTACACGGTCATACGAAAGGTGGGAAAGGTTGCATATGAGCTTGAACTTCCAGCTCAAAGTAAAATACATAATGTGTTTCATGTATCTTGTTTGAAGAAAGCTTTGGGGCAGCATATTGTTCCCTCCATGGAATTGCCTCCTCTTGATGATGAAGGCAAACTTGTCTTAGAACCGGAAATCATTTTAGAGGTACGTGAAAGGAGGTTGAGAAATAGAGCATTATCCGGGAATACTTGATACAGTGGAAAGGACTACCTACAGAGGATGCTACGTGGGAAGGTGCAGAAATATTGGAACATCCAAATCTGAAATTGCTTGTGGGCAAGCAATTTGAGGAAGGGAGGACTGAAATGTCCCTCTTTCCGAATAACAATTTGAAGACCCTTGGCCTATTTGTCTACCGACGGCTAAGGGACATCAACAAGGTAGACTTAAGTCATCTATAAATTATTATTAAGTGCCAATATAAAAATAAAATATGTTTAGCACTTATGGTAATTTATAGGACTTAATAAAATAGGAATAGTGGTCATTATGATTTTATTTCCCTAGGAGTTTTGGCGACTTGTTTTAGGATATCATGTTGGATCCTTAGACAAGGATAAACAATTATAATATGAATTTTGTATTCCCTCTATGGGAAAGTGCAACTTGGGTGGGAAAGTCTTTGGGTGCTTTGTGCATAGAAATTGAATAATCAATTTTCATTGGTTATATCATAGGTAGCCTTTTTAGGTCACTTCTCTTATATATGTGAGCAAGTCAACTTAGGAGGGCATTCATGCTTTCATTTTATACTTTGCAAATTGGCTTAGAGTTGAAGCTATGCTACAGCAATTTTTCTGAGGTGAAAACCCTCATGAAAAGGCACCGGAAGAACGAAAACTCTTCCTCTCTCATGAAGTGAACATTCAGATTTAAATCTGCATTTTTATATAATTTCTACTGGCTGGAGCGACCCAGTTTTGGGTATATTTTCATCTATTTGGAGCTGGAAAACTTGTATTTTCATTTGCTGCTGTTACAAGGGTATCTTCAGGAATTAATGCAATATTTTCCAATATATTTCCAAGGGTTTCAGTCCCTCTTTCACTGCTGCACGTACAGGTCAGATCTGGCATTATTTACCATTGTAAAATCTGCATTTATACTTCAGTTGTGAATGTTGGCACTGCCTAATATCTATCAAATATTATATCTTCCAAAACAAATCAGAAATGGTCATTTTATGGTATGTCCTTTAATATTTCTTTCCTCCTTGCAAATTTCCTAATCTACCTTTGTATGCCTTTTCCAAAGCATTTTTCAGAAATTCAGATCTGGAGTAGTATGCTCAGCAGTTAAGGGTATTTTTCAGCTGTGTTTATTCTATTTTATTGAAAGCCTTCAATTAGACTTTGGAGGGGACATTACAAATTAGGATTTTGGTATTCATGCAGCCCTCTCTAACTTTGGCGCTCCCTTTATTTATTTATTTATTAATTCTAACTTTGGTGCCCAATAATAGAAGTCAACCTTCTATTATTATTTTATTCTATTAATGCTTTTGGATTAAAATATAATTTAAGTGTCATTTTCCAATTAAAATATAAAAATATCCTTGGACCACTTAAATTAATTTATTTTCCTCTTTTAATTTCCCCTTAGCCTACGGAAAATAATAAAAATAGGCTTCAGGTATTCAGAATTAATTAATTCTAAAAAGGGGACATTACATGTGCTTCAACAAAACTAGAGTTTGAATATTGGCCATAATGCAAATCAAAATTCAGCCTCTAACCCGCAAATCAATGCAAAAAGGAAATGCACGATCTACAAAGTCTACATTGGAATTTGAATTTTGATATCATTCATTTATGTCAAATTACTTACAAATCTCTGCCCTCAAATTCAAGTATCTAAACTCTGGCATGCCACGACTTTTTGCGCATGTTTTGTCTTCGCCTCAACTTTCGTGTAAACCTAGCATGACTATTCACTACAAATATGTCTTTCAATCTCAAATTTTGTGCCTTTATCTTGTGACTCATAGTTTCTACACAAAGATATGTGAAAATCTACACAAAACCACTTGTAGATTTTTCTCTATATTTGTGGATCTCATCTCTATTCTCCAAAGTGATTTTGAAAATCACAATCTTATTTTTCTCCTGAACTATTCAATCTGAAATTTCATGCCTTGTAATCTTGTGCATGTATCTACACAAAGAATATGTGAAAATCTACATTTAAAATTCATGTAGATTTTTATTCTATATTTGTAGATCTCATCTACAATTCTCCAAATGATTGAAAATCACAATCTTATTTGTCTCAAAATAATAAAAATAAAACTGGACAAACTCAACTCGAGTACTATAATTTGAAAACATTCACAAAAATGATGTGTTTCATAAGTTATCTTTTCCATCTTGTCTCTATTTGGTCTTCCGCTATTGCTGCAATTGGTTTTCATGTGCCCAAACTTCTAGAAATTTCAGTAGAATAGAAGCCAAGAAAGAAATGAGAAGGCAAAAATTGCACTACCCGAATGAGAACAGCAAAGTATATTATTTTGAAAATTTAGTTACATTTAGTTATTTGTTACAATTAAATAATTGTTCTAAAATCAAACAGTACATTATATATTCAACACCCCTTCTTAATGAACTTGGACACGGAAACAACACCAAGTTTATCTCTAAACTTGAAAAGTAACAACAAAGGACCGAGGTTTAGTCATTACATCAACAAAGTTTCCATCCAAGGACATAAATGAAGAGAGATATCCCCCTCAGTCAACCAACTATCGAATATAGTGATGATGAATCTCAATATGTTTAGTGTGGGCATGATAGATTTCCCATTATTCTTATTCACCATCTTTAGAACACCTTGATTATCACAAATTTTGTGAAAAAGGTGTAGCGGTGGCCTAGGAAAAATACCAAAATCAGTCGATGAATCTAACGAAGCCATATAAAGTGTACCACAAGCTGAAAATTAGTCAATCGAGGTGATCTCTCTATATTGCTTCGCATTTAACACCATAGCTACCTTGTATTGAAATCAACCAAAGATGGCGACAATGGCTAAAGTTTACTCTGCCAAACAACTCAACCAAAAGAGATGACATATTCCATCCAAGATCGTCAGGATCTACATATCCTCCCCAATCAAAGTCGTGTATAGCCAATCAATCAAATCTGCAACTCTCTTCAGAGCATAGAATGCCAACACAAGAGTTCTTTTTACATATTTTAGAACCATTTTTTTGTTCCCCAGGAATGAGTTTTGGTTTAGACAAAAAATTAGAAAGATAGCTAACAACAAAACATAGATGCTCACGACCACATGCAAGAAAACCCTCAAGCTATGTCATATACACTTCTTCCTCCAAATCCCATTCAAGAAAGCACTTTTGACATCCATCTGATATACTTTCCAACCAAATTGAGCTACAAAGGAAAGAAGTAACCGAAAAGTGACCATCTTCACAGGATGACCATCTTTGAGCAAAAGTCTCATCATAATCTATCCCCTCTTGTGAAAATTCTTTCGCAACAAACTAAGCCTTGTAATTATCCAAAGTACCATTTGTTTTATATGTGATTTTATACACCCATTTACAACCAATGGGATGTTTCCCTGGGAGGAATGGTACTAGCTTCCGATATTATTTTTAATCAAGGCATCACACTCTACTGCATGGGCGCTTCCCATTCCGGTATGCCTCGTGCTTCAGAGTATTTCTAGGGCTCTTGAATACGAAAAAGTTCAAAAGCAAGAACAAATTGAGCGTGCTCAGAATAATCAATTTGTTTACCAATTCGTCGAGACTGGCCTTCTAAGAGGAGACGATTCTTCCTTCCTCGAATCCCGAATAGTGGAGTAAAACCACTTAGGCCGCCGTTGAACTGAGGATGTGGTATCTAGTTGTACTTCCGGAGGAGAAACCAACACAAGTTGATTTCTTGGAGACTCAAAGTCTCAGCGGGAGAGTGCATAGACTGTCCTAGAATTTGTGGAGTATGAGAAAACCAACTCATGATCGTGCAAAGAAAGAGCACCAAACTCCGTTATTACCCCTTGTTGATCATCCCTCCTTGCTGGTTACAACCAAAGAAAGACTTTGTTTCTTTTACATCAACATCCCGACTAACAATGATTTTATTAGTGGAAGTATCAATCAATCTATAGGCTTTAGATTGATCACTATAACCAACAAAAAAATATCTAGAACATTTGGAATCTAACTTCTCTTACGATTAAGAACCAAAGTATAAGCAGTTGAACCAAAAACACGAAATGTTGATACCTCTGGTTTGATTTTGGACCAAGCCTCTTCTGTGTGATGTCCAAAGGCTTTGCAAGGACTCCGATTGAGAATATATACCATTGTGTTAACAGCTTCTCCCCAGTACTTATATGGCACTCCTCGACTGTGCATCATGCACCTTGCCATCTCCATGATGGTTTTGTTCCGCCTCTCTACCACCCCATTCTGTTGTGGGGTATATGGGGCTATCAACTGGCGTTGAATCCCTTCTTTACCACAAAAATCTGCAAATTGTTTAGAGGTGAACTCACCCCCATTATCGGATCTCAAAGTCTTGATCCATCGGTGGTTTGGTTCTTCCACAAGGCCTTTGAACTTGACAAAGAAAAGCAAAGCAATCGACTTCTTCAAAAATAGATCCACATTTTTCTGCCGAGAATGATCATCCACCAAAGAAGAGAAAATAACATGCACCAAGGACCGTGGGAGTCTTCCATGATGGCTCACACAAATTTGCATGCACAAGATCTAAGAGCCCCTTTGCACGCCAAACACCTTAAATGGGAAAAGGTTTCCGCTTCTGCTTTCTTGCAAAATAGCCAACACATATCTTGTTTTTCTTAGATAGGAGGCAAACCAACAACCATGTTGGGCTAGATATTAAGGTTTAGTTGATGGCCATATCTTTCATGCCACAAAATTTGCCTTCCACAACTAAGGCATGCAAGTTGACCATGGCCAACAAGCCTATATAGACCACCATGCCCAATCCCCAAGGAAACAACCTTATTTTGCTTGATATCAGACACAATACATTGTTTGCCAAAAAGTTTACAGAGATATTAGGATTATCAATTAGTTGACTGATAGATAACAAATTCTTATTCATGTTAGGCACATATCTAACATTTTTGACAAGCAGTTTGGTATTATTATTCAACATAATACAAACATCCCCAATCCTTCTACAACATGTGATCTCCCATCCCCTAAAGTAACTGAATCAGAAGAACATAAATTAGCATGAAAATTGACATACCAATCTCTTTGACATGTGAAGTGTCGTGATGCTCGGAATAAAAAAACCAACACCGAGTAGGGCTGCCATTATCCATGCAAGATGCCATGAGGGCATACTCATCTTTTGACTCGTGTTCAACTATTGCCACATGTGCTTGCCCCTTTTGCTTCTTCAGGGCATTGAGTCGCTTCCGACAATCCTTCTTCACATGACCAAGTTTGTGACAATAGTAACACTTCACTTGAAATTTAGGAGAGGAAGTAGATGTCTTAGCCTATCGCTTTCCACTTTCCTTTGGACTAAGTAGCAAAAGCACTCTTAGATTGTCCAAACTAGACTCTTGAGCTTGTGTCTATCTTCGTTCCTTTTGCAACAGTAGAACTCACCTTGTCAAATGTAAGAGTTTGACTTTCAGCCATTAAATGGAGTGCCTCCACAAATGACTCATATGAAGAAGGCAAGTTGTTTAGAACCAAAGCCACCATATCATCATCGTCCACCTTTTTATTGATGGAAGATAATTGGTCTCGGAGGTCTTTCATCCGAAGTAGGTGCTCGACAAATCCACCTTCTTGTAACTTCAAAGCAAACAATGTATTCTTTAGGTATAAAACTTGTCCTTTCTCTAATGTCTGATATTTGTCTTTCAGACTTGTCCACAACGTGCTTGCCACAATGGCATTCCGCACTTCGGTATCATATCATCCGAAACCAACAACTTCAGAAGTAATAGAGCTTCCTTATGACGTTTGTCATAATCAGCGAAGTTCGCAGCAGGTCTACCTTTGCTGCCTGTGATTATTTTATCACAATCTCAAAATTCTGCAAGTGTCAAAATCTTATGGCTCCATACATTGAAATTTGTGCCCGTTAATTTTTGCGAGTCCGGCAGAATCAGATTTGAAATATTTGCCATTTATTATTCAAAAATAAATGGGCTTTAATGCAGAAACAGGAAAAACGTGGAAATCAGTGTATACATGCACACTGCAGACTTGGCAAAGATATACAGCATCAATGTGAAACCGAAGCAGATGTATTACACAGAAATACCCAGAAGCTCCAAATCTTCTGCCCTTACGACTCTGCTCTCACGACTGGTCTGCCACAAGTTGTTGACTGTATTTGTGACTGTTAAAACAGCATGAAACAGGAAATCGCGACTGTAAAAAATGTCTTCACGATTGCATATTGCCCTCATAAACAACTTATCTTGTCCTCACAACCAATATTTTTCCCTCGTATTTTGAGGATCAATGTTAGAAGATGGAGAAACTAAGAAAGAAATGAGAAGGAAAAAACTGCACTGCCTGAATGAGAAAAGGTAGAGTATATTTATTCTGTAGAGGGTGGTTACATTTAGTTATTGGTTACAGCTGAATAACTGTTCTAAAACCGAAAAGTACATTATATATTCAACAAATACTAGAAATCATGGCTGGTTCTTCAATTGTCAATTTTTGTTAGTGATTTTTGTCCTCCTAATCCTCTTCCATGTGCGTCCTGCAACCCACTATTTGTTTATTTGGCTTCAAAAACATTGCTTATCCTCACGGTTTCAGTCTGGACACATCCTTAATTTGTCACATCCTAATCTACACTCACCCATGCCCTAAGGCACAAAATGTTACTGAATCTTGTGTTCTCCTGTGTGTCCTAGTAGGTTTGCAAAAATGTGCTTCTCTTCCACAATGTCCTCTTCTCACGACGACACCTGAGGTCTGCAATTCCTTGATTTGATCACTGCAGGTCTGTATGACCTCAAAATCACAAAAACTGATGATTTTGCCTTCGAATCTTCACGAAACTGTGAGAATCAACCTTGACGGCCTCTATCCCACTCATACCCTTCTCTTGGCTTCTTTGTCTTCTCCTGCAGTTTGTACCCTCTTCCAAGGCTTCCTTCAACTCCAAGCTTGCTGCTCGTACTCTTAGAGGGCTTCCTTGAGCAATGGCTCCAATCCCAATCTTAAAACTGATGAGAGAGAATGAAGAGAAATGGTACACAGCATGCTAAGATCTGTATGTGTTATTCATTTTATTATGCTGGAAGAAGTTACATTGTAGTTGGGGAAGTTCATAACCGAACATTAGTTAATAGATAACTAATAGTTCATTAAGTGTAAACATATATATTTTAATAATAGAAAGATTCAAGGAGCGAGTTCCCACATTCTCTGGACTCAAATAGGTGCAGTTCTAAGTTCGAACACTGACTAGTCTATTAATCTGTTTGGATTTATAACGTGACAATTGGCATTAAATTATCAGTAGTGTTTTCAGCTATTTTGTGGTTATTTAATTAATTTTGTTTAATCTAAGCATATTATGTGGTTAATTTTGCTTATTGGGCTATATTTTTAATATTTTAACAGGATCAGCTACTTAGCAAAATTTGCTTGTTGGGCTATATTTTTAATATTTATATTTCTTTTGTACGCGCATACCCAATCCGTACATGGGGCAAACAAAATCACTATATCCACGTAGCTGAACCTCGTACCTATACCCATACCAGTAACAGGATCAGCTACTTAGCAAAATTATTCAAGCTAATTAAAATTACCATAACAATAAGAACAAAATAAGTGACAAGCCCAACCATACAAAACAGTTAGCATCTATACTACACTACCAACCATTGAAAAAGAAGGGAAACAACAATAATAATGTCTAGTAGAATTAATGAAAAATAATGCAAGTTGTAGGCCTCTTTTTCTTGTTTAATAACACAAACAAACCAGGAACACAAATTGGCACTATATGTTTGTAACTCATATAATGAAACAATTTTAACAGACTGGTTTGTAACCCATATAATGAAACAATTTTAACAGACTAGATAAAATTTTTAGATTATCTACAGGCTGATTACAGCTCTTTGAGAGTGTGGGGTTGTGTGTATCTATGTCTTGGTCTCTTAGTCAATAACCTGTCACACCCAAACCATCATTTAAGTGGGATTACCCACACTTCATTTATAAGACAATCTATACCACTGTAATACTTGTTTGAATGAAACTGGAATTTATCATGAAAACTAATATGTTTATATTCTATAATTTGCTCTAAGAAATATAATCATTCCATTAAATGGTACACTATCGAAAAAAGTATTTCACATGGAGATACACACAAAATATATGCAAGGACAACAAAGATCAATAAAACACAATGGAAAATGAAGGACTTGTATCATCCAATGCAAGACGTCATTCTATGTTAGACAAATCTGAGGTTGTTTGGGCATTCCCAGAGGTACCGGCTAAGCTCAATTTACATACTCAGTGTTATATGACATTGCAGTCGATTTTGGCCTAATGAACTGATCCTAAGAAAATGGATTTTCAATTCCTAGCGAGGAGTTTTAAATAATTATCACCTTTACCTCTCCTTGAATTGTTCTAGAACTTTAATCTGATGAGGCTAGTCATAACATTATAGGAAAAGGCACGTGATTTCAAGGCAATGCAAGCTTTCCATGAAATGTTTGTTTCCTGTGTTTTAACCGAAAAACACAGCCTCAACCCCAATGAGGATCAAGCTTCCAATCTTCCCCTTCGTTTCCCAAGAAATAATTAGAGTGTGGTAGAGCATTCAGATTAAACATGCATGCACCTATGACAAATCTAGATGAAATGAAGGCTATATGAGAATATAAGACTTATTTATAAGGTGCCTAACTACAAGTTGGTTGTAACCGGTTGTAACTACATCAACCGTTTTGTAACTATTTCATTTATAATAAATAGACGGACACACAGTCTCAAATGTGTGCAATCCGACTTCTCTTTATTTCTTCCTTGTATACATCTTCTAACATTGGTATCAGAGCAAGGGCAAGCGAGGAAAGAGAGAAGGGTAGAAAATCTGCCACATTAGGGCACAAAATCTGAAGCATAAGGAGAAAAACGAACACATTTTCGTTTTTGATTTTCAACAGAGATCTAGGGCATGCTTTGAAGAAGAATTTTGAAGGTCGAAATAAACAAGTCGTTGTACCTGAAGATTTGCAGCAAGGTCGGAAATCTAAGGCTCACAGTTAGGGCATGAAATCGAAAATCAAAGGCATGTTGTTAGGGCAAGGAGAAAACAGAGTCGCGAATCAGAAAAACAGTCATTTCCAGAATCGCAAATCAGAAAAATAGTCATTTCCGCTGGAAGACAGTCGTTTTTTTTTTTTTTTGCACGAAAATACACAAACCAGTCAAAGGAACAGTCGTGTTTTTTTCAAAGGAGGGTCACGTTTTTATAGAAAATGTGTAATCGCGATTTTCAGGAGTCAAGGGCATAAAATAGTCTCGAAATTACCAAAATACAACACCTGCGCTAGGGCACAAACTGTGCACATCACACTTGCAGCAAAACTTGGTATTTTATTTTATTTATTTCAGAAAATACGTTGTATTTATTTTATTTTATGGAAATTCCAGTAGAAAGATATTTTGGTCTATCTTTTCATACATGGAAAGTGAAAATACAAATGCAACTTATGAATAAAAATTTGTGGGATAGTCGTGTTCGAGCCAATGATGTGCTCAAGGGTAAAGTCATATCAAATACAGCCAATATAGCCATGGTTGAAGACCCACCAGATGCAGAAGGTAGTGAGGACAATGACAAATATGCAATATAAAGATGCTCTAAACTTTGAAGGCAAGAAAGGATACGAGTAGATGAAGCTCGGTATGGATGGTTGCTCAGATAGTTCGGGAGACTGTGGATCTTGGGAATTATACCCTCACGAGGGTCATGAGACAACTTGATGGAGCTTGTGGATGGCTCAATATGGATGGTTGTCCAATAATTCGGGAGATCTATGATTCAAGAGTTCGAGGAGGTGGAATCCGGGAACTCGGGAATTCAGCTCGGGAGCTACACCTTTACGAAGGTCATGAAGCAGCTTGATGGAGCCCTACCTTATCATAGCATTGCTTTCAAAGTGAAAGTGTCTGAAGATTGCATAGCTCTGTTTTGTTCTAGTCTTGTTAAATTGTTTGTTTTTTTGCTTTATGTGGAATAAGTCTTAAGAGGTGGTATGAGAATATAAGACTTTCTTATAAGGTACCTAACTAGAATTTGGTTGTAACCGGTTGTAACTACATCAACCGTTTTGTAACTATTTCATTTATAATAAATAGACAGACACACAATCTCAAATGTGTGCAATCCGACTTCTCTTTATTTCTTCCTTGTATACATCTAGTGTAGTTTAGAATTCTCTACTGAGGCATGCTTCACAAATACAACTTCTAGCATATATCAAAAATAGAACGAGACAATAAGGGTGCTCTAAAAATCATTTCAATGTCATAAGCGTCTAACAAGCCAATTTAGAAGTTAATAATGCTGACCTTCACTTCAGGAGACCAATGATCTAAGGCCATTAGTGCACAAGGAATAACCAGCGCACATGATGGTCCTAAATATGGATGTTTAACCTGCAATGATAAAAATAAATAAAAACCTGTCACTGCTTTAGATTCAGAAGCAAGGGTGACATTGTGTATGATATAAATGATAAATAAATAGGTCTCGTGCTCATTATAATCTTTATCTATAAGCAATTTGAATGCCCACCAAGAAAGTTACAAAAACAAAATGATCAACAAAAGAACATAACATTGTTGACAGTATGCTAACCATTTTATACTTGTAAACAGTTACCTATCAAAGAAAATACAAAAAAATTAAATTTAAAACAAAACAAAAAAACATACTGGGAAAGCAACTACAAAAATAAATCTAACCTTATAGGGGTCCTTGATTAGTCATTAGGTACCACTCAAGGAATAATGATTAGATTTGAGAACATCTTACTAGAAACAGGAAACATGAAAAGAGAACAATTTGGGAATAGGTATCATATGGTTATAGATATAAGAAATGGCCCTTGTAGAACCTACCCATAGAAGAATGCAAGGCAAATGAAAGAACAAATACAAAAGTAAATTAGCAGTAAATCCACAAAATTAGAAAATAACTGAGCAGAAATAATCAACCCAGAATGTAAAGCAATGTGAGTTTGCAAAATGGATACAAAGATAAGCATACCATCAACTTACTGTGTCGCGTGATCATTTCAAGAACCAAAATTACACAAACTATAATTAAAAACTGGTCCAACTGGAGAAGAAAAAGAAAGAAACACAATCTATCATCAAATGGTAAAGTCTACATACAGATCAGAGTCTAGTAATATATAATATGATCTTGATCCATGTCGTCTCCTAGATCACCTGACGTTAATGTAACAAGGCCTAAGCCAGAGCCACTAGTTTGAACTTTGGCGTGGTCAACAAGCCTGTGTATGAGACCCAAAAATTCAAAAATAGCATCCCACAAGCCCCCAAAAGAAAATCAGCCCATTCTGTCGCAAGTCTGATACCTGACAAAGGATGCTATTTGAGATACATAGAGGTGTTTCCCAGCAATAGTTATTTTCCAGTATTGATCCTTGGCCTTTTAGAATTGGAATCCTTTGTCAGGTATCAGACCTGCCTACTCTAGAGGTCCAATAGAGCAGGCAGGTCTGATACCTGACAAAGGATTCCAATTCTAAAAGGCCAAGGATCAATACTGGAAAATAGCTGGCAAACTATGTATCTCGAATAATGAAAGGGCTAACTTTCATGCCAGCCTGGACAGTCACAGTACTGCTCTGAAGCTTCACAAGAAAGGGGTGCACAAGAAACAAAAGCAAACTCTCTTCTTTGGCACAGATTTTCAGGCACAGAGCTTGAGTGAGAAAAAGTGCTATCCATATTGCTGCCATAAGAGAGCTCCTAAGTGAAAGCTCTGAAGCAAATGATGTCGGAAGATAAACACCTAATCTCAAATCAAGGTAATCTTAATGCTTACTTTTAACACAACAGTAAATTCATTTTCGGCAATTTTTCAATATTGTTTTGGTGGATCATGACAATGGCACTTAAGTTTCAAAGCATCAAAGGACATTTGCTTGCATATCTTATTTGGCATTTGAATAAATGGAAAGTTATGATTCAGTTCCTTGAAGATAATTGACTAGGTCTTGTATCCATCCTTGACCTTGATGATTTATATTTCTCATAGTTGCTTGATTTACAAAACCTTATCATAATAACGCAAAAATAACGTATTTCAATATTTTAAACATTTTATTTTGGCTGATAGCTTGCAACATGGCATATCTCACGCACATGGGTTTCGTTTATTATGCCAGCATCCCCATAGTATAGTCTCTTGGATTGCACATGTTTTAAATGCATATTTGCAGGCAAAGATGAGGCTAATTGTTAAAAATTCACATGGCAAAGGTTATAGGTTTGATTGAGCTGAGTTGATTAACGAACTCGGTTAACTAAGTTTTTCAAAGATTTAATATCTGCAGTTCGAAAGCTTAAATGTTGATACACTGAAGGCCCCATATCCAATAGATTAATCATTAAAGTACTCACAAGGATTGCACATATGGAAGTGCTAATAATAGCTATCGTAAAGACACTATTTTTATGCTTCTAAAGGGCTGTATCTCAATCGTTTAAAGATATTTGGAGGCGCAATTATTCGAAAATGGGAGATTGAAGGGAATTCTTTTGTTATTTGATTTTAGTGCACTTTACATTCAAATTACAACATAGTGAAAACTACAATTATTGTTGAATAACTCTTGTGAATCTGTGATTAATCTTCAATCATTCGAATGAGATTGAAATGAGAACTCTCTATATGACCCAGGTATCTTAACTGTCATTACATTGATGGTCAAGTTACCATTTGATTTGGGCGCATTCTAGCATTCTAAGAACCTATATAGAGAATGACTCCTCAAAAACATTATTACGAAGAATTTGGCAATAGTGTGTTTTGGATGATAGATAATCAATACCTTTTGAGGTCTTCCAAAAACATGTCTTGATATCTTGAGGAAAATTGCTACTAATATTGCACTTCAGAATTTATCTATAAAACTTTGTGTGAAATGGAAGGGAAAAAAGGTAAGCATCAAGTGGTTTCCATAAATGACCCAAAAACTCAAAATCAAAGGTTTGCATACTGACACTCATGTCAAACAAAGATTTAGGTACAATTCATGTAGAGAAACGGTTGAGCAACTTCTATTTATTTCCTATTTTTAGGCAATCACCCTTTCTTACAACTAAGCGTGATCTCAATAATGGTCAAAATGGTCTAGCAGAATCTGTACTCTGCTGCATGTTTGTTTGCACATCTGAGATTCAAATGCCTTCGACATATTCTATCCAAGCACAAGATGAAACGATTTCCATTTTGAATTTATATGTTGCCTTTATTTATTAATTAGTACTTTAGGGTTCGTAAGACACTTGACAGGCAGTCAACGTGCATTAACCAGATTCTCAAACTAATCTGCAAAATTTCAATAATATTTATCCAAACTTAAAAAATCATGGAATATCCACATTCAATTTTAGTACTTGGAAAACCTTAGTTACGAATCATTTAGCATGCTTGTTCTGCATTCTTTGGGAAAGGGAACATGGAAAGGAAAGAGGCCTATAATTATTAATAACAGTACTATTCTATCTATTCCATCCAAGTTTTACAAAAATCAAAGAGTTTAGAAAAATCAGAGGATTTGCAGATGACCTTGAGTGTGGTTGAATCAGTTCTTAATGATAAGCAAGTATTTTACCACACAGTGGGCTTGATGGCACAACTGACCTCATCCATATGGCAATTTTTGTAGCATTTTTCTCTTAACAGTGTTAAGATGAGTCACATCTGAATATAAGTGTCTCTTTGTTATAAAGTTAGCAATACTTCAAGTTCAGAATATCTAGAAAAGCACTTCAAATGGGCAGTATTCAAATTAAGTTATCAAAAAGAGTGCCCATCTTACTTTTATCTTGAATGTAAGATTTCTGAGTTTTCTGCTTAAATTGAATTATTTTGTTCTTTGAAACACCTTTGACGTCACACCAGGATCCCGTATATGTAAATATAGTTATTAATTACAATGTACAAAAATATAGCTAAAAGTATAATTAGTTTTATCAGGGTCAAAGAAAAAAATTACCTGGTTCAAGCACCAATGCATCTGGTGTGATGCTATCACTGCAGAAGATATTGATGCACTAGGAAGGGATAAACCCAAGTCGTCATCTTTATAATTACTGCAAGTACTTTTAATTGCGTCTTTTAACATTGGAAATGTTATGGGCATTAATTCTAGGACTAATCTCTTATCATATGTTATTTTTGTCAAATCTAAACCCTTATCACGATATGAAATCTGGTAACTGGCAGAAACTTTAATTAAATTTTGTTCCAGATCAGCATATAGAGTCTCTGCTAAATCCATGAGAGCTTTTGCTGCAAAAACAGACAAATCCTTCGGTATCCATGACATCATGGCTGCCGCATTCACATCAGCAGAAGCAAGCGCCGCACAGCATAAGAAGAAATTTGTGACGTCTTGTGTTTCTGAAGTGTTTTTGTCCAACCACTTCCCATCCTTTGCTGGCAAAAGAAGTTCAAGAGCGTCCTTTATTTCAGCACTTTTTCATCAACAATGTTATGTTGAGTTGTTTCCAATATCTCATATAATTGACTGGATAACCTGATGCATGAGAAGTTACAAGTAAGAAACAGACAAGTGAGGAAAAATATGATGAAAAAACATCATGTGGCACCAACCGAAGTTCTCGATTTAAAATGATAAATAACATAGAACTTTAAATCTCAAAATATCATATCACACAATCAGCCATAATATTATTTTTTCATCATTTGCCACCCAAGGGACTAAAACTGATTTTTTAAGAAATTGTAGCTGGGTGCAAAAGCTTTTATACCCTAAACAGAGATGCAAAACTGATAGAGTACCCACTTGCATAAGTAAACTGATGGCATTTTAGATTCTCAAAAAAAAAGCTATAAAATATTTGTTTTACACTGCAGAATTCAATAAGTATATTCTGATAATTCCATAGATATGGGCCTAATCATACTAATAGGCTACTTATATATCTGCAGTTTTTGCTAGGGTAAGGGAGATTCAAAAATGTCGCTCTTCATTTGGAATTGGCAGCTATCACCCAAAGGTTACAAATGTGTGGCTTTATCTCACTGATAAGAAATTGGCTGCTCTCATGTCTGTTTAAATTTCTTCAAACAATAAAAGCCTGTTGGGTTTAACTTTAAACCTATGGTTGCTAATTTCTTAACTGCTTTCCAAGAGGAATTTTCCTTCATCGAATCAGTCTTTTTATGTGGGCATACAACTCAGTGAAAAAATTGTTAACAACTCGAAGCAAATTCAAGAAATTAAAATGGCTAGATAATACTACGCTATGGCCTAATCTGGATACAGCAATATGAGTAAATAGATCCCAAAGAATGGATTCCTTGATTGTCCACACAGACCTCTCAGTTCTCCAACCTTTCCTGAAACTTATATTGCTGAGTGAAACATATAAAAGGGAGTAAATATAAAATATGCTCAGGAAAATGGGGAAAATGTGGAAAAAATAGTTCAGAACACATTTGTGTTCTTACCTAGATTTTATTATTATCAAATCATCATGGGCGGTAGGTATGGGCATTATGGGCGTGAATTAACTTTTGGGATCATTTTGGTGTGCAATATAAAAATCCTTGTTTATAATAAAGAACTAAGTCTGCTAGTGGCATAGAAATTTCATGGTTTCACACTTCTTGCTAATTCGTTTAATACTTCAGTGGTGACACTCAAAAGGTTTGGAAGAATAAAAATTATTTAGGTATTAATTGTAATGATTTTATCAGTTCATGGTAAATTTCTCAAAGATATATATTCTGACAAATACATTCCTCCCATCAACAAACTGGATGGATTAGTTTGGAAAATGGGTTCATTAGGAGAATGTGGGGTTGAAAATGGTTTACAATCATTGATGGAAAATGCAGTTGTTGCGGATTTTGATAGTAATTAATAGAATCTAGAAAATCTTGTCATTTCTATATGTCTCTCCAAGAGAAAACTCTTTCATGTGGGTTTTTGTCTATGATAAATTGTTCGCTTTTAAATTCTAATGCTCTGCTGAGAGAAGCTTATATGGGCCCTCCATCTGCATCTTATGTTAAAAAAGCAGGTACATCTTCAGAATCACCTATTTTACAATGTCAATTTTAAAGCCTGAGCATAATAAGCCCTCTAAATTGTCTTTGGATCCTAGCATTTTGACCTCCATGGAAAGTGTGATTATTCATATACTGAAAGGTTAAAAACTAGTGGCTTTCTGTGGTTTTCTATCCCCAATTTGTGACAGTACAGAGCAATAGGAAAAAGCAAATTTTCAGACTGTATAGTGTAATGTCTTCTCTGTTGGTAATAGTTTTTGGTTGTGGATCAATAAAATCGTGTATCTAATGACTTTCCATGAGACAATGCCACAGCATATGATACATCAGAACAATTTAAAATGTTGGCTAACCTATAGATATTATCTTTCAAGGACACACAATACTCCATAGCAGAAGGTTTCTGATGGAGATTCTATTACAACCCCCAGTTCAGCAGTCACATGTGGTCATCTTATCTATTCTTTGCAAACTGAGTTCACTTTTCACTACTATAGCCTTTGCTTGAGGTATAAAAGTTACAAAGATGCAATGCACTCATAAATTTCTATTGAAGGCCGTCCTAAGCTTGCTAGTGAAACATCTAGGGATACTTGGCAGATAAAACATGTAACTTTGCCGAATATGATTCCTGAAGCTTTAGACCTTTACAAAAGGTCGGAGGATTATGGATTCTATACATATTCAAATATAAGAATCATTGAGCAAGCACCACAGCTAAACCACCTATTAGCATGGCAGACAAGTAGACAGAAAAGGGATAAGTTTAATCTGTCACTTGCCACATTATACGACTAAATACGTAGTGTATTTAGAACTAGTTTAAATTTGTTCGATAGAACTCAGGAACTTGGAGCTGTAAGGGATATGAAACTTCTTTAGAGAATGTTATACAGGTCTTGTCATTTTGATCTGTATGTTGATACTTACTTCCATATATCTTTCAAAACAAGTGATTATCAAATCATTCGTCAATAATATGTGAATGGTTTCAAATTCACAAATCAGACCCTAAGAAAAAATTGCATTGCAGAGCAATGCCAGATAAGTTGAAGGAAACATTATTGCACAGAAATATATGTTTTTGTAATGTCAAAGACAGTTATGTAAGAGTATACGGGTTCATGCACAATCTTGCAACAACCAAAAGATATTAGGTGGAAATAAACAGCTCTATGCAGCCTTGGCCTGCACGCAGTCATTTTGATCTTCACATGGATGTTTTTATCTCTGCGCAGCTTTTTTGCCATATGCAATGGTTCTAAGGAGTCCTGCACAGGAGGGGAGAATTGAAGGAGTACATTGAGGGAAGGCAGTTTCGCTCTGCATGGCATTGGTTGTCTGAAAAGCTTTGTGCGACCTTGCACCCTGCAACCTTGAAGTATGGGATTCCGCATGGTGCCCAATTCATTTTCGGCAGCAGATTTTGGGTAAACAACATGCAATGATTTCGTGGAGAAGCTTCCGACTGAGATCTAACTCACAGCTTGCCCAACAGATCTGGAAGAGGGTGGTGGTGACCTACCGGTTGGTGATGCACCGACTTGCTTCAGATGCTCCTATAAAAGCAGATCTGATGTCAATCTTGTGTAGCTTGGGTGGGAAACTTGCAGAAGAGGGACTGCAGAGAGGAGGAGCCAAGTCCCAAACCATGACTGCTTCAAGTAGAGACCAAGCAGAAAAGTGTGTAACTGGTGAGAGGAGTGTGTGCCAAAAGCAGATGTGTCCATTCTTGGAACTGTAAGATTCTACATTAGTTTTGTAGTCTATGAGCAGACATTAGGGAATATGCAGGCATTTTAGATTGTAAATTTTCTATTTTCTTGCTGAGATCAATAGAATACAAGTTTATTTTGTATGTCGTGCATCGTGTATGATCAGATCTGTGGCTTGCACAATCTAAGGCAGTCCTTCATTGGACCCTCTAATTGTGAATACGTTATTTAATATCAGAGCAAGGAAAGTCCTGCAAGCGTGAGGAGATCCTATTTTCCAAATTGACAAATTGGGAGAAACAGTGGACAAATCTTCCACTCAAGGAGTGAACTGGATAGAAGGTGTGTTGGTGGTGGATAGTACAAGACATTACGGAAGTGAGTCCCATTGTACATTTGGGGAACAAACCCGCATAGGTTTGCATTTGAGGATAGCAGCAATGGATTTGGTGAAGATGCATCCGCGAAGGGCACATGTACAAGCTAGAACAGTGACTGCAAGCATGGAGATTGGACAAGATCATGGAGATCTTGAGGTCAGTGCAGACGAGACTGACTACAATGGAGGAAGATAGAAGGATAGGATTCATGATCCAGGTTGAGGTGCAACCCAATGGACAACACACTAACAATGGTGCTTAATGTGTTATAACAATCAATTCACAATGAAAGAGCTGTAAACACAAACTAATTTTGTTGCAATTCCAAATGTATACAAATTGACAAACTCCATACAAGGGATGTATGCAAGGAGTTATCTCTTTATTCAAAACAAGTTGCTTTATAGCTATACAAGGAGAATATTATGAAAGAACTCCTAAAAATAAAATATGAAGGGTTCCAGATGGGAACCAAAAGGTCATCCTACATGGAGACCATTTGCATCCACCTTAGGGATGGATTTGAAAAGACAAAGTGGAAAAATCCGAAATCTATCTTATTATCACTATTAGTTTATTTAGTGCCCCTTGGCAGGGTCATATCTCCTAGCTTGTTGACCCGTTTTGCGAACCGCATGAACTATTGGAAAGAGCACGAATGAACTTGCCGAGGGCAATCCTAACGATGATTACACTCCGCTTAATCACCGTTATAGTCCAACCTCCATAAATGCTTTAGAGACCCTCAAAATTGCAAAATAGAAAACGCTACTGAAAATTGCTAAAAAGATTTTTAGGACTTTCCAAAAATAGCTTTTCAAAAATCTTGTTTTGGATCATTCGTTCCTCCTTGAGAAGCAATGGGCCCCATTGCTCCTAAATTTTGGACCAAGTGTGAAAAGAACTTCTCTATCTAGGTTTTCATGAACCACTTCCCTTGGTATGCCATTTTCCTACCTCTACACTACTCGATAGAGTGTGATATGTTTGATGCTTCATATCCTTGACCACCCTATCAATGATTTGATCAAAGTTCATTGGTGTCACATAGTCTAGGTTCAGCTTTGTACTCTGCATGACAACTAGTCGCCAATGTCTGATGTATCCAAGAGTGGAGGAAAGTATGGGCAGCTCAACATTGAAAATTGGATGCAACCCGAGGTAGGGTGGAAGATTGAGCTCAAATGCATTCTCACCAATTTTTTGGTTATTGTGTATGGCCCATATCGCAGAGGTTTGAGTTTCTTGTATGGACCCTGGAGTCACTCTTTTTGGAGATGTAGTCAAACCTTATCTCCCACTTGGAATTGATGAGGAACCCGATGGACATCATGATGTTGCTTGTACTTCTAGTTGGTTTGTTCCAGATCTCATGAACTTGTTGAATGTGTCGAATTCGTTCTACAAATTTGGTTGCCTTATCCACTTCTTTTTGTGTATGGGCAAATTCTTCTTCCAACATGAAGGACAATGTTACATCAATGGGAGACATGGATAGAATCCAGACATACCTTAAATGGGCTATGTCCTATGGAGCTATGAAGAGCTCGGTTGTAGCTATCTTGGACATATACAAGACTTTCATCCAACAGACATGTGATACATCGAAAGAAGATGCACAATCATATGGTTGACTACCTTTGTTTGCCCATCGGTCTAAGGGTGGATGTTGTGGACTTGTTCAATTTGGTGTTCATCATGGACCATAGTGCGACCACAATGCCCCACAAACCTAGAATCCCTATCCGACACAATGCTTTTTGGAAGACCAAAATGAACCCAAACATGCTCAAAGAACAACTTTGTTGTCTTCTTATCTGATATTGTCTTATTGCGAGGGGCCAAGATTGCCATTTTTTAGAACCTGTCAAACGCCACAAAAACACAATCATGGTCATGCCTAGTGGAAGGGAGACCTAACATGAAATCCATCAAGACAGACTTCCCTTTTATGCAGATGTTGAGATGGATCTATCTGCAGATAGGTTCACCACCTCCGATGACGATCATTCCGCAACTTACCTTGGATCTACATGAATTTGCAAAGGCTTATGATCATGTGTATGATAGTTTTTTTCCTAAAATGTAATGCTTCCATCCTTGTTAGCAGTGCTTGCACGATGGCGTCATAACTCCTTGTCATATGTCATACCTGCAAAGCACTATGTCAAAGATGGAGACCTAACACGAAATCCATCGAGACAGCTCCCCTTTTTTTGTGCGGGATGTTGAGATGGAACTATTGTAGATAGGTGGACTACCTCTAATGACGATCATTCTGCAACTTGCCTTGGGACTCGCATGAATTGCAAAGGCTTATGATCTGTGTATGATAGTTTTTTTCCTAGAATGTAGTGCTTTCAAAGTTTGCAGCTTGCACAATGGCGTATAACTCTTTACCATATGTCGTACCTACGCACACAGTGTCAAAGAAGGTCTTACCACGATATGCCACCGGATGCCCATGTTTAGTGAGGACTACACCAAGTACGTATTCGAAGCATATGTCTCTATCTCAAATGACTATCAGTAGATCTAAGCAATACCAAAACTAGTGCTAAGTAGAGTCTCTCCATTCATGCAAACGCCTTTTGTTGTTGTGCCTCTGTCCATACAAACTTTGCTTTCACTCCTTCCTGTGTCACATGTTTCAAAAGCCATGCAATGTGAGAAAACCAAGTACAAACCTATGATAGAAGTTGGCTAGTCCCAAGAAACTTCGGAGTTCAATGACGGTCTTTAATGCCAACCAATCTCAAATGACCTAGATCTTTTATGGGTCCACATGCACACAATCCTTGTTGATAATATATCCCAAGTATTTGGATACTCTCCATGCCTAAAGAGCACTTCTCTATATTGGCATAGAGCTTGTGCTTTGACACAAGGATCTAAAGAACTTATTGGACATGTTGAACGTGTTCCTCCCATGTCTTACTGAAGACAAGAATGTCATCCAAGTACACGACCACGAATGAATCAATGAATGGTCGCAAGATATCGTTCATCATCCTCATGAATGTTGCAGGTGCATTTGTGAGCCCAAAAGGCATGATCAACCATTCGAACAAGCCCTCCTTGGATTTGAATGTAGTTTTCCAAACATCTGTGGGATCGATGGGAACTTGGTGGTACTCGACTTCATATCGATCTTTGTGAAGAACTTAGCTCCCCTAAGCTAGTCCAGAGGTCATCAATCCGTGGAAGCGGGTATCGATTCTTTATTGTGATTTTGTTCAAGGCTCGATAGTCAATGCAAAGCCGCCACGTCCCATCTTTCTTTCAGTAAGAACAATCGGGCTCCCACAAGGTGATGCACTTGGTCAAATGTGCCCCTTCTAAATCAACTCTTGAATCTGACACTTGATCTCTTCATTCTCAAGTACTAAGTGTTTGTATAGGGGCCCATTCGAGAGTGGTGTTCCAGGGACCAAGTCAATTGTATGCTTTACCTGACAATGCAAAGGTACACCAGTTGGTGGTACAAATACATCTGCATATTCAAATATCATCTGATCCATGCACAGTTTGGCTTGGTGGGATCACTCATGTGGTCGCTACAACCTTTTTCTTGTCCTCCGGCCAAATCATGAGTAGACAAAGGTCCTAGTTTGAGCAATCAATTTCCGACATTGCTTTGCACTGATTAGGGCCACTAATTTAGCAGGGCTACCTTTGGGATGCGGTAGTGCTTATGACCTAGAGTAATGATGGAACTCCTAGGCCTTGCCTCATAGACACCATGACATCCCACATATATGGTTATCCAAGAAATACATCACAAACATCCAATGGTGTGCAACATCACATACCACCACATCTTTGAATGGTTTGATTGAATAGGGAAGGCGACATTGTTGATTCACATGGATGTCTCTTCCTTGACTAACCCAACCAACAAAGTATGGTTGCAGGTAAGGAGTTACCAAATTTAGCTTCTTTATTGTTTCTACATATATCAAATTCTTTTGACTACCACTATCTAGAATAAAGTGAAGAGCCATACCATTTACCCACATCTATGAGTGGAATAGATGTTCAATCCTCTTTTGGTGGGGATATTATTCGTGTGGTGGCAATGGTGGTATATGGATCTGCATCCACAATCGAATCCTCTTCTTCATGCATACCTTGGTTCTCTGCAGAGGCTTCTCCTGCATCTAGCTCTCACGACTTTATTAGCAAAGTTTTGTTGACAATTCTTCGATGGTCCTTCATGTCATAGTACTTGCTCTTGTGCTTTTCACGCCACATCATTGTGTCCTTTCATGGCTTTTCTTTCCGTGTTCGCTCTTGTCCTTTCGTGGCGGTGCATCCCTTCCTTGTTGTTTGGTGTTAGCTTTCCCTTTCTTGGAATATGAAGTATCTCTATTTCCCCTACGTTTGGACCTTTCTTCAATCTTGACTACATATCGGTAGGCTTCCCCAGAGTATTGATGTCTACAAACTCCATCTCTTCCTGGATGTAATATCACAACCCACTACAATATTTGAGAATCCGATGCTTCTGGTGTCTCGTGCACCCACTTTTGTTGATAGGGTATGAAACTCATTGGTGTAGTCCTGCACCTGTCTGATCACGACCTTGACACAACCGTGCGCTTTCTTGAGCTAGTCCTCGTAGGTTTCATTGATAATATTCTTCTCTTATGGCCTCTACGAAACCGTCCCATGTTTCTAAAGATTTTGCATTGACATTACATAATCATTATCATCCTCTTGCAGGAGTATGATTCTCTTCATTTTTTGACATGAAGAGATGCTTTCAGAAGCGCAATCACTATCTTTTCAAGATCAGAAAACTTATTGACAGAGAAATACAATTCTAGTTGATCGAGCCATTTATCCAATTCATTAGCATCAATTTTACCTTCAAACTACGGAATGTCAAAATTTACTTGTACCTTGAATGGTGTCGGGCCCTCGAAGGGTCCGCTTCATGGGGTGGCAGGTTGTGGAGGTGAGGTCGATTGCAGGGATGACCCGAGAGGGGGCATCATCAAATTGTGCCATCATCTCCCTCTACTTCTCAAGAACTTCGTCAAGCATTTCTTTAAAGGGTCATGCAACCTTGAAGTGGGAGACAGTTCGGATGGAGTTCAACAAGAAGGGTAAAGATAAGATTGTCTGCAGGAAGAGGATGGTTGTGAAGTCAAGGGGAAGCTTATAGTGGTTACAGTTGGACCTATTGAATAGGTTGCAAAAATTACAGCAAAAATAGATGATTGTGAAAGAGTACGTGGAGGAGTTCTATAGAATCACCATCCTAGCTGGTCATAGTGAGATGGATGGATAAGGAGGATGCGTGATACATAAATGGCTCGCTCCTCAATATCCAAGATGAGATCAGCATAGTGCAACTACAAACCATCCAAGAAATATATCAAGATATGCTTTGCATGGGCCGAGGAAAAGCTTGCGTGCAAATAGCATAGCTCCATGCGAGGAAGGGGGAAGCTCGATAGTGGGAAGAAGCAAACCACACACAAGCAGGAGAATGAAAAAGGCACAAGAATTGCACAAGTGCTGCAAAGAGGAGAGTTTATTTCAAGGAGAGGAATTAGTAACTCTAGGCGAGGAAGAGGCATATAGTTCGGAGGAAATTGCTTCGAGATGTGGAGAAATTAGTCACTTTGTGTATGAGTGCTCTCGTGCGCAGAGTGATAACGAGTGGAAAAGACGTGGGAGTGGTGCGAGTGGTGTGCAAGCCATGCAAGCGGACACGAGTCCATTGCAATGTCCATACAAACAGAGGATACTAAAGAAGGATAGAACCTACTCATGGTGAGAAGAATATTGAAGGTCATAGGAAAAGGGGTGGAATTGCAGCAAAGGCAACCCATTTCTGACAAGGTACAAGATTAGAGATAATTGTTATGGTGTGGTGGTTGAGAGTGGAAAATAGACAACTTGGTGTCTACAAAGATGGTGGAGAAGATGAATCTCACGTGCGAAGCCACAACCAAGGCCTTACGGAGTGACATGGTTAGTGGAAGGCCAAGATGACATTGTGCGGGAGCAATGCGAGGTGGAAATGACAATTGGTAGATCCACGACACTCCCATGTGATGTCTTCCCATTGGATGCATATCATGTTTCGTGGGGAGGTCGTGGTAGTTTGATCAAGAGATGTTGTATGGCATTGTGCGGGAGCAATGCGAGGTGGAAATGACACCGGTAGATCCACGTACACTCCCATGTGATGTCTTCCCACTGGATGCATGCCATGTTTTGTGGGGGAGGTCGTGGTAGTTTGATCAAGAGATGTTGTATAGTGGAAGGGTCAATAAAGTACATGAGAGGAAGGATGGACGAAGATTTGTTCTAAGTCCAATAAAGGAGTAGAATGAGGATGGGCACCAAAGCCATTTGGTCGTGCACTAGAGAACATGTCCTACAAACCAAAGAGAAGATAGCATGTGCAAAGGTAGAAGATGTTGTGCAGAGGAAGGTGAGCGAGACCGAGCAAGGGGAGCAATCTTGCCTCAGTGCAAAGGCAAGTATGTGTTGATTACAGAAGAGAAAGGGGCGTGTGCATGATGACAAGGAAGCCAAGCAAAAAGAAAGAAGAAAGAATGAAATTATATTAATGTCCACAGATGACCAAAAGAAGGTCAATGAGACTCAATGATACAACAATTAACAATAGAAAGATCTAGGAAGAGAGAATCCTAGAAGCAAAATAACCAAAGATAAATAAGAAAAATAGAGCAAAGTGCCACCGACACATGTGGTAATGAAATCAATACAAATAACAATGAAGGGTGAACAAGAGCTCCTAAAGCAAGTGTCGATGAAGATTGGAAGGAAATTTCATTGACTATCTTTGTCTATGTCTAAAATGGAGTCGTTTGGGCCATCATCGAGTACTCTAGAAGATTTGACAATGTTGGTCAAGGAGTATACAAGGTTGGGGGGCTAGGCTAGAGATCCTAAGAGGAATCAAAGCTCATCCTCTAGAATCTCTCCTAACACCCAAAGTCGGTATAGCTCCCGTAGAGAAAAGAAGCTCGTAAAATGAGTGTCCTTGTGGTTTAGAGGATGGTCATAAGTAGTAGATCCATGTCGTCGAGAAGGGGCAGAGCCAAGTGATGGAAGGGAGCAAAACCACAAGGCCGAGGGAGAGCAAGTTGGGGGTCTAAATAGTCTCGAAGTAAAGGTGCACTTGGCATAAACGCCACCTAATTGATCTATCAACTCGAAATGTGAAGTACCGCTCACTAAAGGGCAATTAGTGTTGCCTATCACCCGGGTGAGCTAGAACAAAGAGATAATCAACAAGGAGATCAGAGAGCCTCTAGACCCCTCTAGTAGGGATATGCACAGGAGGGAGAACAGCCTTGCAAAGATAAAGTGCAAAGTAGACAAAGTGTTGCCTAAGTCCCCGTGGAGGTAGTGGTATCTTCCTCGAATCTCATAGTGAATGGCACATTTGAAAATGAAGTGTTCCTCGCCCACCTCTTGGAAGGTGCAAAGACAGCAAATCCAATCCCGTCCGAAAATGCGATGATCAATTTCAACCCATAACTAGTGAGAGCACACTCTCATCTAACCAAGGGAAATCTCAAGTCATAGGACCAAAGTGGTGTTGGAGATGGTGAGGGCGGCAAATTAATACTAACCACCATTTGTAAGAAACACTCGACAAAAAAGCGAGCTTGGGGCCGAGTGGCTCAAGGGGGAGATCCAAAGGGCTTGATTTACGGTTGATAGATGTCACCACTAAAGAACTTTGGTGATGGCATCCTTTGTGGGAAGGAGTCCAAGGGGACATCTAGGGAGTACTTGAGAAGGGGTAGCTTATCAATGGAGATGCTAATAGAAAGGAGGAGAAACATGTCCTCAAAGTACCAACAGCGTTGGCATCTAGTGGGGACCAAAGAAGCATTCCTCTCTAATGAACAAAGTGTTACGTATGGATATCTCTCACGACCCAAAGTTGAGTTCCTAAGAATCTAAGTATGTGGATGTTGAAATTTGGCTTAAAGAATCTAATTCAGCTTGGACGATGCACTAAGGAACCATTCACTTGCAATGGATCATGCATTGTGGCATAAGGGTTTGCATCCTCTCAATATGGGCCATTCAATGTGTCCCAAACTAGGTCCCCAAACCTCTGAACCATATAAAATTGTAGGCTTGATGATTGTATTAAAAGGTGTAACTTGGAAGGGATGTCCTGGAAGTGGATCCGAAACACCGGCACTCCAAGATAGAAAGAGAGGCGTGCCTCCTACAAAAGGTTGAACCGTAAAAATAGGACCCTCGAGTAGGTGTAGGCCGATGTCATCTCTAGAAGTTTCCTTTGTAGAAAATTTGGAATTTTAAGAGAAAGTGCTTGGAAATTTTGAAAATTGTTACGTTACTTTTACTTAGATTGACCACGAACTCTCAAAGATCAAAAAAGCGAGAAAGGGCACCAAGTTGTTATAAGCCCTCAACAGAGTGTGAGAGGACAACATCAATAGTAAAAGGACAACTATAACCCCTAATGCAAAATACAACCGTCATCTAAATATGAATGCTCACCAAAGAAACTCCTCTAACTCTTCAATGTAAATACTTGAATAGGATCGAGAGAGAGTATGCCCTCGCTTGACCCCAACGATGCTCTTCACAAATTCAGAGAAACTATGAAAAAAAAATTGTCCAATAATGGTATCATAAAGCCTCCAAGCAGTGGTAATCAAAGAATCTACGATGCCAATATCTCTCAACTTCTAAAGCAATGCAATCAAGCTTCAAAACCAAGTCAAAGGCCTTCCTAAAATCAACAAAACAGCAAAAGACTTTAGAAGACCTGTGACGAGCTTCCTCAATAATAGCTCAAAGTGTAAAGATGTGGTCAATAGTCTAATGGTCCTTCCTCAAGCTAGCCTACCACCTAGCTTTGAGATTATTCCTTTCCAATTGTTCTAATTTCGACATCTCCATATTTAATATCATGGCATAAAGTTTAGCAAATGTATGACCAATTATAATGGTTTTGTAGTGCTAAGGTGGAGAGATCCCCATATTTATGAATAGGGTGGATGATGTGTTGGGACCACAACTGAGGAAAATGAGGGCACACCACCTCATTAAAGAGCATGGAAAGAGGAATGCAAGTAAAGGGATCAACCGTAAGTGTCCAAGTTGTTGTGCAGTAGTAATGTTGCATGGAAGCGGGTATGTGGAGTAGACTATATTAGAGTTTCTAGATCTTTGATGAAAAATGAATGCATGAGCAATTGCAAAATTGAAATAACTAACAATAAGATGCAATATGATCAAGAACTCACAAGGCAAGAATGGATCCAAATCAACTCAATGTTCCATGAGATAGAATGATGCAAGTGATGTACATATAGGAGGTGAATGTGTAACTCCGCTCCTAGATCAGTGGTGAATAACTCTCACTAACTGATACTAGAAGTAGAGTTGACTCCACACAACTAGTAAGCTAACTCAACACAATTGGTAAGCTAACTCAACACAACTGGTACACCTAAGCAAGCATATCCCATGAGTGTAGGAAAGCTCCAAGTAAATAAACAAATATAAGGAAAATAAATATCCTACACTAACACCCCCATAAGCACAACTTAGGTGGGTAGTGAAAAGGAAAGTGGGTCCCGCAACAAGGCCTGATGAGGTACCCACATACAATGCAATCTCTCATAAGATAGAGTAAAAGGAGAAAACCTAGTGGGAAAAAAACTCCCCCAAAAGAGAGACATGAAACTCGCTCAAGAAAACTGGAGAAGAAGAAGTGGGTCTTGGTCCAATGAGGTACCCACGTACAATGATCATCCCCTAGAGTAGAGAGAGAAAGAAGTGAGGACAAGAAGGTCCCCTAAGAAGAGTGTCGATGATGTGGTCCTCTGCGTAAAGACTAAAGAGAATCCGTCTGCCTACACCGAACAATGATCCCGCCCTTGGGAAGGACAAAAAGGAGCACCGAAAGTCATCCCACTCCACAAAGGAAGAAGAAACTTGCATTACTCTGATCTTTGCATCTAGTCTATAACTGAAAGATGGCATAGGTCTAGCAAAAGTGTGCACAAAAGACAATGGGAATGCCACTACAATATGTGTCAGAGAAAGAAAATGGTGGGGGCCAATAACCTCGTAAAGGGATCCACAGGAAGAGGTGGATCATGAAATATCTCTAAAATGGTCAAGTGACAAATGTCCCAAGCAAGCACTCCCAAAGAGAGAGATGAATGGGTCCTCCAGAATGTGTGATGGCTCAATCAGAGCATATTCCTGTAATGAAACACAAGTGGAATTTGCAAATAGACAACTCAGTCGTCGCAAATACTCGTCCCAATGGGGTTGCTTTCAATGAGAGTAATGTCTAACAAGAAAGTATTAAAGATCACAACATGAAGTAGGAGGAGAAGATTGTTGCGAAGAGTTGTTGGAAGTCCAAGATGAAGCAATGTTGTACTCAAAGGTAGCAACCGGTGTATGTGGAGTGTCAAACTAAGCAATCAAAATGTAATGGAGCACTATGTGCAATGGTCACATCTGTCTCTGGAGAAATTTCTCCAATAGAACACCTGTCATTGCGAGAGTGAATAGAAGCATGAACATGGACGACAATGAGCTATGTGGAGTCAACAAATTGGGAGAGTGTGTTCCATAGCAAGATCCCGCGAATGATCAACATGGGACTCGTGAGTAGCAATAGGTGCGAAGAACACTCAAAGAATGAAAGGGATGTGAGAAGGGGAGAATCTATGGAGGCACTAGAGTGGTCCAAGGAAGCGTCACTCTTAGATGGTGAAACAAGCTTGTCATACAGCTATCGGATAATGGTCTAGGCAGTGAAAGGGCACTCAGTGTGCTCGAACAAACACAAAATATCCCTAGAAATAGTAAGACCGAGAAGTTCATAGACCTCATCATTGTGGTTAAACCACTCATTCTTCTGTAGAGGCTCATCAGGCTCAAGAATGAGACCATGGAGGTAAGGCAACAAACGATGCATAGTGCAATGATTGATAATGTCTAGCCTTCCAAGACAGAAAGTTCCCAGAGTCAAGCATAACAACAGAACGGTGAAACTCCATAATGCAAATAAACCCCCAAAATTATCCCAAATGGCACTTTATAACTTAGTGCAAAAAGTACAAGTCCCCATAGAGTTTTGCAAGAACCCCCAAAAAGTGGCACTTTATAAAGTAGTGCGTTTACAAAAATAAATTAAGCCATCATGTAGAGCACAAGAAAACATTCACTTTTGACCAAAATAGTGCTCAAATCCGAGCCACCGATCAAAAGTTATAGCAAATACAATTTCCCGTAAATAATGGCTTATTTAATTAAAATTTTGCAAACTGATTTAAAAATGCAGGAAATCGAGAGAAAAGAGGGTCATGCGTATACTTGTTGAACCGGACAGAATTTAGATTACAATGGTTTAATTTGTGAGGGGAATTGGCCTCCTGCCAACCCAAGCCTCACCCTTCGTCTTTGTCCCGCGAAGATGCAAGCAACTAAACAATAAAATTCCTCCTTTTACAATTTCAACTTCTACCCCAAACAAAGTTTTTTTTTTGGAATAATTAAGAGTGAAATTGAAAATAAAAGGTTTTGTTTAGTTGTGTTGATGAGCCCACCAAACGTAATGCGTTGGTTGCTGATTTTAGATTTATCCAACCCTCTACATGGTCTAAATTTGTTTGTGGTGTGTTGAAACCTACTCTAAATCTCTCGATGAAAAACTAATGCACGAGCAATTGCAAAAATTGAAATAACTAACAATAAGATGCAATATGATCAAGAAAAGGCAAGAATGGCTCCAAATCAACTCAATGCTCCATATGCTCCATGAGATAGAATGATGCAAGTGATGTACATATAAGAGGTGAATGTGTAACCTCCTCCTAGATTAGTGGTGAATAACTCTCACTAACTGATACTAGAAGTAGAGTTGACTCCACACAACTAGTAAGTTAACTCAACACAATTGGTAAGCTAACTCAACACAACCAGTACACCTAAGCAAGCATATCCCATGAGTGTAGGAAAGCTCCAAGTAAATAAACAAATACAAGGAAAATAAATATCCTACACTAACAAACGATTGTGCATGTCCTAGTGCAAAGGCAAAGTGCACAATAATGTTGAGCAGAGGAAGGAGATACATTACGCACACAGAGGAGGTCGGCTCAAGAGAGCAAGGGCAAGGGTAAGAAAGCAGAGAGGTGGATTTAGGGGTAGGCTATGGACCCAACGATTAGAAGACATGGAGTACCTGTTTGGTGCAAAGGCTCGCCAAGACCTCGCCAGCAAGTCAAAAGGGTGGTATTACCACCTAGCCAAAGTGTGTGAGCACAATGCTCGCACATATCCCTTATCCAAGGCATGTGATGCAAGAGCATTTGGGTTCATGTGCTATTTTGCACCAACCAAAAAGATGTTAGGTGGAAATAAACAGCTCATCACAGCCTTGACCTATGCACGGACTTTTTGTTTTGGATGGATGTTTGTATCTTTGCACAGCTCTTTTGTCGTGTGAGATGGTTCTCGTGGACTCTTGTGCGTAAGGGGAGAATTGAAGTGTTTAGGGAAGGCAGTTTCACTCTGCACAACGTTGGTTGTCTCCACAGCCGTGCATGACATTGTGCCCTATAACCTTCAAGTTTGGGTGTTTGGGTTTCTGCAGGGTGACCAATCTGTGATTCATGGCGGATTTTGGGGAGACAACATGCGGCGACTTTGTAGGGAAGCTTCTGACTGGGATCTTACAACTGGCAGCTTGGCCAAGAGATCTGGAAGGTGGTGTTGGTTATGTACCAGTTGGGGATGCACCGACTTGCTTCAGATGCTCCTGTAAAAGTGGATTTGATGTCGGTCTAAAGGTAGCTTGACGTGAAATTGCAAAAGACGGGCTGCAAGGAGGAGGACCGAACCCTGAACCCTGACTGGTTCAAGTAGAGAGCAAGCACAGAAGTGCATGACTAGTGAAAGGAGTGTGTGCGAAGAAAGCAGATCTGTCTACTCTTGGGGCTGTGAGATTCTGCATTAGTGTTTTGGCCAGTGAGCAGATATTATGGGCATGTGTAGGCATTGCAGATTGCATTTCTGTTTTCTGATCAAAAAAAAAAGTAGTTTATTTTATATGTTGTGCATTGTGTGTGATCTGATTTGTGAACTGCATGATCTAAGATTGTCCTTCATTGGACCCTCTAACTGTGACTACATCAAACATGGAGCATTGTGATCCCCTAGGGGATATCCCAAGATATATTAATTCCCAAAGTGTGTTAGGTTAATCTTTGGTTTCTGAATTTTCCTTATGGGTTCTGATCCCTTCGCCTAAATGACAGAATGATGTATAAATCATCCCACCTCTAATAAACAATGCATAGCATCCATGCATTGAAGCTCTTGATCGGCTTTTCCATTACCAACATAGCCCACTTTGTAGTAATGTTATGGAAAAGCACAAATAGGAAGAGGACACTTTCAAAGCTGCTGATCCAAATTTTTCAGCTCAGGTGGTCCCATGAAGCCTGGTCAGATTGAATATTTGAAAACATTAGCAAGAAACTCAGAGACCTACTGTTTAGGAGGAAAATTTTAAGCATATGCAGCAACCACTTAAGATTATTTTCCTGCCAAGTGACAGCCTGCATGCAGTTGAAAAACATTTATAGTTTCCTCCAAATTTTTCTTGGTAAATTCTCTGTAAAATTTTCTCAGCAGCACCTTTCACGGGACCATTTCCATGAAAAAGTTTCCTAAATTTTCTTAGTACTTGCTAAAAAAATCAGGAAACTCCCTGCTTGGGACAACTAGGTAATCCTGACACAAAAAAATGTCAACTTCCAAGTACCAACACAGCTGGTTCCCACTTCTAGCTGCATGCAACATACCATGTAAAACCTACAGAGGGGGTGAATAAAAACATCTGCTAAGAAAGGTATGCTCAGATGTATCAAGAGGTCATAACTTATAACATTTTCTAAAACACAAAAGGAAAACAGCAAGAGGCAGAGGAAGAGAGAGAGGGCAATTAAGCCTCAGTTGTTTGTTGGCTCTTAGGAGGAATCTCTGGTAAGGTCTACTAAGTACGCTACGCCCATTTTATAAAAAGAATGCTCTAAAAATCTATTCCAAAATCCTCAAATATTTCTGTCCACCAGAAAGAGAGCAACCATGTTAATGTCCACAGATGACCAAAAGAGGTCAACAGGGCTCAAAGTACAAGAAGCAAATATAACATGATGGAGCGAAAAGAAGCTAAAAACAAATTACAAGCTAAAACTAAACAAAAACATGACAACGAAAGAACCTAGCTAACAAAGGGGAGTGAACGTAAAGTGGCTAAACCCTAAGTATATCAAGACAATAATGAGATGAATTAAAATCATTACAAATAACCATGAGAAAGGAAGATCCTACCACCGTCAAAAGATGGCACTGATGAAGGACATGGCTGGAGACAAGAGAATGCGCCTACTCTAAATCTGTGTCTAGTTTTGGAAGCCATATTCACGGCTATAAAAGTAAGCATATCTAGGAACTCATATTACAATCACCCAACAGTCAAATAGGATGAGCCAGAGTGGAAAAGCTATTGGCAGTATCCACCATGAAACTCAAGTTCAATGACAATAACCCTATGCCCATATTCCCGTGCCCTATTTCAAAATAATGTCCCCATCTCTGTCTCCATATTCTACACCTTGCAGTGACCACGATATACGGGCCTTCATAGCGGAGCCCCGAGTTCGAATCACAGGAGGCATGACAAAGTGTTAAAATTGGGTAAAATGCCACACCCAAAATTGTTGGATGTGTTGTCCTCAAAGGCCAAGGTCAGATACAAATCCCACGTGAATCTGATTGAAGAGATGGCCCTCAACCATAGCAACTAAGCTGAAGATTATCAAAATAATAAAAATAATTTAGAGAGAGAGAGAGAGAGAGCAATTAAGACTTGGCTGTTTATTGGCTCTTAGCAGGCATCTCTGGTAAGGTTCACTAAGTACGCATGCCGATTTAATAAAAAGAACACTCTAAAATTTAAAAACCTATTCCAAAATCCCTCAAACATTTGTCCACCACAAAGAGAGGATCCACGTTAACGTCCACAAATGAATAAAAAGGTCAACAGGGCTCAAAGTAAAAACTAGTAAATATAACATGATGGAGTGAAAAGAAGCTAAAAAGACTTGCAAGCTAAAACTAAACTAAAAACATGACAATAAAAAAGCCTAGCTAACAAAAAGGGAGTGAACGTAAAGTGGCTAAACCCTAAATATATCAAGGCCATAATGACACAAATGAAAAACATTATAAATAAACATGAGAAAGGAAGATCCGCCCACAGTCAAAGAAGATGGCACTGATGAAGGCCACGAATGGAAGCAGAAGAATGCCCTTAAACTGATTCTGTGTCTATAGTTTGGGAAACCATATTCACAGTTATAAAAATAAGCATATATATAAACCCATATCACAATCACCCAATAGTCAAATAGGATGAGCCAAAGTGGAAAACCCATTGGGCATAGCCCCAGGATACTCACGTTCAACGACAGTTACTCTTTCCAGGTATTGTGCCCTTATTCAAATATTCCCGCACTATTTCAAAATGATGTCTCCATCTCCTCCCAATATCCCATACCTAGCCGTGACTACGATACTTGGGCCTTTATAATGGAAAGCCCCAGGTTCAAATCACAGCAGGCATAACAAAGTTTAAGATGCCGCACCCAACTTGCTGGGTACCTTGCACCTCAGAGGACAAGGTAGGATACAAATCCAAGGTGAATTTGACTGGAGATAGCCCTCACTCGTAGCAACTAAGCCAAAAATTAGGCAAAATAATAACACTTTATTTTTTTAAAATAGGAGAAATTCAAAATAACAGAAGTATAGAATGGCATTTGACTCAATGGTGAAGATGCTTGGCTCTTAAAGAACCCACCAGGTTTCAATTCTCACCAACAGCAAAGCCAGGAGGTACCGTAATAAGGGATCGTGCCCCCAGGCGAATTTGGCAGAATGGAAACCCCTCAGTCCTTGGCCGCTTAGCTGAAGAAGTCTGCCCACCTCAACCGTGGGATATGGCGGTCTATGACCTGCCAGGTTTCAAACCAAAAAAATAATAACAAAAGTATAAATAACTAAAAATCAGTTACACAGTGGAAAATCCTGATCTTTCAACAAGCTAGCATATGGCTAGTATATAAGAATTCAGCGGTTATAACCAAAAAGCTCAGAGACTTTGAAAAGAAACCAAGAAATCCATTGAAGAGATGATATGCAGAAAAGGGAAAATAAAAATAATAACATCAACACTAAAAACTTGGAAAAAAATAATATTAGAGTTTATCTGCAGCTATAAATCAGTAAGATGTGGGTGTGTTTAAAATCCAATTTTATACTAATTTAATTAAAAATTCACTTACTGTATAAGTTTTTGTTGGAGATTTGTACGGGTTTTTCTTCCTATCGCTTCTTCACTTTTGGTTGGCTCGGCTGTATAAATGTGCGTCTCCATTATTCCGCTTTCGAATGTGGTTCAGTTGCTCAACTGATTGTAAATGTTCTCTCATATGCGTGCAAAAAGAATCTAAACATGCCGTTGGTAGTTGAATTTACAATAATGCCGTTAGTTTATTGCCGACTGTAAACCCTGTCATGAAGAAATCATTTTTTTTTATCTAAGAAACTATATATTAATGAAAAAAATAAACTATTATCAAAATACTACTAGATTTATTTATTTTATTTATTTAGATATTAATGTCCACAGAAGGCCAAGAATGGCCTATGGGACAGAAAAATACAAACCAAGAACCAAAACATAAAGGGAGTGTCAAACATCTCCAGAAAATGTAAAATAAGGAAACAACAAATCAACCGCTAGAAGGTTGCAGATCGTGAAACCAATAGAAAGTGCGTTGTCTAACACATCTGGACCAGGTTGTCTGCATATGAGATCTCTTAAGATTCCTGAAATCAGTAATGTGGAAGTAAGAACTGATATTTCTGTACTCATTTGTATTTGAGGACTGCAATTTGAGTGTTCTTTCCCGAATTTGAAGTATTTCACGAATAAATAAAGCTAAGCATTTCTGATCTTCATATCGAATGAGACTCCTTAAAGACCCATTGGAATCTCTGAAAAGACAATGATATCTCCCATGGATTTCATAATAGATGGGACACTTGAATATAAAATGCTCTTCGCTTTCAGGTTCTAGAAAACACAACTGACAAATCCGCTCATGCTTGTGGAAGGCTATGATCAGATTCCATCCGAAGAGGGTGAGAGCAAATGCGAAATTGAGCTAAAGGGATCCTTAGGCATGAAGGCAAAAACATCTTCATGTATTCTGGAATTTTGTTTTGATCTTCATGGAAGCAGGAATACAATTGAAAATAGTGAAGAAGCTTTGGTTTCAAAGGCTCTTTTGGAGAAAACCATGTAACTTTCAAATAAGACTTAGTGAGCTCCTCTCGTATACCCTTGTTAACTTCATGTTTAGTAAGTTGAGGAGCATTAATAGAAAACCCAAGAGGAGGGAGTCTATCAATATCAATATTCAACTTCTGAAGGAGAGTAGTAATCCTTGCATACCAACAAGATTTGCAACCCTTTTTGGCAAGTTGTACAGAAGATTGAAGTGCCAAATATGGATACCTGTTTTGACAAGAAAATGAATCTGCCATGCATCGAAGCCTATGCAACATAGTGATAACATTGAAAATCAAAGAGATAAAGAGAGGACATACCCCAAACTCAACAAGAATAATTGAGTGAGGAACTGTTCTTTTGGCTCGGATATTCTTTGATAACATGGAAATGAAAACTCTTTCCATACGATTGAAATCATTTTGTCTCAAATATGGACCCCAAACATCACATCCGTATAAAAGTGCTGGTGTAACCAATGTATGAAAAAGTTGAATCTTCATCTGAATATCTTGAAATTGGAGCTGAAAACATTGTCTTTCCAAGACCGTCAATGCTGCATACCCTTTGCTCAGTCTTGCTTCTATTGCCGGAACAAAGCTAAAAGGTGGACCAGAGAAAACCACACCCAAGTAGGTGTAAGAGTACACCACCTCAACTTGTTTTCCTTTGTACAACAAATTCATTGTAGATGCTACTTTCTTGGTTGTATTAAATGCCATGAGTTTTGTCTTGGCCAGATTTACTTCCAGGCCTTTCTTATCACAAAAATCGCTCAATGCATCAAGCTGATTTTGAAGCCCTGTAATTGTGTGTGAAAGCAAAATAATGTCGTCTGCAAATAATAAAATAGCAATGTAGATCCCAAGGAGGCTACAACCATTCATGGTACCTAATTCTGTGGAGATAAGATCCTCTAATTCATCAATATAGAGCCCAAAAAGTGTAGGCGATAGTGGACAACCTTGTTTCACACCTATGTTACTATGAATGTCATTAGTAGTGCCCAATTTGGTACGAAATGCTCTAAATGTGGAAAAAATCATTTAGAATCTTACAATTTTTAAGTTTAAAATAATTTTAAGAGACCCCAAAAAAATTTAATGGATTAGTAAGGAGATTTATAGTGTTCTTATTCAAGTACAAAACCAATGGGACATAAAATTATATCTTCCAATGTTTACCCTACAAAATAATAAAATAATACAATACTAGAAACCAAGAAATTATGATGCTCGGTCTTAGAAAATTAAGAGTATAAGTCAATAGAGTTTATAGAGTAACAAGTTATGTTGTATAAGAAAACAAACCGTTTAAGAAACCACATATATCTTTCAACCATGTACTTATCCATAACCAAAGCTAAGATAAGGTATGAAAAAGTCTTTCAAAGTCAATGTTTTGAGAAGATGAATCGCTAGCAAACAAGTAGCATCAACTACCTTAAATACAATCAAATTCTTGAAGTTAATATAGACCAAGACCATGTTAACTTTAGGAAGAGCGTAACTCCGAGTGAGTTTCATTCCTTTCAAAGTTAATTCCTTGAGAACCGCCCACTGAGCAAAGAAAATTATGCCCGTAGTATTGTCCATGTCCTTTGAATTGAAAACAAACTTAAAATTCTTGATTTGGAACCAAAATCCAAGACTAAAAGAGGAGTATCGTTGGGAGAGCTAGAATTTTAGTCCAAACTTTGAAGAAGACGGATCAAACATAAGGGAAAGATTTTCTCTAGGATGAACTATCTCAGATAAAGCTTGTTAGTCTTCTTTTTAAAAGAAACAAATTGTATAAGACAAGAGTTTGTGGTTCTAGACTTGCTATAATTAAAAGCAAAGAAGTATGAGGGTTGTATCCTTATCAAACTTCATATTCCTATCAACATAATTTTTTTCAACATACACAATAATAGGAGTATTTGTAAACACTCAAATTTGGTAATTTACACCTTGACAACCATTAATTTGGCTATGCACTCTTGCTATGATAAATACAACTTCTCCATTCTCGCTTAACACTTTTTGAGCTCCATTGTTTAGCTTGTTTATACTTGTGTACACTAACATGTCAACACATCCTAAGAATACAATGCACAAAACCAATAGAGGCATCGGGTTTGGCACATTTCTTGCTCCCTGCTAGGACCGACTTATACGGTCTTGACTGGCATGTCTTCCAACTACACTTTCAAATTGACATTTTCATTTTTTCTTATACTTCATCTCGTTCGGCCTTTCTTGGAAAAATCATCTACCGAACCATGTATAAGTAAGTAAACATTGCCTCGTTTGCTAACCTTAAACTCCTAAGGCAATGGACTAGAGCATGTACTTCATACACTTGCAAGAGATATACAAAGCTCCTAAATCTCAAAAATTGCTCATCTACAGTCATTAGAGCAGCACCCACATCAAGTTTGAAGCTACGAACCAAGTTAAGGTAGTCATATCCCTGCCTGACAAGCTCTCCGATGTCCTCTTTCCAAGTATTTTAGCAAGAGCTAGGTGAAAGAAAGCATAGTCAAAGTAATTACCAAATTTGATTGATCTATCTAGATATCACATGTTAGGTGGAGAACAACGTGTAGTTTGAGGCCTCTTCGAGTAGTTCTAATGTCAGTGGTGTACGAGGGTGCCCACAACCCTTCTAATGTTCATTTGGTAGGACTCTTCATCCATGGATAAGGTTTGAGATGACGGTCACTCCACACAAAGAGCCTTATCAAGCATGTGAGAAAAATAGGGTTTGACAACGACATACAAATCTAAGAAGGTGAGCAACCCAAAAAGTTGCAGAGGTTGGTTCAAAGCACGTCCAAGACCATACAAAAGGGTCTAAACCTAATTCTACTCTCTTGACCTAATTCTACGCTCCGACCCAAGTGCATTTACTGATTCTGATCTTAGTTATGAAGTTTATCCAAGTTCAAATCTCCCAATTTCTCCATGCACAATCCCGCATCTCTCCAAAAGTCATATGAAATCAAAGTGCCTACATACATCCGATTCATGCTTTCATTTGCATGTTAGGTTGATTTGGTGTATGTTATTTCTTTCTATCTAATATGAGTTATAAATTTGAGTTAGTATTTATATTGTAAAATATTTGTAAGATCAATAATCAACTCTAATCTATTCTACACTAATTAATTGACCTAAAATTTAATTTAATTTTAAATATTTGTTATCCAATTTAGCCCCCTTGGGCCAAATTGGGCAATAGGACCTAATAAGATCCAAAATGACACCGGATAAGGCACTTATAGATGAAATTGGGTTATAGGAAGCTTTTCATGGTCTCGGGAGCACATTCAAGTGGATCCCAAAGAGAAAATCATATCGAGGAATTTTTTCCTCTTATGGGTTTTGACCCTTAATATCATCTTGAAAAATGATGAAATGCGGGCCCCAGGGGCCACACCCAACTAAAGTGAGAAAAATTAGAGGCAAAGTGTGTCGAGCCTCAAAATCTCTTGCATGCACTCCTAATGAGGCCTCTAACATGAATAAACCCAAAAACATCTAAAGTACAAGGTTCATGAGGTAAAAATTTGCATTTTGGGCCTTCTCAAGCCAAGCCACCTAAGTCGAGGTCTTGCACTCACTGGGGTGGCGAGTTGATAGATGGCTCATTGAGTAGATATGCGAGCTACTAAGCGAGCCTGAGTTGAGTTATAGGTGCAGTTATAGGGTTTTTTTGAGCTCAACACTTGAAGGGAAGCATGAAGGCTTCGGCATGGAAGTGAATACACACACGCAGGTGACATGGAAGGATCGAATCAAGAGCTGGGAGCTCGCATTGGTGAGTAATGGCTCGACGGATCAAATGAACTCACCACAACGAAAGTTATGGAGATAACTCAAGTGTTTGAACCATGGCATGGGGTCGCAAGTGAAGGTTGAGCTCCCGAGTTTGGCCAAAATGGTGCATCGCGAGGCGATGGGGTCGGTTTCGAAGGTTAGCTCACAAGTGAGGAAACTTGGCCCACAATCTATGTGGCATGCACCGAGGCACTTGTTGTAGAGGGGGATGAGATCGAATCATGATCGTGGTGAGTTATAGGAGCCATGTTGGCCAAGTGAGGAAGGAAAGGGGCTCGAGTGAAGCCGAGCGAGTCAAAGTGTAGCCGCGAGGAGCCGACTTCAGGCGGCAGCCTATCATGGCCGTTTAATTGGAAGGATGACGAGAGAGCTTCGGGAGTCAAGTGTGTGCATTGGAGGGAGCCCGAAGTCCATCAAGACTTCGAGACTTTGTATGTTTGGCCATTTGGAGATCGCGGTGAGGATTTTCAAAGGTCGATGGGTGTTAAGGTTCAAGTGGACGACGAGTCGAGGTGTCCGACCTTGGGAAATCCCAAAGTCTAAATTTTTCAAACATCGAGGGATGGTACATTTCGCAGAGGTTGGAGGAGTTTGTTTTGGAGTTTGCAATCGAAGGTCAAAAGTGGCGGGCGAAAGATGTCCAAATGTGGGGACTGAAACCCCAAAATGAATTCTCCCTAATTCAAAGCAAACAAATCCCGTCAAGTCTCGCGTCATTTGATGAATCGAGCTATTGGGATCATGTCATGAAGGTAGGTGGGAAGTAAAGCATCGAGCTAGGCTAGGCGTATAAGGGGTGAGGTTTATTGAATGAGAGCTCAGTTGGTGAGATGTGGAACTCGTTGGGTGATTCTTGAACCGAAATGGTGACCAAGTAAAAATGGAATAACGTTTTCCCCCTCAACCATTTTTCATGAAATTATACTTGATGGAAAGCTATTTTTGAGCTCTACAACATATGATAGCCTAAGACAAGAAATTAATGAGGTAGGTGGATAGAAAATCATGTTGAAGTTGCAGGAGCTAAGAGCTAGACCCGGGTGCAATCAAAGCCAATTTCTTCTTGCACAAGGCAATGTCATTAATCAGGGATGGATTTTGTAGATCTTCAAGCACTCATTACAGGATAAACAATGATTTTTATGGGTATTGGAGGTAATTTTGAATTTCCCTCTCTCTCTCTCTCTTGAAATTTCTTCTATAAATTGTAAGAAGGGGCTCAAAAGGTTGGACACCTCGCATTGGCCCCTCTTCTTTCTATAAATTTGTGGAGTTTCAAACCTCCCTACCGAACATTGTAATACAATATGTGCCTTTGGCCCCATGTAATGAATCAGTATCAACTTGTTGGAGCAATAAAATTAGATATGTGGTTATTTTCAAAGCCCTCTTTATGTTTTATCATGTGTCTTATCGCTTTATTTTGATATCTCATTACATATGAGGGTGTTGTGCATCATGGGTTTGTAAGATTTTGAACTTGTAGTGTTGTGTTTATTCCCATGGTGTAGGTATTCAACACTCCTTCTTGGTGCATACCTTCCCTTAGAGTAGGTTTAATTTTCATGCATTTTCTTTATCCATTTCCTCTTAAAGCAAACCTTAGAGTAGGGTTAGATTTTGACAACTCTTTGCACTTTGGAGTAGTTAGCACTAGGTTAGGAGAGGAAGGAAGCTGCCTTCTCCTGGAGAGCAATCCCGATTACAAAGACCCACACTTTGGGATAGCTCTATGTTTGACAAATCACGCTAACTGCCCAATCATTCAAATTACAAGCATTCAGGGGTGTTGTGATTTTGTCATAACAATTTTGCACACTTGGTGGGACAAGGAGTCATTTCCACAAGATTTGAAGGCATTTTCAAGAAATTTGACTTAAAAATTTGTAGATTTTCAATTTTAGACTTTTCACCACAAGGGCAAAGTTCCAAAATCAATTTTTAGAGGGTTTTCATGAGCAAAACAAGTCCAAATTTCACCAAGTAGATAGATTGGGGGCTAAAATTCAAAAGGGTATTCTTAGATTTTCAAAAATTTTAATTTTTGGAATTTTGGGATTTTTTACACTTCGGATTTTGGGCCTTTTTGGTTTTTTGCCAATTCAAAATTTTGGACATTTCTAAATTTCGGGTTTTAGGATTTCAATTTCTCCAAATTTTGGAATTCAAACATTTTGGTTTTGAGGTTCTCTCATTTTCAAAGTTTCAGAACTTTTGCATTTTCGGACTTTCGGGTTTTGGGTTTCAGAGATTCGAAGGTTCAACTATGCACTATTTTTGGGTTTCTAGTTTTCAAACTTTTGGGTTTTGAGGTTTTCACTTTTGGGATTCTTTGCATTTCAAAATTTTGTGACTAGAAGTTAAGAAGAAAGTTTTGACTTCCAAAATCAACATTCAAGCCCTTCAAAGTTTTTTCTCCATTTTATCAAGATTGGTGTGTGTCTTGGTAAAACCCTAGCCTTTAGAGGCTCATTTCCTAAAACATCTGACAACTCCGAAGGTTAGAACTCAAGGGTGTGCAAAGCATAAGTTGCTCAAGTACATGAGAAGAATTCAAACTAGGTTTAAAAGAGAAGAAGGAATATTTGTGTACCTTAATTATCTCCAGGTAGAGGAAGGAGAGGAAGAAGACCACAAAGATCACCATCTCCACCTAATAGGACTTTTCTACACCTCCACCTAGTAGACCCTTTCATTTAATCAACTAGGGTTCTCAGACCAATCATAATGGCTCATCAAGCACCACCAAATCCCTTTGTCAACTTCACGAGTAGTAGTCCACTTGCCCTAAATTCTCAAAATCCTATCCCAGTTGCAACATTAAAAATATTCCCTACTTCACAGGGAGAAAACCATACAACCCCTATTGACCACATCCAAGACATTACAAATGTTTGTGTAATTCACAAATTAATGAAATGGATGTTGTAGTCAAGTTGTTAGCTTCCTTTTTAAGGGTAAGGCTTTGCAATGGTTTAGAGCCTAACAACATGATCAATTCAAAATTAGGATCAACTTATGTGTACAACCTCTCTCGTGAATCAATTCAGAGAAAGGGTAGATAATCTGTCTTTATTGAACAATTGACAACAATCAAGAGAGCTCCAAATGAGTAGATGGTGGATTTTAATTTCCATTCCAAAAGACATGGGACAGATCCCAAGTGGCCATGAGACCAATTGCCCAAGGTGTGTTCCTCTATTTCTTGAAGGCTCTAAATTCAGATATAGCTATGATGATATAGTCAATGGGAGGAACAACGTTGTCAAGAGCCTACAACATAGCTATCAAGTGGTAAAAACTTGTTTGATTCAAGCAGGAAAGCTTGCACCTAGGCCACCTATGCCTCTATATCTAGAAATGGGAACTCCTACAACTAGTCAAACACCTGAGTTGAATCCCATTCCAGCCCCTAGAATCAGAATCAATAATGAGGCTTCTCCACTTCTTCAAGTACTTCCAAAGAACTTCAGAGGTTATGAAACAACTATAACCTAGGAAATGAACTAGTGAACTATTAAGAGGCAACAAAGCTCAAATTTCTAGGCCATATCAACCTCAAGATCTCAATCAAATAGGCCTTCTTTTCAATCAAACAGGCACCACCACTCAAGCTACAAATCAAAATCAAAACCAAGGACAACCTCAAGCTGCTAGGCCATTTCAACCATATAATCCAAATGTAGTTTCAACATCAAGGGCCTTGGTTCCAACTCAAAACAACATTGCTCAAGAGTATGAATGGTGTTACCCATGTAATCTACCTCATAATCAATCAACATGCTTCAATGGTGCACTAAATCAAGCCTTAATGGTTCAAACCATCGTGTGTCCCAAGAGCCAACTGAAGAAGAAAATCAACAAAAAACTCAACAAGAGGCACCTCCAATTGAAAACCACATTGGTCAATTGGAAAACAAAAGGACTTTTGTGGGGTTAATCAACCTCCTTTCTAGGGTGTAGCCATTAAATACATGGTCAAAGAAGAGGAACATAGAAGAAGGGAAACCATCTAGTCCAATTGTTTCTCAACCTACTCTCACCCCAAGGAGTTAGTAATGTAAAAAGTAGCCCCAAACCAACAAAGTCAACCTAAGGCACCTATTGTAGCAACACATGTGCCCTTTCAAGCTCTCAAAAATATAGTGCCAAGTAAGGGAAACAAAAAGATAATCCATCCCCTTTCAACATCATTGATCAAATGAAGAAAACACATGTGAAGCATTTCCATGTGGGAATCACTAGCAATCCCAGACAAATGGCAGCGGGATTTGTTACAAGCAATAATGGCCAATTGGTCCACCTCAAATGGATCACCCATAAATCAGGAGAAGGTTCTCACTAATGCAAAGTAAGTAAGAAGGGGGTCAACCAAGAAAAATTTTAAGCCTCCACCATTTTATGTGTCATTGATTTCAGAATCACTTTAGTGTGCATAACTACGCATGATCGATTTAGGGGCAAAGCAACTCATTAATGCCAAAGAATAGTATATCAATTAGGGCTAAAGTATGAACTAGTATCTCTAAAGGAGTGGTACAACTAGATGGGACAACAATAGGAACAGTTGGGATTATCAAAGGGTTAAGTCTTACACTACATGCTTTGCCCAAATGTCACAGTTTTGTAAGATGTGTTTATAATTGACTTACCACCACTTTTTGCCTTATGTTTGTCAAGGATTCACTACTAAGATTGGTGGTACCTATCTGCTAGAATTGGTCACATATGCTCTTCAGAATGAGATATGGAGCCAAGGCTACAATCATCAATCATAACCAATTGCAAACTTTCACATTGAGCCTCATGTGCCAAGTCCCATCAATGTAAATTTCTCAACCTTTGATCAGAAGAATGTTCAAATGATCCAGAAATAGTACTAAGGTTGAGGGTATTCCAGATTTGACATTAGATGAATGGGAAAAAAAAAGACATGCTTTTGATCCATACAAGGAAATGGAAGAAGCTGAATTAGGCATATATTTTTACATGAAGAGAATCCACCTCTCCCTAACATCACCAAGCCAAAAACAAGGATGAAAATGAAGTATGGAAACTATTTTTTGATGGTTCAAGAAGCAAGTAGAAAGGTGTTGGAGGAGGTGCAATGTTGGTTTCACCACAAAACATCAAGTACTATTCAACTTTTCAATTTCAGTTTTCTTGTTCAAACAACACAACAAAGTATGAAGCTCTAATCCATGGACTTCATTGGGCATCAGGAAAAGAGGTATAAAGAACTTGTAGGTGTTCGGGGATAGTGAATTAATTGTGAATCAAGTTAGGGGATAAATGCTTCTAAGAAATGATCTCCTCAAAGAGCTACAAAAATAGGGTATGGGATCTCATTGAATACTTTGAAGCATTCAACATCGATTCCATACCTAGAAGAAGAATGAAGCCGCATACAGAACTTGTAGCAATGGGGTAACATTTGATGTGGTTGATAAGTATCAAAGAGATAAAACACAACCCCATATCAAGGTAGTTGTGAGGCCAATGGTTCTAGATAACAACACAAGTGGTAGGTGTTTGAGAGTGATCAAAAATCATCAATTTCTTACAAGAAGAGGTTGAGTTCTCAACTAGGAATCAAGATAAATTAGAGTAGCAATACGGGGATCAAGTAGTGCAATATAGAAAAACAAGCTCCCAAAAGGCTTAGTGACATTGGAGTCAATCTTCAATCCCAATGACCAATTCCGAAAGAGAAAAGAAAATATCCAAGTCAAAGGGGAAGATTCGAACCTATTTCAATGGGAAGGTAAAACACTCCAAATTGGAAAAGTGAGCACTCAACAGAAAAATCTGATTTCATACAACTTTTTTCAAGAGTTCCCAAATGTCTTTGCTTGGAGCTATGAGGACTTGAAAGGATTTAATCCAAAGTTGGCACAACATACTATTGAACTTAGATCCAAAAGCTAAGCCTATCAGTAAAAAAAAGACCAATCAACCCTCACATTGAGCCTCTCATGAAGAAAGAGTTGAATAAGTTGATAGAGGAAAGCATCATATTTCCAATCAAGCACTCAAGTTGGGTTACAAATTTGGTACTAGTTAGGAAAAGAAATGGAGAAATCAGGTTGTGCGTGGACTTTCAGGACCTAAACAGGGCATCTCTCAAAGACACTATCCACTTCCTTCTATGGAGAAAATCTTACAGTAGTAGTCTAGTTCGAAAGATTTTCTCTCTCCTAGATGGATACTCAAGCTATAATCAGATAATGGTGAAAAAGATGATCAATTCAAAAAAACTTCACCACCAAATGGGGCACCTATGCCTATAAGAAAATGCCATTCGGTTGTCAAAACACTTGGAGCCACATTTAAAGAGATATGGACATGGCATTCAAGGGGTGATAAACAAGATAGTTCTTGTATACTTAGATGACATCACTGTGTTTTCTAAGAATGTGGAAAGTCACCTCTTCCATCTCAAACAGTGTGTTCCAAAGATGCAGGAGATTCAGAGTGTCCCTAAACCCACAAAAAATGTATATTCCTAGCTCACGAAGGCAAGCTCTTAGGTCACATTATGTCTAAGGAGGGATTGACTATTGATCCAAAAGAGTTGAAGCAATTTGAGCATTTCCATTTCCAAGTCATAAGAAGGCTCTCCAAAGCTTCTTAGGGAGAATCAACTTTGTTCCATAAAGGTTTGTACCTAGATTTTTCCACTCTTGTCAAGCCAATAACAATGATGTTGAAAAAGAGCATGACATTTAAGTGGACAATGAGAGGGAAAAAAAGTTTTGAAGCTATCAAGAATGCTATATCTCAAGCTCCAACTCTCATCAATCCAGACTTTTCCAAAGACTTCATGCTCTATGCCTTCGGTGGTTCAGACACCATTTCTCGCAATCTTAGTGCAAAAAAAAGAGAGGATCCAAAAATCGTTGCCTTCTTCAGTCAAAGGCTTGGAGGACTATGAAGTGAGATACTCCTTCATTGAGAAACATGTCCTCACAGTTATCAAGAGTTTAAAAAGTTTAAGCACCTAGTTTCAAACAACAGGATTCAATTGCTAGTGTCCCATGCAAGAGTCAAGGACTTCCTTTTGAACAAGGATTTGAATGAGAAATGGGCAGGATGGATCACTCATGTCATGGAATATGACATAGAGATCAAGGTCACTAAATTGGTCCATGGAAAGGGATTATGTGAACAACTAGCTTCAAGTCAACAAATGTTGAGGAAAATCAATGAAAAAGAAGTTGTTTTGGTACTACAGATAATCACGAACAAGCAAATGATATAATGTGCCTACCCTTGTTGGACTCGAGGACATGATACATTTCCTACAAATAGGTCTATGCCCTCCAGAAATGAGCAAAACAAAGAGGAGATATTTTAGACTCCAAGCCATTCCATATGTGCTTATTGATGGTGTTTTTTTCAAGAAGGACATCAATGGAGTCCTATTGAGGTGCATTGAACAAGTCAAATTGAAAGGTGCTACATGAGTTTCATGATGGAGAGGCCAGAGGTCATTTTTCCCCATGGGTAATAACTCTCAAAATAATGAAGGTGGGTTATTATTGGCCCATAATGTTTAATGATTACTATACATGGATCAAGAAATGTAAAAATGTGCATTCTTCACAGGAAAAGAGAGGCTAACAACACTTCCATTGCATCCTATTTTAGTTGACCAACCATTCATGCAATGGGGATTGGACTTCATCAGGGTCATCAATCCAAATTCAAGCCAAGGTCACAAGTGGATTCTAATGACAACAGATTATTTCACCAAGTGGACCAAGGTGGTGGCACTCAAGGAAGCAAATGAGTCTAACATACTGGACTTCTATGAGGGGATAATGACAAGATTCGAAGTACCAGCCACTATTATATCAAATAATGCTCTAGCATTCCTAGGTTCCAAGATCACAAAATGGGTTGTTAGGAATGGATTTATTTGAGCACCTCATCAAATTATTACCCCCAAGGGTAATGGATAAAGAAGAGTCCACTAACAAGAATTTTCTAAAGATCATCAAGAGGACTCTAGATGAAAATCAGAGAATGTGGCATACCAAGCTCAAATCATCCTTGTGGGCTGATAGATAACACCTAAAAGGTCAACAAGTAACTCTCCCTACAAGTTGGTCTACGAGAAAGAAGCAAGTGTTTCCCATATCACTTGAGTTACCACACTGGAGCTCATGAAGCAACTAGAATTATCAAGTTTGAGCCTATGGAAGCTAGGTATGTGCAGAGCTGATGGAATTGGAAGAAATAAGAGAACATGTAATGCAAACCATTAAGAAGGATCAGGCCTTAGTCAAGAGGTCATTTGAAAAGAGATCCAAAGCAAGGACCTTCCAGAGGGGGGACTTAGTTCTAAAATGGGATGCAGATCGGGAAAATCTGGCAAACATTCCAAGTTTGATGCCATTTGAGTGGCCCCTACATGGTCACAGGATGTAAGAGTAGCAATGCCTTCCAACTATCTACTTTGGATGGAGAGGAACTTCCGATTCTAGTTAATGAAATCTATCTTAAACATTGCTACTGAAAGGAAAATTCTCACCCTTGTACATATTAGTTTAGGACTTTAATTCCTCTAAGTGCATATGCACATTGTCTTGTTTTAGATTAGGTTTTAATTTCCTAAGTTTTTTGCACATGTTTTTTTATTGCTCCTAAGTTGTATCATTGCATAATTTAGTGTGTGCCTCCCAGAGAAATGTTGTAATAGAAATAGTTCATACTTGTGGGGAACAATTGCAGATTTCAAGAGAAAACAAATGCAGAAAACTAAAATCAGGATTAAGGATAGGTTTAATAAGTTTTCATTCTTTGATTCCTTTAAGATCAATCACATGTGAACTTCTAAGTGTCCCCACAGGGTCGAAAGTCAAAGCATGGGCATAACCTTTCCCAGGTTCATTCAAAGGTGGTTTCCATGGTCGAAAGTAGAAGATCAACCTCAAATTCCTCTTGCTCACTTTTCAAGTTTGTTTCGCAATTGAAATCTAATGAGAGTAAACAACTATGGCCTTTGGTGGTGTCGTGATTAGAACTTTTAGAAGAAAGAGAAAATAAAAATTTAATAGAGTTCCATGATGTCTTAACTCGATAATGTCTTATTTAAAACTTTGTAGCATGCATGTGTAATGCATGCCAAGAAATCATCAATTTTTGTGTGCTTCATACTTGGCAATCAAGTTTTGAGATAGGTTCAGGAGTTCATTTTTAGTCTCGCAGATCAAGGTTACAAGAGAGGAAAAGGTGAAAGTCCCAGGTTTAAACAATTTTCTACTCTCACAAAATTTTAACTTCAATATTTTCTTATGAAAATTGGGAGTACAAGCAGTGGAACAAGTACAAGGTCAGTAGTGCTTTCAAGTGGTTTCAAGGGTAAATTCAACAGAACATGAGATTAGTTATAGGCTATCAGTCATGACTCCATGCCCAATGGAGGTGTCAAAGGGTATCGGGTACTAGAACATCTAACAGTAGATGTCCTCGTGAGTCACCAAATTTTTATCCAATTTTACCCCTCCGGGCCAAAATTGGGCAACAGGACCTAGTAGGATCCAAGAATAATGGATAAGGCACCTATACATGAAATTGGGTTATAGGCAGTTTTGGGGTCTCGGAGCACATTTAGTGCATCCCAAAGAGAAAATCATATCGATGAATTTTTCCTCTTCTGGGTTTTGACCCTTAAGATCATCTTTAAAAATGATGAAATGCGGGCCCCATGGGCCCACACCTAACCAAAGTGAGCAAAAATGTAGGAAAAGCATTTCAGCCTCAATCCCTTCCATGCACTCCTAATGAGGCCTCCACATGAATAAAAATCCAAAAAAAAAAAGTATAGGGTTCGGGTAAAAAAAGTTGCATTGGGGCCTTAATAGGCCACCGAGCTAAAAGAGCTTGGCAAGTAGAGGTCTTGCGTTGGGATGGAGAGTTTGTGGATGGATTATCGAGTATCTCGGCAAGCCGAGTTGGTTGTAATCACACTGATGGTTTTTGAGCTCAATGCTTGAAGGGAAGCATGAAGGCTTTGACATGGGAAGTGAATAGATGTAGACAAAGTGACATTGGAAGGATCGAATCGACAATGGGAGCTTGCATTGGTGAGTCATGGCTCGACGGATCAAGTGAACTCACCACAACAAGTTCTAAAGATAGCTCGGGTGTTCAAGCCAGGGGCATAGGGGTCGTAAGTGAAGGTCAAGCTCAAGCGAGCTCGACCAAATGGTGCATCGTGGAGGTGACGAGGTCGGCCCAAAGGTCAGCCCATAGGTGAGGAAACTCAACCCATGAGTCATGCGGCTAAGCTCTAAGGAACTTGGTGTATGGGGGACAATATCATCTTGTGATCGCGGTGAGTTGGGGAGCCATGTCAACCAGTGCAAGGAAGGAGACGGCTCAAGTGAAGCCAAGCGAGTCGAAGTGTGGCCGCATGGAGATGATAAGGGGAGAGCCTATCATGGTGATCCATTGAAGGAAAAAGAGAGCTCAGAGTCAAGCATATGCATTAGAGGGAGCCCAAAGTCCAAATAATTTATACTTTAGATGTTTGACCATTTGGAGATCGCATGCGAGGATTTTTGAGGTCGGTGGGTGTTAAGGTCTCAAGAGGGCGAATCGGGTGTCCTAATTCTGGGGATCCCAAAGTCCAAAATTTTCAAACTTCATGGGTAACACATTTCGGAGGTAGTAGGGATTTTGTTTTGGAGTTTGCAAGTGGGTAAGGTCCAAAGTGGGGGATGCAAGATGTCTCAAATGTGGGTCCAAAACCCCCTAAAATGAATTCCCACCCAATTCAAAGCGAACAAAGTCCACCATGTCTACATCGTTGGATGAGCTGAGCCATTGGGATAATGTTAGATGGGTAGGTAGGAAGTAAAACGTCAAGTTAGTTGGTGTATAGGGGCAAGATGCATTGAATAAGAGCTTTGTTGGTGAGATGTGAAGCTCGTTAGGTGAGCTTTGAACCAAAATGGTGACCCAAACCAAAATTGGAATAACTTTTGCCCCCTCAACCATTTTTCATTAAAAAGCTATTTTTGAGCTCTACAACATAGAATGAACTAATAGAGGAAATTAATGAGGTAGGTGGATAGAAAACCATGATGAATTTGTAGGAGCTAGGAGCTAGACCTAGGTGCAATTAGAGCCAATTTCTTCTTGCACAAGGCAATTCCATTAATCAGGGATGGATTTTGTAAATCTTCTAGCACTCATTGCAGAAAAATTATGATTTTTTATGGGTATTGGAGAAAATTTCAAATTTCCCCCTCTCTCTCTCTCTCTCTGAAATTTCTTCTATAAATTGTAAGAAGGGGCTTAGTAAAAATGTTGACACCTTGCATTGCCCCTCCCTTATTTTTGTAAATTTGTGGAGTTTCAAACGTCCCTACTAAACATAGTAATACAATATGTGCCTTTGGCCCCATGTAATGAACTGTATTAACTTGTTGGAGTAATAAAATTAGATCTTTGGTTATTTTACAGCTCTCTTTGTGTTTTATTGTACCTATTTTGATCTCTCATTACATATGAGGTTGTTGTGCTTTGTTATATTGTCATTACAAATTTTTGTAGTGTTGTGTTTATTGTTATAGGTTTTCTAACACTCCTCTTGGTGCATCACCTTCCTTAGAGTAGGTTTTAATTTTAATACATTTTCTCTATCACCATCCCCTTGGAAAACCTTAGAGTAGGGTTAGATTTTGGCAACTCTCTGCACTTTGGAGTAGTTGGCATTAGGTTAGAGAGGAAGTTGACCTTCTCCTGAGAACTATACCGATCGATTGCAAAGTCACACACTTTAGGATAGTTCCATGTTTGACAAATCACATTGAATGCCTCAATCATTCAAATTGCAAACATTCGAGGTGTTGTGATTTTTCCATAACAATACTATCCTCACATTTATCATCCTTTGAATGAACATGTTGGACATTAACTAACCATGGACTAGTGTTCCCAAAGGAATAATTTTTCATATAAGAAGTTATCTCAACAATTTTAATAGACATGATTTTGAGCATTGCCACAAAATCACTAATCATCATATTGCGAATGTCTTATGCGGTATGTTTTCTAATATTTTGGATGGAGGGGAAGATAAACTTCTCCATCATATCATCAAGACCTTCCTCTCAAATCTTCAATCTGAACATAACATACGCAACTCCTTGTGGTTTCATTCCTTTTCTACGATGTTTAGGAAATCCTCACCAACCACATCTCATATATCCTTGCTAAACATAAATTGTTTATATACAATATAAAAATTAAACTACTATGAAAATTTTACTAGATGGAATGATACAAGTATTGAAAAATACCACTTAGAATTCAATTTCAAAGACCACTTGAAACTCAATTTCAATTGGCACTTGGAGTTGAGTTTGAAAGACCACTTGGAACCAAGTTTCAAAAGTGATGTTTATAGGAAGCAAGGTCAAGGTGAAGGCCATCAATTGCGCATCTTAGAGTTTGGGATGTAAAGTAAGTATACACATTCCTAAGAAGAAGAGAACTAAATTGGACATGAAAGCAAAAAGTATATCCTCTTAGGGTATAGTGACGAGGAAATCAATTATAGATTGATGGTTCCAAAACTAGAAAGGTGTACACTAGCGGGATGTTGAGTTTTGAGAAGAAAGAAGCATAGGCTCATTCCACAAGCTCACTTGATGTTCAGATCAATCTTGTCATGGAAATAAAATATGGTAATTTCTCTTATGAGGAAAATGATGGTGTAGAACATGGTGAAGAGACACCACCCATTGGAACCACTCAACATATATCCAAGTGGTGAAAAATTATGCTACAAGATGTAAAGTTAGATGGTGTCCCAAAAACATCCACCACTAGACCAAAGACTCATAGTATGGCTTGTGGAGAGGTCACTTTAGCCTTAACAAGTATATTTATTGAATTTGTTGAGCCCTATATAATTTAGGAATCCCTATAGTCAAACACTTAGAAATATGTTATGGATGTAGAGTATATGCCACTACTCAAGAATAATATATGGCAACTTATAAATCTTCTACCAATGAAGAAGCCAATTGGGTGTAAATGGATCTTTAAGATGAGGTACAAAGTACATGACATTATTGATAAATGCAAGGCAAGACTGGTAGTAAAGGGATATGGTTAGAAAGAAGGCATTGGCTATGAGGAACTTTTGCTCCCATAGCTAAGATCAAACCTTTCAGGATGATTTTGTTCTAGCTACATAGCTTGGTTGCAAAATCCACAAAATAGATGTGAAAAGTGCCTTTCTCAATGGAGATTTGTATGAAGTGGTCTAGATGACTCAACCAAAAGGTTTTGTGATACTTGGAAAAGAGGAAAATGTATATAGACTCATCAAGTCATTATATGGTCTCAAACAATCTCCTAGGGCATGACACATAAAAATTGATGAGCATATTGTACATCATGGATTTAACCAAATTCCATATAATCCTAATTTCTACCTTAAACAACAAGGGGGAGATGGTGATCATTGTGGTTTATGTTGATGATCTAGACATCACAAGAAGTTTAATGAAAGTGATTGAGTCAATAAAGAAAGATATAAATTAATCATTTAATGTGGCAGATCTCGAATTCGCATTATCATCTTAGTTTATAAGTTTGACAAAGAGAAAATCACATTTTTGTATGTAGTTGAAATATGCCAAAAAAATCTCGAGAAGTTTTGTATGATGTATTGTAAGCCAATTACCAAATATATGGAGACAATACTTTAGTTGTCTTGATTAGATCCATCACCGTACTTGTAAATGCAACTCTATATCGATAATTGATTGGGATTCTCATCTACTTAACTTACACTGGGTTGCATATCATCTACACCATCAACTATCTTTCATAGTTCATGCAAGAACCCAAGGTTTTTCACTAGAAAGAAACATAATGAATACTTAGGTACGTAAAAGGGACCGTGGTTTTGTCCTAGACTATAAGAAGAACGATACATATTCTTGATAGGATATTCTGATTTAGATAATGCAGGGAACATAAATGGCAGGAAATCTACTTTAGGGTGTGTATTTTTTGGGATGTAGACTGATATCATGGTGGAGTAAGATGTAGAATTATGTTTAAAGGTCCTCCATAGAATTATAATATCAAATAAAAAGACAATATGTCTATGAAGCAACATGGATTTGAGGAATACTTAAAGGATTGAATGTACCACATAAACATATGACTCTCTTACATGTTATAAATAAAGGATTAGTAAAGCTTGTTCATAATCCTATGTTTCATGAGTGTATAAAGCACATAGAGGTGGAAGTTAATTTCATTTGTGAACTTATTAAGAATACAACTTCAATATTGCATGTCAATTAACAATGTGTAAATGTCTTCATAAAGTCACTTACGAAAGACAAATTTGAGGGATTTAGATAATTTCTCTTTTGTTCACTTGAGACCATTTGAATTAAGGTGGGAATGTTAGGACTAGCCTAGGTTAATAATTCGCCATAGGTGGATTATTTAAATAAACATGATAATTTAAATATATTTTTACTCGTGTTTAGTTCTCTAGTCTTAGTTGTCATTATCCTTAGTTTTGTAGGTTATTGGAATATTGTTTCATGGATACATTTTGGTAGGGAAAACAAGGGAAATACTTTATTTTTACATATCTACTGCCATTTGGGAGATATCTCATCCACCTTATTGTTGTAGTGTTTGTGTTCATACTAGCTAGGATCTTTGGGTTATTATCTAGCTTAGTGGTATCCCTCTTCACACTTGTATTAAGGGGTAAGCTTAGTTAGGGAATTTGTTATATAGTTGAGATATTCACTATATTATGAATTTTTGTACACATAGCAGATGAAGAATCCTATTATTTAGGAGATTTCCTCTATTAGTTTGTGATTGAGGAATATTCTTAATTAGCCTATTTAATAGGCTTTCCTATCAGTATACTTAGTTGATTATTTTTATATATTAGTAGAGGAAATAATACAAAGACTAGTTTGTGCATAGCTGATTTTCTTCTCTAGTGATGGCATACTAGTGATATCTTATATATGAAGTATTATCTACTTGTATTTGGTATTAGAGCATAATCTTAACAACAATTATTCAACCATTTTATGTAGATTGAGCCTCTATGGATCCTTAGTTGTAAAGAATTCTTGCATATAAGGGGAAAAATTCCTTAATTATCCTCTTTTAAGCCAATCTACCATTGTTCGTGTAATGATATTTTGGTATGTTAAGGATTTACATTCCTCGTGTGTTTCAATATTGTCTTTAGGACTATCAATGGGTTTATGCATTGGTACACTAGATCTATTTTGTTCTTTGTTTGGCCTACATCATTGGCTATAGTTTAATATTTGAAGCATTTGAGCTTGGACTTCTCCATACATTGTTGTATTGGGATGGTGCCCACTTTTTGCAAAATGTAATTTCATAGTTATTGTATTCTCAACTATCCCATGGCATTTTACTAGGTGTTGCTTCCATGTATGATTTATGTTTTTAGAATTTAAATTACATAGTTGTATTATATTCAATGTGAAAATTTTGTAGTAAGACTAGTTTTTGAAAAAATACAATTGCAAAAAAATATTATTATGTTATATTAAGGAGTTATAGGATCTATGCATAAAACTAGATAATATTTGCATTGAAAAGAATAATTATTGCAGAGACCTTCCATTATAAGGCAAGCTTAAATGTATTGTATTTTTGTGCATCATTAGATTGGGTGAGTTACCTTGAGACTTCGAGCCCCCTATAGAGCGAGTCATACCACAACGAGTTCTACTCTCTATTTATTCCATCATCTCATTCTCTATGTTGCTTGAATTGTTTGATATACAAGGACATTTAGGCTTGGTCTCTCCTATTCAACTCCTTCTTACTCTTCTTGAGCTAGTCCACTACTTGGATCAATGAGTCCCCGATTTGCATTATTTTCTACTCGGCGTGATCTAAATTGTGGCTTGAGCATTCCTTGGCTTCAAAAAAAATTCCTCGAAAGGAAATTAGATCTCCTTAATCCAAACTCAAACATTTCAAAAGCATTTCACGTCTCTCAAACCTATGACGACCTAATTTGGGATATTCGTGCTTTGTTGACATGCATAAAATTTATGAAATGTAGACACAAAATCATGCACTTGGGTACATTTTTAGGTCCTAAACACATACTATCATTCATATAATTCTTAAGTAAGAAAACTAGTAATTGACGATTGTCTTTGGCCTTTTGTCTTTGTTTCTTACTTCTGTTTGGCCTTACATGCCCCACAACCCACTGGTATTTTTACTCATTTATCTTTTATGGCTCCGACACTAGTGCCCAACCGAGGATAGGAGCACCTAGGCACCCCTATCCCCTCCTGGGTGACCCTAACCTTTTTCCACCTTACTCACTTCTTTTAGATCTCTTATATCTTATTTGCATCTTTTTCACTTATGGGTCGGCCTTCTAGTTGTTAGTTACGAAATTCAAATAAGGGAATCATATAAATACATAGTTATGTGTTCAAAATAAGGGACCAAGCTCTAAGCATTATTACTATCACCTAAGCTTGCACTCAAAAGGCACCTAAATCACTTCAAAGCATCCATTTGACATTTAATCAAGGGACAAGGGACTACATTTTCTGCATACACTACATAGGAAGGGGAAGTTCATTTTGCCATCCACATATTCTATTTACATTGCTACATCTAGCTATAGCCCGCTATCAAGTACACTTACATAAGGGCATCCTAGGGCACGATTCTTTCACACACTCACCAAAACTACATGGAGTCTAAGATGTAGCGCAATGCTCAGGTCATAAGTTCTCTTTGTCGGGTGATCATTGGGGTTAGTCCAACTCCCCATATTGCATCTTTATTTTTGGATTTGATGTGGTATTGTGGGTTTTACATGTGAATATTTGTTTTGCAGGTTACAAGTACCTCGACAATCATATTTTGACACATGTGCGATCAACACATAATATTTTTGAAACTTGTGCTACACAAGTAAATATCGGGTCTAACCATTTTCGTAGTCACATGCACCCAGTAGAGGTCGTCAGTGCCCATGTGTCCCTGTCTCGCCATGAGCGCTTTGTGTCTTGCCATATTCCCGCAATCTATAATTTATAATGAGCATTGATGACACAATTCACCTCCTATTCAACAATTTTTCTAGTTGAGAACACTTCACGATTAGACATAAATCAACTAAGTCATCTTTCTTATATCTCTTGATTAGGGTTTTGCACTTTAATTGCTTATTGCTTGCATCATATTGTATTTAGTAGTTGCATATCACATTGTACATTCAATTACTCTGCAATTAGGGTTTAAAAAATCTTTTTGTTAAATAATTTGGTGAACCCACATTCGAGCACTCTTGGATCTTCCCTTCTTGTCTCGCTTCAATATCTTAGGCTCCTCTCACCATGAGTGTCTCTATCCCAACCTTCTTGCAAGATAATCTTGATTGTGCACATAAAATCATATCATTTTTAGATAATATTCATATTCATCCTCATACTTCTCTTGAATATGTCTATCATAAGTTTATCATTGCTTTATCTCTCAATGAAGAACATATTACTTTTACATCTATTGAGCTTCCTTCTCAAACTATTTTAGATAATGACCCCCCTCTATATTCATTTTTGTATTAATAATGTTGGAGTTAAATGTGCTTTAGTAGATAATGGATTTGGGATTAATATTTGTAATCTAGCATTCCTTCATCACATCATATTTTCTAAGGAATATGTAGTTCTTTCATCGATTTCTATCGTAGCTTTGATAACATTCCTAAACATGTCTTGGGTACTATCACACTTCCTATCACTATTGGGAAATGTACTCTACCTATCCCATGCCATGTGATGCCCAATAATCTTAATTATAACATTATTCTTGGGTGGCCTTCGATCTATGTCATGCATACGGTTCCTTCTGCTCTTCATACATGACTAAAATTTCTATATCAAGGTGTTGTCTATGAGGTCCTGATAGATCCTTATCCATTTTCCTTTTATAATACTATTGAGCATTCACCAAATGTTGAGTAGATATATTATTCTAAGGAGTAGGCACATAGTAGATTCACTTGGGGATCAAGGTGCATTTGAAGGCGCAGATGGGATAGGAAAGGAAACATGCGCCAAGACAAGTTGATTCAGGACTTAGCCATTTTCATGGATGGGGGCTATTTTTGGGGATATAGTGCAAAACACACATTAGGATGGAGACTTGTGACATGCAAATGCTATTTTGGGAATGGGTGTTTGATAAACGCCATTCATGAGTTTGAGATAATAATAGGATTACTACTTCCGAGCTAACTATAGGATGTCTATTATTAGCACACTTGCATGTGTGTGTGTTATTGTAAAGGCACATGGCTATTTTCAGCATGTGACCTATTTTGGGAAGTGCATAAGTGGTGAAGGGAAATTCCTCACCCCTATAAATAAGTAGTGAACTTGTGTAGTTTAGATATACACAATTATTGCGAGTTATGCTAGTGGAACTTATGCGTGCATAACTTATGGTAATATTCTCGTAATGTAAGAAGCTTCTATGTTTTACAATGTTAAATATAATGGAGTATATTGGAATGATAATGGTGTTAAACATGATTGTAATTGGTTCTTGTATGGTTAATCTTATCATAGTTATTGTTTAATTCATGATTATCTAAGATTTAGATTTGGTTATGCATGTAGAATGTTTATGCTTGTTTATGTATCTATACATGTTATATCTTCATCACGCTAACATCATGCACAAGCAACTCTAAAGAGGGATTGGGTACCTTTGAGTGCTTTGGGTGAGTGCTCGGCTTAGGTTGGGTGATGTGCCGCATCCGGGTTTTCATAGTGGATTCTAGGTTGCATCATTAGTTCCATTGTTGGGACCTTTTTTTCAGTTGTTTTCAAGATGGTTTGTAATGAAGACATACCATTTGACTCTAGAAAGTGTTGAAGAGTGGATAAAAGATCTATAAGAGGAGTGCACACGAAGGTTCAACACTTGGATTTGAGTTTGATGTATGTGTGTGGTGGAGCAGAATTTGTATGACTATTTGTATGAGATATTCTTTGATATATTCCCGATAGAATCGTATGAGTGGCAAGTTACTTATACGTCTAAAAGGAATTGGAGGTATCGCACACTTGTATGGATGCAAGAAGAATTTCAAGCCCTTTATGATGCTGATCTAATTTGGACGCACGTTGTGGATACTGGGTTCTATGGTGTTTTGAACAACTATATTTTGGAGTACTTAATCCACTTATTCTTACCCGAGGTAAGTGAGCTCAAGTTTTTACGTTATCCTGGGGAACTTACTTGCAAGGCATTCCACTGGCGATTAAGATCTTGATGGTAACCTTGAACTTGGAAGAAAAACTGATGGCTAGCTAAACCCCACCACGCGTGGGGGCAGGAGTAGGTTTGGTGAAGGATGGCAGACCTAGTGGCAGAAAGGTAGAGAGAAGAAAGGAAACTTAAGTACAATGAGGTGTGTAAGAGGGAGATAGAGAAGTAGTGGAATATTACAAGTGAATGGCATTGCGGAGAGAGATGGCTCATGAATGATTTGGAGTTAGCGACGCAAATAACGTGGAGCCGAGCATCTAGAACTCCCCCATTTGGGAAAACATGATAGGGAACCCTTCTTGGCCTCACATGGGAGTGCACCAAGAGAGACGACATGGGCCATGAGTGTGTATTTGAATCTACAGCAACCTAGCCTTTGCGATTAGTTTTCCAGTATTTAGTACAACTAGTAGTCAACAAGCTAGTTTGGGAAGTAGGAAAGCAGGAGTAAGTCATATAACAAGTACATATATGGTAGGGAAAACATGTTCTTTATTATTTGGGGGTACCTTTTTAGGTGCATCATCAACACAAAACTCAAGCGTGTTGAATTTTGGACTCACTTCTGGGAGTAGTACCACTTTGCAAACCGTAGGAGTTCGGTTTAGTACTACTATTGGGACACAGGGAAGTACATCTTCCGGTCCACTTTCGGATACATGTGGAGGATCGGGGGTATAGGTGGCTCTAGTTCGATGAATCGGGTGGTTACAGAGGCGGGGGTAACACATGAGGTTTTGGATTAGGTGGGTATGATCCGCACCAACCCTGAATATTTACATAGAGATGTCACTTCATCTTCTAAAGTATAGGGGCATAGAGGATGTTGTTGAACACATGCAGATGTGTGAGATATTGTGGCATGCAAAATGGGATTACAAATTTTGAGCGCAAGTCCGATCATTTTTCCACTACATTGCGAGGATGCACACATAGTTGTACATGAAGTTTGAACCCATAAGACTTGCGTAGATTATGTAATGTTACGGGATGCCTTCCTTAAGGAGTTTTATATACCCGAGTTTGAGCGAAGAATATAAGCGCACTCAAGGATATTAAGTAGGTCACTAATTAAAGTGTTTAGGAATATGACACCCATTTCAAAACATTGTTGTATAAGCTTTCTTATGATATTCATGTAAGCCAACATGCATAGTGGTTTGTTGGGAATTTGATCACACTTTTTAGGAGGGCGTTGTCATATAAGACATATATAGACTGTGTGAAGAACTAAGTAACTTTGCGCGATGAGGCCATTGGAAGTATAGACACTCGAGTAAGCCCATTCCTGGAGGCTCAAATTTTGCTATGGTAAAGTAGTTGGAGAAACTATCGGCAAATTTAACACATGAAATGCACACTTGGGATTTGGTGTACAGATTGTGAAGTGGAAGGGCACACTAAGGATATTTGTCCCCATAGATTAGTGCTTTCATTGTTCTTTGAAGCGTGAGATATGTCATTTGAACCATGATTTCAGCCATTGCACTGTGACTACAACGTGCGATAAGGAAGAATGTATCCTGTTATTGTAAAAATTTCTGGTCCATGACTCACGATACGTAAGACAAAAGAGGTTGATTGTTCGGATCCATGATGCTATAGATATTGGTGTGTGCAGACGGGTATCGAGATAACTCTAAAAGTAAAGGTGAGCACCATGATTGTGATCATAGTTAAGTACACTATGATCGGAATGAGGGAACTTTGAAGGAGGTAATGGTAGAGGTTGAGGATCTTGTGGTGGATTCGGAGGCGAGGCCATGGTGGTGGATGAGGAGAGTTTCCTCACGGAACATGTTTTACATGCAGTCTTGTTATCACCGAATCACAAAGACTCAAAATAGTGTTTATACAAGTGCATATACTTGAACTCACAGTGATTGGATAACATGGGTACTATCTCCAAGTGGGACTTGCTACTTTGAGATAGACCTCCGAGAAAATCAATGGATGCAAAGTTCTTACTCCTAAACTACCCGCCACAATCTACTCTAATGCGGGATAAGCTAAGCTGTTCTATTCTAAATTTCCAAGGGACCAGGAGAGAGAATGCATAAAATGAAAGCCTACACTAAAGCGGTGATACACCGAAAAGGAGGGTGGGAGAGTAGTCTCCAAATGTGTGAAATACAAGGCAAAGTGCACATAGAAGAGAGTGATGACAGTTCACCATAATCTAGCAAAATGCATTCAAAACAATATTCCAAGCATACACAATGATAATGAATCCTGCCAAGAACATAATAAATAGACACAATATTCTTATAGAAAGATTAAAGGGGCAAGAGAGTGCAAGAAAACACAATGCGGGGGAAGATACATCCACAAGCCGGGTATTTTATTGCTTCATGATATGCATTCAATCTATTACAAGATAAGGGCACTGGATCACCATGCAAGGAGTCCACTACAAGGGGCTCATAACACATCTAGCTTCACAAAGCAATTTTGGCGAGCTTTCACTACCCAAAACTCCCCTTTTCTACATGAGCCCAACACTCCAATTTATAGAAAAATGAGAAGGAAAAGAGAAGGAAAATGGAAATCCCGAAATCTGTCCTTCAACCACTATAAGAGGCATTAAATTGATTGAAATGGTTATACATTACTTGCAAAAAAGGAAGGCTCCCCATACTTTCCCATGTGCTGCAACAGAGAAAGAATGATGACCATGCCTCTTAATTGCACTCCCAACTACGAAATAAAACACCATGCTACGAACCCGGCCACGTTTCCTTAAAAATCTCAATAAATTTCTAATCAAATATGGAATTTCTTGATTGCTGTGCATCGAGACTCAGAACCATGATTCCAACGGTACCAATTTTATGCGATTTTGTTGAGAAATGTAAAAGTTATGGCTTTCTCGAGTGCGGCATTGGAGAAGGATATTTTGGGCCTAAGCAGGCGTTTTCACAGACCGATGGGAATGAGCATGAACGAGAGAGCCAAATATGTTTCCTTTCATTAAATATATCTACCCTCATTAAAAATAAGAAATCTAGTTTTTGTGGCGTAGAGGACGTCGTGCTCATTCCAGAAAGTCCAATTTTGTGAAAATCGGAGCTCGGAGTCAAAAGTTATGGCCGTTTGAAGTTTCCGGACCGAATGTTGACTTTTCTTCTTCTCCTTCGGCCACTTCGGCTTTTCGCGTCCCACGCGTCCCTTTGTCCCATTTGTCCCAAATGCTGAAGTTCCTGTTTGGCTAAACTTTGATGATACTGGCGGTTCGCATACTCGTCCCAATCGTCTCGAGGATCGCTTTTGGGACAAATTTTCCCGATTCACCCGGTTCGGCCGGTTCGCGCCTTTATCCCAACTGTCCTGACTTTAAGTTCTCATTTCGGCCGATCCAAATGGTTCACGTGCATGTACCTTGGCCCAAGCTGCTTTCGGGCTGCCTTAAGTCTTTTTCGGCCGACTTGCATCCTCCGCGTACTCACTTTGCGAGATGTCCCAGTCGCCTGTTTTTTCAGCAATTAGTCAAAATTTTCATTTCTACTACTGGATTTCCGCATCCCGCGCGTCCCTTTGTCCCAAATGCTTTGCATATACCGCCCTGGCGAATTGAGCTTTCGATCGGTTCGCGCCCAGATGTCCCTCATGTCCCGACTTATTGCGAGGACTAAGACTTAGCCATTTTTCGTAATTTTTCCGGCCGAGCCTATTTTTTTAATTTTTTTTTTTACCTTTCCTCAGAACTTGCTCTCTTCTACTTGGACATGGGAGTTAGAAAAATATGAGGGGACCCTAGAAACATGACTTTTTCCCTGAATCAATATAATTGCTTGGGGACTAAAGAATTTGATGCATGTTATCAAAATTACCTCAAAGGTGAATTTTGGATAATAGGTCTCTTGACCACTACAAAAATGCGAATGTCCTCAAAATATTACTTGTTCTTTTTGTGGGAAGAATCATAGCTATGAGGAATGTCCGGACCTATATGAGCACCTTAGAAAACAACATAAACAGGAGAACAAGGGGGAGGGATGGTTATAATACAAATTGCCCATGGAAAATCAATGGATGCCAAAGTTGGCACCGGAACATAAGGTATTACCTGTGAATATTACTACACATGCTGAAGCTACGTGTGTCAGAGAAGCATTACAACAGAAGCCTACCATCACTAAGGAGGATGTTTTGCATGCAAGGTACCTAGATCCTACGCATCAGAAGGAGGTTTATCAAGAAACCATGAAGGTACTCAGAAATCTTCAAGGTGAAATGCGGTGTTTAAAAGAACAATCATGGAAGATGGAACAAAAGAAGGTAAAAGAGACAGTCTAGTTGGATATTGATGACTTAAAGGAGGTTTGCAAAATGTTACGCCAGGAGAATATCATTACATTACTAGGGAATTGACTAAAGGGAAACACTCCGTGCACAGGTATTGAGAATGGACGACAAATCTTGCATGCTAATCTTCCCCCTCATAGCTTGGATTATGACAAGGAGATCACTCTAAATGTTATTGTGGATGGATGGCTCTTGATTAATATATTGATTGACACAAGCACGGAAGTAAATGTGCTTACTTTAGATGCATGGGTATAGATGGGGATACCTCCATTGTAGCCATCCTCTAATGTGTTATTTATGGCTAATCAAACTAAGGCCACTCCCATCGGAGTTTTAAAAGATGCATCCATTACTATACAAGGGTCCAAGTTCACTGGGGAATTTGAGGTTTTAGCACTTGCAGTGAAAAAATTCCCGGATCTACTTGGGCACCCTTGGCGCTATGCAAATAATGTTGATCTCTAGTTAAACAAAGGATACATCAGTTTTAGAACAAGGAAGAAAGATTTATTATCCCTTTAACAAATTGAAATCTGCACCTTATGTTTGAACCTTTGAGTGAGGAAGACTTGAATAAAATTTATGTGTATGTCATTCGAACCTAGAGGTGCTTGAGCCATATAAGGAAGGAATCCTTTAGTGGGAGGATGCACAATCTATTAGTGATACTATAAGTATTTCTTGTGACAATTAGGCACATAACACTTATGAGATGGTTGGGCGTGAAGTAAGAAGCACATTTTTGTGGAGAAGCAAATCTCATTGTATTCAGAGGATATGTAACAAATATGTACCTCGGTACACTTTGGAGAAGGAGATGCTAAGGTATTCCTATGCACCATGGAGGAACAAGTGGACATATTAAGTTGAAAGTAGAAATATGTTAGTATATACCCTACACATGAAAATAATGCGTTGGTGGGTAGTGCACATGGATAATCTTATATAATGGAATGAAGTCGAATTTCTCTAATTACTTGATTTTTAGGAGAAATGCGCCTACCCAAATTTGCATATATCAAAGCTAATCAACCTGTTCAGGACCACGTTCGAGTGTGAGAGACTCTAGACAAAGGGACAGAAGCTTTACCACCTTCATTGTGGGTGCACAAAATTTATTCCACTTTACAAGGTTACGCACACGCTTGGTATGTTTATGCGAAGCTACATAGAGAGACTAGAAATTGGCAAGATTTGATTGCGGGAATGGTCCAAACATTTGAATACTTCTCTATTAAATCTTTGGCGGAAGAGGAATTAAGGGTTATAAAATGTTTAACTATGGGAGACAATGCAAAGGTGAAGAACTCATCCAAGATTTATTTGGTGAGGCGATTCATGAGTGCATTTTGATGAAATAGAAGAGACAAATGCCACATTACTTCAACGCACTTGCTTTGACAAAGAAAAAGGAAAGATGGTCTACACAAAGGATGTCTTTGAAGTAGAAAATTTGGATAAAGATCATTTAATAGGTATGCGTGAAGTGTTAGAGAATGTGGATAAAAATGCATGTGCTTATCATGAACCTATGAAGACAAAGAAAGTGAATATTGGCACGAATGTTGAACCTAAGGAGGCAATAATTGGGGATTATTGGTCTGATTCTGAAGTGGCAAAGATAATTGAGTTACTACGTGATTTTCAGGACTTATTTCCTAGGGGCTACCATGAATTAAAAGGAGTGCATGAGTCATTAGGAGAGATGAAAATTAAACTAAAGGAAGGTATGCATGCCCTGGTCGGGAAGAGACCTTACAAGATGAACCCTAACCCGCACATAAAAGTTAAGGAAGAAATTGACAAAATGTAAAATCGACATCATTAAGCCCCTAAAGGAATCAAAGTGGGTTAGCCCCATGGTAATCAGTATAAAGAAATATGATCAGATTAGGATTTGTGTGGATTACGGGGGAACTAAATGTTGCATGTGTGATTGACCATTTTCTAATGCCTTTCACAGAGAGAAATACTAGAATGTATTGTAGGGTGCGAATTTTATTCTTTTATAGATGGATTCTCTGGTATCATCAGGTTAGAATTGCACTAGAGGATCAAGAGAAAATGACTTTCACCACTGAATGGGGAAGTTTTGCATATATTGTGATGCCCTTTGGTTTGAAGAACACGCCTCTTGTATTTTCATGCATAGTTGTTCAAGTATTCTAGGATTTTATTCCTAACTTCTTGCAGTTTATTTGGATGATTGGATGGTGTATGGACTTGTTAAGGATCATTGTGAAAACTTGCGCTTAATGTTTGAAAGATGTAGATAGTTAAACATCTCTTTAAACATCAAGAAGTGTTTGTTTGCTATACATTTTGGCACTTTTTTAGAGCACATCATTTGCAGGAAGGTTTGTTAATGGATCTAGCTAAGGTTGCATAGTTATTATAGGCCTCAAAGAGCCTATCACTAGTCGAGTGAGGTGCATGGATTTTTGGGGTCACACAGGGTATTACGAAAATTTATCTTAGGATATGAAAATATTGCCACACCCGGAAGAGTTACTAAAGGTAAAAGGGACATTCTATTGGGGAGAACTGCAACAACACGCATTTGAGGCATTGAAGGAGAGACTTACTAAATCACATATTCTAATTTTCTTTTATGGAATAAACTGTTTCACATACATGTGGATGCCTCTGCACAACCATTGGCATGGTGTTAGCTCATCCTGAAGAAGTTATTATAGATCATCCGATCTATTTTGCTAGTAGAAAGTTGACTACTACGAAAAAAAATTATTATACAATAACAGAGCGCAAGCCTTGTCAATGATCTATGCCTGCATAAATTCATACAATACCTACTAGTAATACCATTTGTATTTTATATTGATCACATGGCATTAAAATACTTGATGAATAATACTTGTTTTACAAGGCCGCATATGTCAATGGGTGCTCTTATTCTAAGAATTTGATTTCACAGTTGTGGTAAAACCAGGTAAGAGTAATTCTCGCCCAGACCACTTATCAAGGATTTAGTCAAGGGAGGACGAGAATACAATTAAAGATACAATGTCAGATGTAAATTTGTATAGGTTACATCACACACCTTCATAATTGGAGGATATTGCTATCTTTTTACGCACAGGTATGACACCAAAAGGAATGAAAGCCTTAGAGAAGAAACAACTTGCAATTCACGTGGAACCCTTTATGTTGATCAATGGTGATTTATACAAACTAGGCCGAGATGAAGTATTGCGCCGGTATGTGTTGGAACATGAGTGCACAAGTATCATGGAAGAGGATCATGGTGGTATTATAGGTGGGCATTATGCAGGTGACGCCACTGTGCACAAGATTCTCCTCACTTTGGATTATGGTGGGAGACCCCATACAAGGATTGTAAAGCATATTGTATGGTGTGTGATCACTTTATCAACACCTTGGTAAACCTGGAAAAAGAGATGTAATGCCTTTAAGACCTATTCCTAGTGCAAAGCCGTTTGAGAAATGGGCTATCGACTTTGTGGGTCCTATTTCACCAGCCATGTGTAGAAGCTGGATCGTCTATATTGTCACTTGCACATATTATCTTATAAGGTAGGAAGAAGCAACCCTACAAAGGATTGTATAATAGCTACAACAACCGAGTTCTTATGGGAAAATGTTCTTACTAGGTATGGATGTTCACTTTGAGCTTGAAAAGTGATAGGGGTACACACTTTTAAATGAAACAATCAGAATACTATTAGATGAGTTTATGGTTGCACACCACAAGACTACACCTTATCACCCTTAGAAAAATGGGACTACCGAGGCCTTCAACAAGATATTGAGCCAGACCTTGAAAAAAATTGTGATGTTAGAAGGAAAGATTTGGATGATAAAGTTTTTGATGTACTTTGGGTGTATATAACAACCTACAAGAGGTTGAATAAGGCCACACCCTTTTAGTTGGTGTTTAGCACATAATTAGTTCTTCCTATGGAATTCATGTTACCTTCTTTATGTATTGCGCGTCTTTGGAGGTATAGCTAATGAGAAAGCATTAGAATAAAGAATTGACAAGTTGATACAATTGGATGAGAGGCACACCATAACACGTTGGAGTTAGAAGTAGGAAAAGGCCAGGTAGAAGGCATGGCATGATAGGCACATCAGGGACATGAAGCTTGAGGTAGGACAGATGGTGCTTCTTTATGATTCTAAGTTTCTATGCCATCCATGCAAGCTTAAAGTACATTGGTTAGGACCATGTATTATCACTCATATACTTGAATCAAGCGCTTGCAAGTTAGAAACACTTGATGGAATACGGTTTCCCAGTTACTTCAACGGGAGTAGGTTGAATCCCTACTATAAATAAGTCTTCTTGGTTTTTTTAATAAGGTAGTATTGCCATTTAGAATAGGTTTCCCTTTATGTATTTCCTTCTTCATCGCTATGCTTTGTCAATTTAGTTTGGTGTTTTGTGTAATAAAAGCGCGTTTGCCTTGTTTGGAAGCTAATTACAATCAAGTATTTTTATGAGTAGAGGACTGCACATACCATTAGTATGGGGTGGTGGTAGTTATTTTTTATTCACAACTAGGTATACATGAGAACAAACTATTGAAGGTGTTATTTAAGTTTGGAAAGGAGCTATTAGGAAGAAGATTGCTTCTAAAGATGACCATAAATGAAGATAAATGAAGGAACAATATAACGCGAGGTAAGCGACCATGGAAACTACTAAGGGAAGGTGCGGTGGCGAGGTACTTTGCATGGAAGTGCATTGAAGAGAAGTCTATAGCTAGAAGGTAAGAAGGCCCGCTAGAAGGTTATAAATCGGGGCATGAAGATGTACCGCTCAGAAATTGTGAAAAGGGTCAATTAATGAGAGTATTATTGGTAGGTGAAGGAGCAATAAATGCATTAAAGTTTTGAAAATCTATATAAGGATGTGATACGGGTTCATTTTTACCTTTGTGATCATAAGTATTTGAGTGAGATAAGTGCGGCTGAGCCAAGCAAATCATTTTGAGGTACATATAGTTATGAAACCGGACGTGGAGAGCGATTATTATTGCACCTTTGAAGAGGCTTGCGTTCCCATTGGTGAAGGGCTTGAGCAAATCGAAGTGTTGAGAAGGAGCTAGGGCACGTGGTTTCAAGCTAGGGCATGTAAATTTGAGCTAGGGTTTGAGTTTACTCAATACATAAGGTAAAAGGCAGAATTTTTGGCCTTAAAAATGTGCACGATATCTTGGGAAACATGCTTTTCTCATATGGGTGGGATTTTTGACCCATAGATTTATGAGACAGTTTTGGCCCATGGTTTTGATACCCATGGTTTTGTAAAACTACTTAAGCATTATATTTATATGGTTTTGTGCATATGGCGGGTATAATGTAACACCAGATGCATTTTGAATTCGGTGTGAATTATGTAGAGTTTGTTGAGCATATCCAAATAGATCTGGTATTGTATTGAGAGAGCGGGGCTTGTAATAAAATCTAAGGAAGTGATTCTTGGTGGACGTAGCCCAAATTGGGTGAACCACGTTAAATATTGTCTCTTTATGTTGTGTTATTTTATTCTCGCACTTTTATTTGAGATCTGTAATAATTTACTCGCATATTAGTTTCTATTGTTGTGATTCTCGTGAGGGGATTATTCCACATATTTTACCCCTTATTTCTTAACAAGAAGATGGTGTGTGGAACACACCAATGATGCGAAGATGTGTGTGCCACACATTGTCTATCTTTAGAGGATCGGATCGAAGAGTTTTGCATGGAGATGAGCTAAGAATAGGATTGTCACTCTAGTTAACCTGAAGAGGTCTATAGATAGCACACTTGCATGTGTGGCTATTCTGTAAACGAAACATGGCTATTAATAGATGTGGTCTATTTCTGGAATAGATAAGCGGTGAAGGGCAAGTCCCCACCCTATATATATGATGTGAATCACATAGTAGTAGAGTGTGGTGGAGAGATGGATGTATGGAGGTATAGAGATATGCACATATGATTGGATTATTGTATCAGATCCATGCGCATCGGTATAGATTTCCATTATTGTAAGGAGCTTCTATGTTTATTAATAGATGGAAGATATTGGCCGAACCTAAGTGTCATTCCTGTGTGTAATTGAGTAGTGCATGTTCTTGATTCAATCATGATTATTGTTTAAACTTGTTCTTTCATAAATTTGAATATGGCATGTATTGTAGAATGATGGATTAGTTATGGATCTATATGTTTCTTCCTTCATCACGCTAACATCCTACTACAAAAACCCTAAAGAGGGACTTGGTACCTTTGCGCGCTTTAGGTGAGCGCTCAATCTAGGCTGAGTGATGTGCCAACATGTCTAGGGTGTTATTTGGTAAATTCTAGGCTACATCATTGGTTCCGTTGCTAGGACCTCTTTTTCAGTTGTTTCCAAGATGGTTCGTGATGAGGACATACCGATTAACTCGAGCAAGTATTGAGGAGTGGATACATGATCTGGAGGAAGAATATGCACAACGGTTCAACATTGGATTTGAGTTTAACGCACACACTTGGGTAGAACAGAATCTGTATGATAACTTATATGAGATATTTTTCACCATATTTCCAGTAGAATTATACGAGTGGTTGATTGCTTATGCATCTAAGCGGAATTGGAGGTATCACACACTTGTCTAGACACATGAAGAATTTCAGGCCCTTTATGATGCTGATCTGATATGGACTCGCGGACTTTGTGGATACATGGTTTCATGGTGTTCTAAATAGTTATATTCTAGAATATTCAATTTTGACGTATTCTTGCTTGGAGGTAGCTGAATTCCAATTTTTACGGTATCCTAGAGGAGCATATTTGCAAGGTATTCCACTGGTGATCAAGATATTGATGGTAACTTTGAACCTGAAGAGTAAATTGATGGCTAAAGAAAACCTCACCTTGCATAAGGGTAGGAACATGTTTGGTGAAAGATGGCGAAAGGAAAAGAGAGGAAAGGTGGCTTAAATATAATGAGGTGCGTGAGAGGGAGATAAAGAAGTAATGTACCATTGCAGAAAGTATGGCGTTGAGGAGAGAGATGGCTTGTGAAGGATTTGAAGCTCACGTAGAAGACATGGAGCCAAAGCATCAGGAACTCCCCCATCTTGGAAAGCATGACAAAGAATCCCCATTGGCTTCACATAAAAGTGCACTAGCAAAGACTACTTGGGCATGCGGCGCGCATCTTAATCCACCTAGTGATCTAGCCCTTGCACTTGGTTTTCCAATATCTAGTACGATAAGTAACTAACAAGCTAACTTGGGAAGTAGGAGAGTAGGAGTAAGTCATGGAGAAAGTACATTAATGGTAGGATAGATGGATTCAATGTTATTTGAAGGAACATTTTTAGGCGCATCATCCACACAGAACGTGAGCGCACAAAATGTTAGATTCACCTCTGGAAGTGGAACTACCTCACAGACTGTAGGGGTTCAATATAGTACTACTATCGAGCACATGGGAGTACATCTACAGGTCCTATTCCAGCTACGGTGGAGGATCGGGAGGTACTAGTGGTTTTAGTTACGTGGATCTGGTGGTTCTTGAAGTAGAGGAAACACAAAAGGTTCTCGATCGGGTGGTCAAGGCCTCGGTAACCACATAATATCTATATGGAGATGTCTCTTTGTCTCCTAGAATATAGATGTATAGAGGATGCTACCAAACATGTGCATATGTGTGAAATCTTGTGGCGTGAAAGGGATCATTGCTTGAGCGCAAGGCAAGTCAATTTACTACTACGTTATAGGGATGTGCACATAGTTGGTATAAGAAGTTTGATCCTCGATCAAACTTGGGTGGATTATGCAACACTCAAGGATGATTTCTTGAAAGAGTTCCATAGCCCCGAGTTTGAGCGAGAAGAGTATTAGTGCGCTTAAGGATATCAAACAAGGCACTACTGAGAGTGTACGTGAGTATGATGCCCATTTTAAAACACTTCTATCTAAGTTGTCTTATGATATTCATGCTAGCCAACATGCACAATGGTTTGTTGGAGGATTGATTACACCATTCAGAAGAGCACTGTCACATAAGACATACACTCGATCCACGTGAAGCACTAGAAGAAGCTTTGCGTCTTTGAGGCAATTAGAGCATTGACACCGGAGATAGTCCATTCTTAGAGGCACAAATTACAGCTATTACAAATCGAGTTAGAGAAGCTATCAACAAATTCAACCCATAAAACTCTCTCAAGAATTTGGTGTACAAATTGTGACGTGGAAGGTCACACCAAGGATAGTTGCCCTCATAGATCTATACGCTCATTAATGTTGGATTGTGAAATTTTTCATTTGAATCATGATGCTAGTCACTTTCCTTTGTTATAGTGCATGATAAGGAAGAATATATCCCGCTTTTTTGTAAAATTTGTCACCACGACCCATGATACTTCGAGGATTGTCAATCGATTGGTTGGTGAGATCCATGATGGTATAGAAATTGGGGTACGATAGACAAGTGTAACAGATAATTCTAAGGGTAAGAATGAGCACCATGACCGGATCATAATCAAACACGCTATGACATGAATGAGGGGTGTTTTGAAGGAGGTCGTGGAAGGGGACGTGGATATCATGGTGGATATGGAGGATGGGGTTGTGGTGGAGGAAGAGGTGAGCTCCCTCATGGAACATGTTATATGTGTGGATCTCCTGACCACTATAGGCGTGAATGTCCTCAGAATATTACATGCTCTTTTTGTAGAAAGAACCATAGCTATGAAGAGTGCTCGGACTTATATGAGAATTTGATTAAGCATCATAAACAAGAAAGCAAAGGTACTCTTGGGATGGGTAGAATCCAAAAGCACGTGGTAGAAGATCAATGGACGCCTAAGATAACACCAAAACTTGAGGCCTTAACCATGAAGATTACTACACGAGCTGAAGTGGCACATGCAAGAGAGGCATTGCACTAGAAGCCTACGATCACCAAGGAGGAGGTTTTGCATGCAAGGTACCTAGATCCCGCTCATCGAAGGAAGTTTACCAAGATAACATGGAAGTGCTAAGGAATCTTCAGGGTGAGATACAATACATAAAAGAGCAAAAGAAAGCATTAGAGACAATACATACTGATATCGATGATCTAAGAGAAGTGTGCAAAATGTTGCGCTAGGAGAATAACATTCCACTATTAGGAAGTTAGTTAAAAGGAACACTCCGTGCACAAGTATTGAGACTAGATGACCAGATCTTGCATGTAAATATTCCCCTTAATAATCAAGTATCCAATTTTGCACACATGGCAAGATTGGACAATGGGGTCCTATCACGTTCAAAATGAAAAAAATAGTCCCAGGAACCCACCTTCGGTTATTATCGAGATGCAATAATTAAAAATAATTCTTAAATTGCATATGAGAGATCACCTAGTATCAAAAGGCACCCAGTTGATCTCAACTCAGTAAAGAGTTCGGGGTCGAGTTGATAGAGAACCCGATGTCAAATTGATAGTCATCTCGGTAGAGACTCTCAGTTGTAAGAGCTCGATGAGGTCTTGTTAATGCAAAATATAGCTCATTGAAAATTGACGAATGAAGGGAACTCTATAAGGATCTCGGTAGAGATCGATGCAGGCGGAAGTTAAAGCCGAGTCAGGGAGAGTCAAAGTTCGAGCTATCAATAAAGTCTCAATGAATTGGAAAGGTTCAAGCACAGGTGGAAGTGAAGGCAGAGATAAGGAGTTTGACTCATCTTCGTGACTCGTTCATTTTGGAGATCATGTGGTGAGCTTCTTTTAGGACACATTCTGTAGAGCTAGGGTGATTCAAACGCAAGCCAAGGCATCAAGAGTGCCATAAAATGAATGGAGATCATTGCGTAAATAGAGATACGTGATGGAGCCCTATCAATGGGACTCATCAAGCATGATGGATAATTCAAGGCAACTCGTTTCGTGTGGATGCATTAAAGATGGTTTATAGGATACAATTCCGTGGCTCATTGATTAATGCAAACCTGGAGGCCTACTCGAAATAATTTTACAATGGTAAGCTCACAGATGAGATCAAAGAAGAATGCCGGGCTAGGGTATTAGTGAATACAATATATATATTTTCACTGACGTTGTTCAGACCTTCCTCGGCCGAGCATTTGGTGAACAGCAATTGACATGTTGTAGTATAAAGCGAGTTCTTTTGAGTACTTCCAAAGAATTAGGTCGTCCAACGATGTTTTTATTTGTTCAGCATCGAATGCATCCTCAAATTCGGATTTTCCTTCAAGATATTTTTATGAAAATCGATTAAGTGACAGTAAGAGTGTTACCGGGAGACTTGATGAAATTTATTACAAAGATTCTCTATCGAGACCTTACTTGTTTTACGATGCAACTCATGGAAGCGAATCTCATAGAGGTGGAACTGTTTCATATCAGAATATTCATGAGGCACAATTTGCTTTGCAATTATATGAGCATCTTCAACGAGTCACTAGGTTGGCAAGCATAAAGGTTTCTGTTGAAATTATCACACCTTATAAGCTACAATGAAATGTTTCAGACTTGAGAGTTTAATGTTATCCTCAAATCTGATGAAGGAAAACTCGACAGGAGAAAAAATCGGGAGCACGATCATGGCAGACCGAGTAGGTAATCCCGCGCATGGGAAATATTTTACTATCTTGCCAAGGTTGCGTGGCGAAGCTGAGGCCAGGGCCCGTGGATTAATTTGGCCGAGCCATTGTGGGGATTCGAGTGTGGGAATGCCAAGTGGGTTTTCGTGGATGGCAAGCCAAAGAAGAAATTCCACGCGGGGGAGATTCAGGCAAGCACCGCCAAGTGGAAATATTGGTTTGGTAAACCATGATCAAACTTCCGTGAATGGGAGAAATCGGATCAAACTGCCAAGCGTGGGAAATATTACGATGGATATCCGTCATGAGAATTCCGCGCAGCCTGGAGTGGTCCGAGTCATTGTGCGAGTCACCAGGAGAATTAAAGTGGATTCTGAGGTCATCGGTGAGTAATCCTCCAAGCGATAAGGGAGGATGATGGCGAGATGGTTGAAGATGGGTCGACGTTGGAAAAAGTATGTTTCAGGCTCACAAGAAAGAGACGCCTTCTCATGGAATACCATAATTGCAGCTTACAGAAAACATGGGTTTCCTCACGAGGCATTGATATTGTTTCACCGAATGCAACAAACAGATGTCCGACCTGATCAGTTCACCTTTGCCAGCATACTTCTAGCCTGTGCCACAATAAGAGCTTTGGAACAGGGTATGAACATACATCGAGGAGCCGTGAAGCGAATGAGTCTCTGAGATGTTCGGGCTCTGATGGTTCGGTGGTCGCGAGACAAACTCCCACGCAACAGCAAGGCAGCATGTCAGCCTAAGATAGAAGTTTTTTTGAGCGCTACCAAAGAAGCGTGTGATTGACCAACTATGTTGTTATATGTTCATTCGATGTCGAATGGCAGATTTCAGCAGAAAAAAATATCACCGCCATGTACGATGGATTGGGGTCACACTATTCAAGGCTTCATAAAATTTCCCGATTCAGGAGATGAAGGTTTATTACGGTGCGAAATGAAACGATTCATATTGCTCAACACTTCTTCTCCTAAACGAACTCAATGTGAAGGTCAACTCTCGAAATACTTGGTTGGCCGCTTTGTATGCTACATCCTTTTACTTGTAAATGGTCTCTTTGAGAAACTCGTGGGTAGAAGCAATATTTATACCCTTCCATTATGTACGTCCAATCGCATAATAAAAGTATTCTTTTGCTGGTTCGAGAAAGCTTGTTTTTTACAATGGATGATTATACTATAGTTTCAAGCTAATTTTATCTAGCTTTATTTCTATTAGCTTTGATCCATGACTAAGGAAGAATTCATATGGTTGTTACCTGTACATTTTTCCAAGGTCCTCTTGGCTTTTGCCCCATTGTTTAATGTATTTTTGAAGGGCTTATTTTATGTGTTGCAGATTGTAACATAAAGGATCTTTTTAGTTTCGGAAAAATGAGTATATTGTGTAGCTCATAGCTACCTATGCCATACTAAGATCCCAATAGTGGCATAATTGTTGATTGGAGCCGAGATTGCCGAGTGCACTGCCAAAATACCGAAGGGTTCTTTGACCAAAAATCAGTCTTAAGGGTGTCTATCGACATGTTACGGGCATGAGCCTGGGTCATCATCATGGCAGCACTAGGTCTTTATTGATAATGGCATTTTCTCATCGTTTGGAAGGTACAAATTGTGCTTATTATGGCAAAGCCAAAACATTCTTACTACAAGTGTTATATGATGAGGAAGAATCCTGAGCATTGTGGTAAAACCATTCTTTTTAGAAGTATTGGGTTAAGCTCGGTATTCAAGTGAGTTTGAGCCTAGGAAAGGTAAGATCGTTTGCTGGATGAAGAGCTTGGTGACTTCGCAGGGAGCTCGTGGTGATGTTTCATGAAGTTTGAACGTGGAATGCATAAATGGCTTCGAGTTAATAGAGGAAAATGATAAGAATCGAGTTTGATAGCTCGCCATTCGAAGGACTCAATGCAAAAGAGCCCGATTACCAAGGCAAGGAAAGAGTTAGTGTGGGGTTCAAAATCGATTGCAACACCGAGTTAGAGGATTCGAAGCTCATCGAGTTTGGCTATGTGCAGACTCTATCCACATGGACCCCCCTCCTCTTCAAGTCAAATAGGTCAACGGGGGGGTCCCAACATTATGTTAATTAAATTAATATTTTTATTTAAATATTTTAATAATAATATTTATTATTATTATTTAAATATTTTATTTAAATATTCTTTTAATTAATTGAGAAGACTAGGTCATCAGGCAATTAATGACCCATGATGGAACCTTCTCAAGTGGTTCAACTAACTGTAATAAATACATCATGGGCCTTCATTTTAGGAATGTAATTATGACCATTTCCTCTTCTTTCTCACATATTCTTCTATAAATGTAAGTTGGAAGCTCATTTCAAAGGGTTCCAACAGCTGCATAAGTTGACGATGTAGATATCTCGTGCAAGTGTATACTTTTCAAGAATGCTCTCTCTTACGCAAGTTGTTCTTGTGTGTCAGAGAACTTTCAAGCCTCCTCTTCAAGACCGTAATGGCAACTATTGCCTCTTTTGAATGTATGATGCATTGTGCATGTTATTGAAGTAATAAAAGTGTGTGTTTTGTGACTAATCTCGGTCCTTTCATCCTTCGTGCTTCTTTTGTGCCTTTCTCATACTTACAGTACACCGTGCAAGTTTAAGTTCTATCAGCAGTGTTCTTGGAGTTCTCGTGCTTATCGAGTGGTGAAGTATTGCATGCGCTTGAGTTGTGGTGTCTGCTCACCCTTCTTGAGTTCATCCTTCTTCACCGGGAAACTAGTATATTTCTGGTCTGATAAAGTTTAACAAAGGGAACGCGTGTCTCTTAGTTTGTGGTATCCTGTACCCTCTCTAAGTCAGCAGTAGGTGAAGTTGACTGTGGTGCACACACCCTCTTCAAATTAACCCTTCCCGAGTCTAAAGACACCCTTTATTTGGTGCATCACCATCCCTAGTATAGTTTCATTTCTCAGTAAATCTCTTTCCCTAAAACCCCATGAAAATGTTAAGCATAGGACTAGATAATCATTTTTTTACACTAGAGTAGTACAACACTTAGTTTAGGAAGAGGAAGCCGGCCTTCTCCGAGGTTCACCTCGAGCCCAAGTCCCACACTTGAAGGTGATCCCATGTGTCCCAATCACACCGAACGTCCTATTCACATCCCGGCCATTCTGAGGGTACACTTCATGTTATTTGGCGACAATGTAACATTGATTATGACAAAGAAATTAATTTGAATGCTATTGTAGATGGATGGTCATTGAGCAATATTTTGATTGATACAGTGTGGAAGTAAATGTGCTTACATTAGAGGCATGGGTACAAATGGGGAGGCCTTCATTGCAGCAATCATCTAATGTGTTGTTTATGACAAATCGGACTAAGGCCACTCCCACGGAGTTTTGAAGGATGCATCTATAACCATACAAGGGGCCAAGTTCACTTGGGATTTTGAGGTATTAGCACTTGCGAAGAAGACAATTTTTAGCCTTACTTGGATGCCCTTGGTGTTATGTGAATAGTGCTAAATTGAGATTCAATAAGGGGTATATCAGCTTTGAGAACAAGGAGGAAAGAGTTGTGATACCTCTAATGATGGGAAGTCTACACCATATGTAGCCTCTAAGTGGGAGGGGAGGACTTAAATTTATGTATGTGTTGTTCAGACCCGAGAGGTTAATGAGCCATCAAAAGAAGGCATCCTATAGTGGGAGGATTCTCATTCTATTAGTGATACTATAAGTATTGCTTGTGACAATTGGGCTCATGGTACGTATGAACTAGTAGGGCACGAGGTAAAAAGCACATTGCGTGCAAGAATGGACTTCATTCTATTTGATGGATAGGTATCATACATCTTCTTGTATTTTTTGAAAGCCATAGAAACACAAAGTGGACAAATCGAATTAAGATAAGAGATATGTTAGTGTATACGTTACGCAGACAACAACGCTGCGGTGGGTAGTCCACATAGATAATCTTATAGAATGGGAAGAGATTGGAGTCGCCTTATCTATTAGGTTTGTAAGAACAATGCACCTACGCGAAATGTACTTATCATGGAGATCAACTTCAACATCACATTCAACAGTGTGAGAGACTCTAGATAGCAGGATAGGAAGCATTACCACCTTCACTATGGGTGCATAGATTATACTCTACTCTACAAGGATGTGCACGTGCTTGGTATGTATACGCAAAACTACATCGAGAGACTGGAAACTAGAAAAATTTGATTGCAGAATGCTCCAGACCTTTGACTACTTCTCGACTAAACCTCTAGTGGAAGAAGCATTAAATTTTGTCAAGTGCTTAACTATGGGAGATAGTGCAAAGGTAAGAAGAGCATATTCAAAAATTATTGGGTGAGACAGAGTCCGAGTGTGTTTTGAAAGGGAAGAAGAAATGGAATCCATATTACTTGAATGTGCTTACCTTGAGAAAGAAAAAGGAAAGATGGTTTACATCATGGATGATGAGGAAGTTGAGAACCTGGATATTGAACATTCACAAGGGGTGCGCGAGGTCTTGGATAATGCAGAAAAGGATACATGCGCCTATCACAAACCCATGAAGACAAAGAAGGTGAATATAGGTTCGGAGGTTGAGCCTAAGGAGGTCATCATTGGAGACTACTGGTCAGACTCGGAGGTGGCAAAGATCATTGAGTTACTCAGGGATTATCAGGACTTATTCCCTCAAGGGTATCATGAACTTAAAGGCATGCATAAATCACTTGGGGAAATGAAGATAAAGCTTAAGGATGGTGCATGCCTAGTTAGAAAGTGACCTTATAGAATGAACCCCAATTTGCATGAAAAATTCAAAGATGAAATTGATAAAATGTTGAAGTCTGGAATCATTCGACCTTTGGATGAGTCAGAATGGGTTAGTCCAATGGTGATCAATATCAAGAAGGATGGATGGATTAGAATATGTGTGGACTACATGGAGCTAAATGCCACATGTGTAACAGACCCATTTCCTACACCATTTACTGAGGAAATATTAGGAGTTGCAAGGCGTAAAATATATTCCTTCACAGATGGGTTTTTCGGGTATCATCAGGTTAGGATTGCTTAGGAGGATCAAGAAAGACAACTTTTACTACTAAATGGGGCATTTTTGCCTATACTGTGATGCCCTTTGGATTGAAAAATGTGCCTATTGTATTCTCACGGATAGTTGTTTAGGCATTCAAATATTTTATTCACAACTTCTTACAGGTCTACCTCAATGATTGGACAATATATGGGCTTGTTAAGGATCACTGTGACAATCTGTGCTTAATGTTTGAATAGTGCAGACAATTGAGTATCTCTTTGAACATCAAGAAGTGCATATTTGCTACACCTTTTGGAATACTATTAGGAAATATAATTTGTAAGGAAGGTTTTCTGATTGATCTAGCTAAGGTTGCAGGTCATTCTAGGCACAGGAAGCGCCTACCAGTCAAAGTGAGGTGCGTGGATTTTTAGGTCATATAGGATATTATAGAAAATTCATCAAAGGGTATGCCAAAGTTGCTACACCCTTGGAAGAGTTACTGAAGGGGAAAGGTACATTTTATTGGGGAGAACCGTAACAGCGCGTGTTTGAAACATTGAAAGAGAAACTTACTACCACGCCTATCCGCATTTTCCTTCATGGGACAAACCATTCCATGTGCATGTGGATGCCTCTGGCATGGCCATTGGTGTTGTGTTAGCTTAACCAGGAGAAGGTATTGTAGATCATCCAATTTGTTTTACTAGTAAGAAGCTGACTCCTGCTGAACATAATTATACAACTACATAGCGTGAAGCTCATTAATGATCTATGCATTGCACAAATTTCGACAATATTTTTGTTTTATATAGATCACATGGAATTGAAGTACTTGGTAAAATCCCGTCTTATAGGGGCACATATGCAGATGGGTACTTCTATTTCAAGAGTTTGACTTCACAACGGTTGTGGTGAAGCCAGGGAAAATAACTCTAGACCGACCATTTATCTAGAATCAACTCAGGAGAGGAAGCACATACAATTGAAGAAACCATGCCGATGCATGCAAATTATATAGGTTACAACACGCGCCATCAAATTAGAAGACATTGTTGTCTTTCTACGGATTGGTGTAGCACCGATGAAGGAATGAAGGCATTAGAAAAGAAACAACTTGCTATACGTGTGGCACCGTTTATGTTAATCAGTGGTGACCTCTACAAGTTAGGAAAAGATGAAGTATTACGCCATTGTGTATTAGAGCATGAGCGCAAGAATATTATGGGAGAAGCCCATGGTAGTATTGCAGAGACCATTATGCAGGTGATGCGACTACCCGAAGATCCTACTTGCTGATTATGGTGGGAGACATTATATAAAGACCAGTAAAGAATATTGTAAGGCATGTGATCATTGTTAGCGCCTAGAAAACCAGGAAAAGAGATGAAATTCCTTTGAGACCAATTACTAGTGCGAATCATTTGAGAAATGGGCCATTGACTTTTTAGGACCTATTTTGCTAGCCATGCGTGGAATGGGTCACACTATATCATTACTTGCATAGATTATCTCACATGGTGGGTAGAGCAGACTCTAGGAAGGACTCATGCAACAACAACAACTAGGTTTCTATGGGAGAATGTTCTTACAAGATATGGATGTCCTTTAAGTTTGATAAGTGATATGGGTACACACTTTTTAAATGAAACCATAAGGATCCTATAAGATGAGTTTATGGTTGCCCACCATAAGACTACACCTTACCATCCTCAAGCAAATGGAACTCACCGAGGCTTTCAACAAGATTTTGAGCGAGACTTTCACAAAAATTGTGATGTTGGAAGAAAGGATTGAGATGACAAAGTGTCACCTTGTTCTTTGGGTATATAGAAAACTTATAAGAGATTGAAAAAATCCACACCATTTCAGTTGGTGTTTGGTGTAAAGTCGTTCTCCCTATAGAATTTATGTTACCTTATTTGTGCATTTTGTGTCTGGAGGTCTAGTCGATGAATGAGCAAGCTTTTAGAAGAGCGTATTGAGAAGATGATTCAACTGGATGAGTGATGAGCCATAACACAATGGAGTCGAAGTAGGAAAAGGATAGGAAGAAAAGCATGACATGACATGAAAACATAAGGGATAAGAAGTTTGAGATTGGAAAAATGGTACTTCTTTATGACTCAAAGTTCTTGTGCCATCCAGGAAAGCTCAAAGTACATTGGTTGGGGCCGTATGTCATCACTTACATAATTGAATCAGTGTGCTTGCTTAGTTATAAGCACTTGATGGAACATGGCTACCCAGCTTACTTTAATGGAGTAGGTGAAGCCCTACTATAAATAAGTCTTCTTGGTGTTTGTAATAAGGTAGTATTGCCATTTAGATTAGGTTTCCATTATTTCTTTCCTTAACGTATTTCCTTCATTGTCTTTATGCTTTGTCAATTTAGTTATTGTTCTTGTGTAATAAGCAAACTTGTGCACATGAAGCTAATTACTATGTGAAGAATGTTTATGTGTAGAGGATTGCACATACCTTTAGTGTGGGGTGGTTGTAGTTATCCAAGTAAAATACTATGGGAATTGAAAGGTGAAAGGAATAAGTCTACTATGGGTGTGCTTTAAATCAAGAAGATTGCTTCTCAAAAGTGACCAAGGATGGAGATGAATGAAATGATAGTATAATGTGAAGGTAAATAGAGGCCATGATAACTACTAGGAGAAGGTACAATGATGAGGTACTTGGGCACAAGGGCGTGTGTGTAAGAGAAGTCTATGACTAGAGGGTAGAAGGTGCACTAGAAGGTTATAAATGGGGCGCGAAGATGTACCATGAAAATGAATGGATTTGGTCAATGAATGAGAGGATATTTGGTAGGTGAAGGAGCAATAAATGCATCAAAATTTTAAAAATTATATAATTATGGGATGTAAATTTATTTTTACCATTGCATGACTAAGAGTATTTGAGGAAAGAGCTAAGTGCGAAGAGCTAAGTGATTGGGTTAAGGTGTGAAGGGTGTGAAACCAAGCGTGACAAACAGATCTGTGTGAAAAGAAGCTTGCGTCCCCGATGGTGAAGGGTTTGAGCAAAGCAAGGAGATAGAGAGGAGTTAGAGCACGAATCCACCTAGGTATGATTGAATCAAGCTAGGGTTTGGTTCATAAATTACAGAAGAGTTAAAAATGAGATGATTGCAAAGGTAAAAATGACACTTAAGAAGGCAAGCTACAGCAAAAGCAAAAGGAAAGAAGAAGGTGGTCATCGAGGAGGAAGAGATGGCACCCGAAAGCAATTTTTCAGAAATGCAATATCCATAAGGAGTCATCATTAGCCAGAATGGGATTCACCCATCAGAAGGAGCAAAGTGAGCGAATACAATCACAGGACCTCAAAGAACAAGAAGGAGCTCGATTCCTTTCTCACTACAAGGATGAACAAACATACAACAAATGACATGTTGGTTTATGATGATGCAGGTGAGAAGCTTCTAAAGATAATTGGGGTCTACCAATTATATGAGCTTCCATATTTCAGGAAGTATGAGCCCTTGTATTAGTGGCTCATGAGTAGAGTGCACGAGGACTTCTTCTACTTTGCAAGACACAAAGTTAGAATCTCATCTACACTTATCTCATTAGTTATAGGTTTGAAGGCCATATGAGAGGATATAAAGAATGATCTCACAGATAAAGCCACGATCTTAAAGACCAAATAGGAGTTGGGGTACCTAAAGGGTCCACATGCGGTATGGATATAGACAAATTGAAGAACTGTCCTGTTTGTAAGCAAAAGCACACCTTGTTACAAATTTGAATGACCAGGAGCGGTGGTCATAGGTAAATACTATGTGGTTACAGTTGCATGTAAGATGTCAGAAGGATCAATCTACAATATTACAGGCTACATTGTAGAGAAAATAGTTGAGGAAGCATGCACAGGAGGGAAGATTAGCTTTGGGGCTGTTCTACTATCACTAGTATTCATGGAAATTGGAGTACTAGATGGGCCAAAGGAAAAGGTATGGGAATACCCCATGGAGAATAAGTCACCAGCTGAAAGGTTTAGTAAGTACCTATGTAAAGGGGCCATGATAGATGATGTAAAGAAAAGGGCAGAGAAATGGTACACAGGCTCCGCTGGCATTTGGAGAAGAGTGGCGCATCCTAAAGGACCTACCATCAGTAGTAGGGAAACAAGTCCAATTTTCTGTATATCAACATTTCTGCATCACACGCTTCCCAATGAGAGATGGAGTCTGGAGCCCTTTGTGTAAATTTCCTTACGCATTCACTATAAGGTATTTCCAAGCATCTATTCATAGATTCATAGACACGCGTCGAATGGTATTCAATGCAGATAAGGTAGATTGTGAATACCACATGTTAAGGAAGAAGTATGTGTATCCTGGAAGAAGTGCCTATATCAAGAGGATCATTTTAGAGGTGTTGAATATTAAGCCAATAAGTCTAGCTGTAGTAGATATAGGGGCAACATTAGTGTATCTTCAACTGAATCCCAAGATGGAGAACAATAAGTATGTGGAGAATGAATTCACGCTCCTAGGGCCATCGAAGGGTAAGCACACAATGGAAAACATACCAACACAAAGGCCCACATAAACTATTGAAGTAGAGGATGAAGAAGAGGAGCGTGAAGATAGTGGAGGCTTGGAGTGCAGAAGAAAGCAACCTTATGATAGGAAGAGTCATAGTGCATGACCACTCCACCTCAGGGACATGACAAAGAGGAAGATATGAAGGTTGAGTAGGGGAGCATAGATTTAAGAAAGTATTTAGATGCACAAGGACTCAAAGTGGAACCCCACAAGCAGTAAGGAAATCACCTCGTCTCTCTCCACACAAGGAGACCACTGAACTAAAGAAGAGAAGAAAGTTGAAGTTGGATAAAGAGGCGAGATGAATCAGGGAGAGTGAGCATGCATCTCCGACCCCACTCGAGCAAGAAGATGAGCCACAAAATGAGGAAGAAAAATGAAGAGATGAAGGATAGAGAAGAAAAAGAAAAGGAAACCTCTAGATCCACGCATGTGACTACTCAAGATGTAATGGGATAGGCTCCTAACCTTGAAGCTACAATTCCCAAGGGTCCTAGATCAAAGAGGATGAGTGGAGAGCACATTCCACTAGTCATGGGGTATGCAGAGGACATAGGTAAAATTGTCTACGCCCGCTTCCAGAGCATGATAGCGTAGAAGGATTTATTTGGCTAGGAGCTAATGGATGAGGATATGATGCTTGTGCACACTCAAAAGCAAACTATCATGGTCAATGCACACCCACATGGATGAGCCTAACTTTGATGTATGTGAAGAATCATGCGTTTTGAGATGGTTGAAGAAGGCACCCCAAGCTAGACATATGACAATAAAGCCTACTGTCATGTCAGATGAGTAGGTCAATAACACATTGGTGAATATTTCTACTGAAGTTGCTAGAAGAAACATGGACAAAGCTGCAACAATCGAATCGAGCACTGTGCAAGGAGCTAAAAATGAAGGATGTAGAGATAGCGCACATAACACAAGAGAGGGACTTGGTGTAGAAGAAGAACAAAGTATTTATTAGCTTCATAGAGGAGATTGGGGAAATTTCATAAGATCAGACCACACTTGGAGACCAAGGTACCACAGAAATTTCCCTCAATGATACATTATGTAGGAAATTTGGTGGACCTGGTACTCGAAGATGAACCTCTACACATACCAGCACCAAGGAATCCATAACAAGAGGCAGAACGAGAGAAAGCTTCAGTGATGAAAAGATTGCATCCTATGAGGGGCTGCTGCAAGCACAATAGGAAGTATTGAAGAAAGTAGACCAAGCTTTGAACATCTGCATAGCTCCAGAGGCACTTATCAACATAAAGACCCTGGAAGAAAACAATGAGGTCCAAAAAGCAATGAAGGACGAGACATTGGGCCATGCAGAAAGATTGCCAATGGTTAAGAAAGCACAAGAGCCCTGATAGCGAACACAAGAGCCGCACAAGACTCAGATGGAAGAGCTTGGGAAGCTCATTGCACGTAGAAGATGGATCTTCTAGAAGGAAGAATGACCTCAATGTCCAGTGTTGTGTTGGTTCTACAAAATGAAAAAGGGGAGATTGTGAGGGATGAATTGGAGTCCATTGTTATGGACATTCCAAAAAAATAACAAGCACTCGCTGAATGGCAGGCCTTAGAGGTCGAAATAAAGGAGGAGTATCCAGAGTTGATACTTCAAATTGATATAGAAGAGGTTGCCTCATAAAACTTCTTTATTCATCTACATTCTTTCCATTCTTCTATTCTTTACTTCAATTTTTGGAGATACCCATTGTCGGGTGACAATGAGATTAGTGTGGGGTAATGTTGATCAAAGAACACTTGATAGAACTCACACAAGAAGTCCACGTGGGGAAACAAGCCAGTTTAAGGGCGTAGAGGGATAAGAAGAACTCGTGCGCAGAGGGCAAGTTCAACATTTAGGACTTAGCTGATTTTGAGCATGAAGACCTATTTTTAGAAGATGGTGTGTGGAACACACCAACGATGTAGAGACATGCACGCCACACATTGTCTATCTTTGGAGGATCGGATCGAAGCATTTTGCATGGAGACAAGCTAAGAATAGGATTGTCACTCCAGTTAACTATAAGAGGTCTATAGATAGCACACTTGCATGTGTGGCTATGCTTGTAAACAACACGTGGCTATTAATAGCATGTGACCTATTTTTGGAATAGATAAGTAGTGAAGGGAAAGTCCCCACCCTATATATATGATGTGAATCACATAGTAGTAGAGTGTGGTGGAGAGATGGATGTATGGAGGTATAGAGATATGCACATATGATTGGATTACTGTATCAGATCCGTATGCGCATCAGTATAGATTTCCATTATTGTAAGGAGCTTTTGTGTTTATTAATAGATGGAAGATATTGTCGAACCTAAGTGTCATTCCTGTGTGTAATTGAGTAGTGCATGTTCTTGATTCAATCATGATTATTGTTTAAACTTTTTATTTCATAAATTTGAATATGGCATGTTTCTTCCTTCAGAATGATGGATTAGTTATGGATCTATATGTTTCTTCCTTCATCACACTAACATCTAGGCTACATCAATACTAATACCTGGGGACACAGTACCTAGCAATCAAGATTGGGATTCCAGGTTGCCGAGTGATATGCCAGTGATATGCCGGTGCATCTAGATGTTATCCGGTAAATTCTAGGCTGCAAGATACAAGTGGGATTCATGATGTAAGATAAGTGATTATAACCATCACACCACTAACAACAAAGGAGAACTGGATGCATTGTTAAAAAAAAAGACCAACAAGTGCACAATAGATGATATGCCAGTGTATGATGATGCTTTGGAGAGAAGTTATTGAAGAAGGTAGGAGTCTATCAGTTGTATGAACTCCCTTATTTTGGAAAACCAGAGGCTTTATACCAATGGTTGATGAGCAGAGTCCATGAGGACTTTTTCTATTTTGTTGGGCGAGAGTAAGGATCACAACAACTCTGATTACCACATTGACAGAATGAAGGGCACAGGGATAAATATCCTAAGTGATCTAACTGATAAGGTAGCTGTTATAGCCACCATGTAAGGAGTTAGGATACTCCAAAGGTTCATACGGAATGGACATAGATAAATTGAAGAATTTTCCTGTAGTACAAGCAGCCGCACATCTTCTCACAAAGTTAAATGATCAAGAGAGATGGTTGCAGGTAAACACAATGTGGCTACACATTGCAAAGAAGATGACAGAGGGAGAAATATACAACTTGGTTGGCTATATTGTAGAAACTATCATTGAGGAAGCACACACAGGTGAAAATATAAGTTTTGGCACTATTCTCTTATCTCTTGTCTTTGTAGAAATTGGAGTTCCTGATGGACCAAAGAACAAAGTATGGGTATACCCCGTAGAGAAGAAATATCTTGCGCAGAGAGGTTTGAGAAGTATTTGTGTGAATGGTCGGTGAGTGGGCCATTTAAAAAAGGTCGAGAGATGTGGTACGACCAAATTTGCATGGTGTTTGAAGAGGAGTTCCACATTATGAAGGAGTTACCCTCGGTGGTAGGCAAGGTCGTGTAGTTTGCAGTGTATCAACATTTCGCATTGTGTGGTTTGCTTTATGAAGGATGGGACATGGAGTTCATAGTGAAAGCTGACTTATGTCTTCATAATGTGCTACTTCCAAGCTTCAGTTCACGAGATTCACCGATGCGCGCTAACTGAAATTTGACGCAGTAAAAGGTAGATTATGATTACCACACTCTCGAAGGCATATGTGTATCCAGGCCGAGATGCCTATATTGAGAGGCTCATTTATGATGTTATAAACATCAAGCCAGTGAGTTTGTCTATTGGGGACAATGGAGCCATGCTCATATATCTTCATCTCAAGCCTAGGATGGAGAATAATAAGTATGTGGAGAATGAATTTATGCTCCTAGGGCCACCTAAGGGTAAACATACAATGGAGAATGTACCAGCTCCAAATCCTACCACGCCCATACAAATAGATGAGGAAGAAGAAGAACATGAAGATAATGGTGGCTTGGATCATAGAGGCTGGAGGAAGCCCATAGATAGAGTGGAGATCCGAGTGCGCGATACTCCACCACAAGCGTAAGAAGAAGAATACTTGGATGTGGAAGCAGTTCTTGAAGAGTGCTAATTTAGAAAAGTATTCGAAGAACCAAGACTCGTGGCTCATGCACACCATAGCCTTGTGAGAAGATCACCTAGATTGTCCCCTCGAAAAGGCACTTGCGAAGAAGAGAAGGAGAAATTTGAAGCTTAATGAGGAGGTGGAGGAGTCAGAAGAGAGCGTGCTTGGAACCCTAGTGCAACCGGAAGATATGGAGGAGCCCGGGATGAGGAGATGAGAGATGAAGAAGAAGGGGTGAAAGAAGTAAAGGAAACTATGCACGAACAAAAAGTGCGCCATTTACAACTTAGATAGGAGAAGGGATGACTCCAAACCTTGGTGCTCATGTTTTGAAGGGGCCAAAGATGAGGAGAAGTGAAGAGTACGTGGTGCCAACTATGGGCTATGCTGAGGACACAAGAAAAATTGTTTGCACACTGGTTTCAAAGAATAATGGACCTTAAGGAATTATATGGGTGGGAGTTGATGGACCTAGATATGGCCACTATGCGTGCAAGGAAATAACTATCCTGGTCGATGCAAAATCACATGGATGAACCAAATTTTGATGTATGTGAGGAGTCTTGTGTATCTAGGAGAGTGAAGAAGGCACCCCAAAGCAAACATGTGACCATAAAGCCCACTCTCATGTCTAATGAGAAGGTCAACAATGCCTTAGTAAAGGTATCTGCTGAGGTGGCACGAAGGAATATTGATAAGGCCGCCACCATTAGAGCGCGATGGAGGATAACAAGGATAAAACTGTGGAGATAGAGCACCTAAAAGTAGAGAAGGAAAGATAATGAACAAGAATGAGGCCTTCGTTAGCATGGAAGAGGATATTGGTGATTATATTTTGAAGGCAAGGCCTCATCTAGAACCAAAGGTACCTGAGAAGTTTCCTTCTGCAATGCATTATGTGCACACCTTAGTTGATTTGGTGCTAGAAGACATGCCACTTAGAATGCCCACTAAAGAAATCTTGAACAAGAAGTAGAAAGGGCAAGTGCCTCTTTGGTAAAAAAATTCAACTTATGAGGCACTACTCCAGGACTTTAAATATGAGCTAAAGAAAACATATCAAGCTCTAAATATCTATGCACACTAGAAGCGGTAATCAAAACCGAGAACTATAATTGAAGATAACAAAGTTCAAGGCCATGGAGGATGAGTCGATAGGGCAAGGAAAAATATTGTCACTAGTAAAACAAAAGTGTGAAGCCCTTGTAGCAGCCCAAGACCCACATAAGGAAAGAATAGATGAGATTGGGAAGCTGATAGCACAAGAAAATGGATCTTCTGGAGGGAATGATGTTTTCTATGGCTAATGTTGTCCAAGTATTACAAAATGAAAAGGAAAATATTACTCAAGATGAGATGGATTCCATTTCCATAGAAATTCTAGAGAAGACAAGGACCGCGTTGGATGACTAACATGCATTAGAGGCTGAGATCAAAACAAAATATCCATAGTTAATCCTCTAGTTGATTAGGAGGTCATTTGTAGAATAATTTTTTTTTTTTGTACCATGATTCTTTGAATTCTTTCAAATTCTTATTCTTTATTATTTGGGAGCATCAGAAATAAACCCCATTTTTGGGATGACAATGTACTTTAGTGTGGGGTAATGTTGAGAAGACATATTATTCTAAGGATTAGGCACATAGAAGATTCACGCGGGGGATCAAGGTGCATTTGAAGGCATGGAAGGATAACAAAGGAAATGCACACCAAGACAAACTAATTTGGGACTTAGCCATTTTCATGGATGCGGGATATTTTTGGAGATAGCGTGTGGAGCACACATCGGGATGGAGACTTACGCGACACACAAATGCTATTTTGGGAATGAGCATTTGATAAGCGCCATGCATGAGTTTGAGATAATAATAGGATTACTACTTCCAGTTAACTATAGGATGTCTATTATTAGCACACTTGCATGTGTGCATGTTATTGTAAAGGTGCATGGCTATTTTCAACATGCGACCTATTTTGGGAAGTGCATAAGCGGTGAAGGGCAAGTCCCCACCCCTATAAATAAGTAGTGAATTGTGTAGTTTAGAGATACACAATTATTGTAGAGTTATGTTGCTGGATCTGATGCACACATAACTTATGGTAATATTCTGTAATGTAAGAAGCTTCTATGTTTTACAATTTTTAATATAGTGGAGGATATTGGAATGATAATGGTGTTAAACATGATCATGAATCGGTTCTTGTATGGTTAATATTATCATAGTTATTGTTTAATTCATGGTTATCTAAGATCTGGATCTGGTTATGCATGTGGAATGTTTATGTTTGTTATGGATATGTATATGCTCTATCTTCATCACACTAACATCTTGTAGAAGAAACTCCAAAGAGGGACTTGGTACCTTTGCACGCTTTGGGTGAGCACTTAGCTTAGGGTTTGGGTGATGTGCCAACATGCCTGGGTTTTCATAGTGGATTCTAGGCCGCATCACCGGACACTTTTATTTCCAACACATCTAATTCTTATTTCTTTTAATACAATCTTGAATACATATATCTGCTTTGTTATGGATTTTCTGGTATGGATTTAGGTTGACATGGCTAATGAATTACAAAACCATTTTCTATTCCCACTCAATCTACAAAACTTGGTCTTGGTTATCATCTTCCATTCACAGCCTCCCCTTAGATTTATTTTATTCCACACACTTCTACACTACCTCTCTTACATCCAGAAATCATTGGTGATCCTACTTCCTCTGATTGGCCTGACTTGGACACTTTTACTACTGATAATTCTCTCTTAGAATATTTGGGGACTTACGATCATCTCCCTTATTTTCATCACAAAAGTGTTTCCCATCTATTCTTGTTGCTACTTCCTACTTTGGTAACTTTGAATCACCTAATATCAATAAAAATACTTCGATACCATTCCTACCAATATGTACATAGAGGAATGATCCACTTTGCTAAATGAAGAAACCATACAATACAATCTCAACACGAGAAGACAACCCTCAAATGTGTTTATTGGCTTCTTCTCTTACACTGCTGAAAAAAATGATATTGAAACTATGCTTCATGAATTCTCTAACATATTTTCCTAGGATTATAGTGATATGCATGGTATAGACCTTGCGTAGCCATGCACAATACTATCCTCAATCCTAGTGCTAAGCCGAGTTCAACAATAAATTCACAAAATGCATCCAAAGGTCACACTATTTGTCAAGGAAGAAATCCAATGTCTCTTAGATGTTGGCTTTATATGTGTAGTGAATTACCTCGAATGGGTGTCTAATATCATGCCTGTTATGAAACTGGATGGTAAGGTCCGTTGTTGCATTGATTTTTGTGATCTTAATAAGGCTTTCCCCAAAGATAGTTTCCCATTGTCAACATTGATGTAATTGTCAACTTCATCATTGGATATGATATTCTTTCTTGTATGGACAATTTTTTTGGCTATAATCAAATCAAAATTAACCCCGTAGACTAAGAAAGGACTTCATTCACTACACCATGGGGTATATTTTGTTACATTGTCATGCCCTTAGGCCTTAAAAACACTTGGGATCTTATCAGTGGGCCATGATACATATTTTCCATAATTATATTCATAAAATTCTTGAAGATTATGTTAATGAAATACTCACAAAATCACAACATCGTTCCATCCACACTCAAGATCTTCACACACTCTTTGAATACTTACTTCGATAATAAAAAGTTCACCTTAATGCAAAGAAGTGTGTTTTTGGTGTCATAACCCAAAAAATCCTTGGTTATATCATTTCCCAACATGTCATTTAAATTTATCCCAAAAATATTTAAGTCCATTGACAACATGCCTCGCCTCCTCGTAATTTATGTCAATTACATTCACTACAGGGTAAAATTAAGACCATATGACATTTTATTGCACAACTCACTGAAAAAACTCAACCATTCACATGTCTCATGAAAAAGGACACCAATTTTGTTTGGGATGACCATTTCCAGTGTGCATTTGAGGTTATTAAAGCATATCTCTTAAATCCTCCTATTCTAATATCTTGTACAAATGACCAACCCTTCCTCTTGTACATTTCAGCTACATTCCATGTATTAGGGGCCCTCACTGCTCAACATTACCACTCTAAACATGAAAGAGTTGCTTATTACATTAGTCACACTATATTATCCTATGAATACAATTACAACTACATTGAAAAGTTATGTCTTCATCTCATCTTTGTTGCTGACACTATATTCTCAATAATGAGGTGCTCATCATTACCAAAGTCAACTCTCTATGCTATCTCTTATCTCCCACTCATCTCTCAGGTCACCTTGCATGATGGTTCATGTTACAAAATTTGATTTCAAATTCATCATGCTAAAAGCCATCAAGGGTCAAATTATAGCTGATCAGCTAGTTGATGCCCCTCTTTCTGATGCAACACCCATTTGTGATACTTTCTGAGATGATTTAATTGCTTACACCATATACACCGATACTTGGACCACATATTTTGATGGGTTTCATTGCTTCTCTAGTGTTAGAGATAGGATTGTGTTTCTTACTCCATATGGTGATCATCTTCCCTTCACACATTGTATAGGATTCTCATGCACTAATAACATCGCAAAGTATGAAGCTCTCATCCTTGGCCTGACTTTGCACACATAATTCTTATTTGTAATATCCGCATACACAATGACTCATAACTCATTATTAACTAGGTTAATAACACATATCAAACCAAGGAGGAGTGCCTCATCTCGTATAACAACCTCATAAAGGAAATCTTAGCTACATTTGAGACCTACTCCCTCGCCATTATCCTCAAAAGATAATCATCATACAAATGTTATGGCTAGTCCGGAATCACTCATTCCTCAAGATATCACTGATGAGAAGGCCACCTTTATCATTCGACACTTATGACAACCTTCTATTGATAATCCACTTCTTGAAACATGTGTTGTTACACACAGTCATGATCATCTCGAATGGTTCACTCAAATCTATAATTTCCTCTATCGACAAACCATTCTCGATGGTCTTCAACCTCATGAATCTCGTTGCCTATTTGACGAGGGCCACATGTTATGTGATAATTGGTGCTTTATTATTTAAGAGATCATTCGATGGCCATTTTTGTGATGCTTAGGACTCGATGACATCCCCATGGTTGTCTCTCAAGTTCATGATAGTCTATGCGGTGGTCACTTCTTGGGAAAAGCTATGTCTCACAAGCTTCTACGCCGTGGTTGTTATTGGAACATAATGGAACAAGATTGCTTGGAATATGCCAAACATTGTGATAAGTTTCAAAAACATAGCAATCTTCATCATGCACCTACATATGACCTCCAACCTATTGCTCCATCATGGCCCTTTTCCTTATGGGGTTTTGATCTCGTTGGAAAAATTAATCTTGAATCGGCTGATGGTCATAAGTTCATCATTACTGCTCTGAATACTTTACTAAATGGGTCAAAGCCGCACCTTTGTAAACCACCACTAGTCTTGACATTTATCATTTTATTACTACCCACATCATTACACACTTTGGAATTCCCTCCACCATTATCACCGATAATGGCTCTCCTTTTAAAAATAAGGATGTTAAGCACCTCTGTGCAAATTCAAGATCAAGAAAACATTCTCCACTCCTTATTATCCACGGGAAATGGCCAAGTAGAGGCCACAAATAAGAAAATTGTTAAAATATTACACAAGACCGTTGGATAATGGCAATGATTGGCATAATCAAATTCTATACACTCTTTGGGATTACTGCACTAGTGTGTGCACCCCCATAAATGCTACACCCTTTTCGCTAGTTTACAACATTGAAGTAGTAATCCCCTTAGAGATGGAAATACCCTCCTTGTGGGTATCACTTAAAGGCATTCTCAAAGACAATGAATATCATGAAAACCGACTCCATGAGCTTGAGATTCTTGACTCTCACCACGTGCAAGTTCTCAAACATCTTTGAGTATATTAGGCTCACATTGCACAAGCTTACAATAACAAAATCCACCCACATTAATTTGATATCAACGACCTTGTATTAAAGGAAAATCAGAAAAACACAACAATCAAAGCCCATCTCAAAGGAAAATTCAAACCTAATTGCTCAAACTTTATGTCATCAAAAACATGCTAAGGGGTGGCGTCTATCATCTTACAGCTTTTTTTGGCAAGCCACTTAAAACCTACTCATCATAATGCCTCTAAAATGCCACTATGCATAAATATATTCAATACCCTATGACATACTCTAGTTCCATAGTTCATACTCGATTGTTGAGGGTCTACATATTAAATGAACCTCACCACATTCACTCTTCACACTCCACACTTCATACGGTATATTTCTAGCACACATTTACAAACCTATTTCCCGATGATGCACTCTTGTTCTATGGTTCATTCTTGATCGAGAGATGAGGGGAATTTATAAATAAACCTCATTTCATACACATCCAATGGGGATCATGCTGATCCTATCACATTCATATTACATACCATTCCATCCCACTCATACTCAACATATTGCATATCTTTGTTGCACTTACTCTTGCTTGTTTATACTTACATGTACACTTTATTTCCCATGCTAGATGGATACTTAGTATGTCAATATCTTTTCTATATACACATGCACATTCACTTGGTATTTTTAGTGAATGCAAATCTCTTATAGGTCCTTACACACTATAATGATGCTTGGCATTGTACCTCTTACCAATCCCACTGAGGCTCCTGGGGGCATCTACTTTCTCACACATTACAGGTGTTATTATTTCATTATATACTAATTCCTATTCTTACTAGCACATTACTTTACATTGATACATACATGCCTTGACATAATTTTTATCTTTCTAACATGCTAATGGGTGCTTCATGTGCAACATTTGCCTTGTATGACTATTTTCCACCATGGTTGTCTATATAGACACAAAATCACACACTTTAGGTATCTATTTAGTCCTTATTGCATACTACTATTCATATTATTCATATGTGAAAAAAGTAAGAAAAGTACTAATCAAACCATATCTCTAGCCACCTTTCTTTGCTTTCTATTGCCACTTTTGGTCTTACACCCTTCTCGCTCGGTTTACCTTTTTATACTTCAACATTTATCATCCTGACACCAATGCCTAGATAGGACACTAAATGCGCAGGTGCCCTTGACCCCTTTATACTTTGTTCACATATTTTGAGTCTTTTATAGCCATTTGAGCATCTTATATTTTTGGTAGTCGACCTTTTTGAGGTTAATTATGAAATTCAAGCAAGGGAATCATATAAATATAAAGTTATGTGATCATAATAAAGGACCAAACACTAAGCATTAGTTATCACCACCTATGGTTACATCCATCTAGTACCATCAAAGGGACACAAGGGTTGGTTATTCTACATACACTTCATAAGAAAGAAGTTCATTCTATTCCATGCACACATCTATGACATTTCTTTACATCTACCTTACTTGCTCGCTATCAAGTGCAACACACATTAGAGCCACTTAGGGCATGATTTATGCACACACACAAAACTAAATTGGGTCTGAGATGTAGTGTAGTGCTTAGTCTTAAGATCACCATTTTGACAGTTGAGGACATCGACCCCTCATTCTGCATCTTTCTTTTTTAGGATTTGATGTCTATTTGAGGGTTTTGTAGGTCCATATTTCATTGCAGGTTTCTAGTGATCTTGGTGCAAGCTCACAATGACCAAAGGAAAATAACAACGAACAAATAAAGAACCACTCAAAGGAGGTTTTATGAGCATTTTGGCAGACACAAGCACCTAGAAATAGGCCTAGGGCACCCATGGGCACCCCTGTCCCTCTCCAGGTGCCCCAATCTAGGTAGTTTGTCGGCACACACACTTTTCGGTGTGGTGTGAAATGCTCCTCCCTCTCTATTCATCTAGTTAGCACTTTGGTAAAATCCATATTTTATTATGAATCAGCTAAGTACCTTCTTCTCCTCCCTATAACTAGTGTTTCATATTTTATTTCTTAGTTTGCTTGACATAATTTTTGTACTTGATTATATATTCATTTATTGCTATAATATCAATAAGATTAGACACATATTTTCATATTTAGCCTAATTAGTCCGATACATTTTGTTTTTCATTGCTTTCTACTTATATGCTATTATTATTTGTGGGCTAAGCCCTATGTATTGTTTGATCATTGCTTGTTTACTTTTGGCCACTTTAGCCCTGATTGTCTTGTGACATTGTGAGCGATGTCCATTGTTTGAAACCCGTTTCTCGTTGTCTATATTGTATGCACATTTTCTTGCTACATTGTTTTTCTATGACATGTTTGATTCTTTCACTACCAACACATGTATCTAATCACTTTGTTTGTTTGTGCCTTGGTTTCTACCATGTACACCCCCTCCCCTTGCGGGATACAATTCGAGATCAGCATCAAGGCATATATTTTTGGTTGCACACTCCTATTGACACCACATGCACTGTAAACGAGGGGAGCATACATTGGGTGAACAAATCACCCCATAAATAGGCTCAAAGCTATAACACAATATAATACAACACATAATTAGCACAAGTTACATTTACAACACTAACTTAGAATCAAACTTAGGTTAGAATCACAACATAGACACCACTACCTAGGCTCATAAAGGAGTGCATGGGTGCCTATGTCATCCCATGGGCACTAATGTCCTAGGGGCAGACATAATCAATTTCTCATATTAACACAGTCTACATAAGCCTTCATAACAATTTTACAAAAGATCATGCACAATCCTCTAAGAAAAAAATACAATTTATCTCCTACATCCAGTTCAATTGGTATAATTCGGAATAAATCAAGGACAACATGAACAAAATAGGGACACACCATCTGCAGTGGTGTTTATCGACAGAGGTCATGGAAGGAGAGTAACACTAGACCTCTCTCCCCAACACTTGCTCTTTGGCATGAGATCACCCAAAAAATCGCACTTGGTGTGAGATCACCAAAAAAATTGCACTTGGCATGAGATCGCCTAAAAAAATCATTTTTCATGATATTTTCAGGACAATTTCTATCCTTTTACACTCTTCTACATCAGTGTGCACTTTCCTTTTACACACTTTTACATACTTATGCACACTTTTATCTGATTTATCATATACATGACTTTGACTACATTCTTGCTCTTATTTTTGCAAGTCCATCCTTACAAGAAGCAACAAAAAAGCACAAACAATAGGTATAAAAAGGTACAACACGTACACTTCACCCCCTAGGGTCACTTTCATTTCCTAGTTTCCATACTTCATTTTTGCATCATTTCATGCTTTGCTTATCCACTTGCACGTTCTTCACCGCACACTCTACATGGTTACTGTGCACACTTCTCTTATCTACTTTATGCAATTGAGTATTCACTCAACAACATAAAGTGGGGGCAAATATAGACATAAAATCACACACTTGGGGTACATTTCTAGGTCTTAAACACATACTAGCATTCATATGATTCCAAAGTGAGAAAACTAGTAATTAATGACCGTTTTGGCCTTTTGTCTTTGTTTCTTGATTTTTTAATTTTTCCTTACATACCCTATAACCCATTTAGTATTTTACTCAATTATATTTTATTTCTCCGCACACTCAGCACCAAGCCGTGACATGAGCGTCTGGGCGTTCCTGACCCTTTTCCACCTTAATCGCTTATTTGGGGTCTCTTTTATTTTTTGGGCATATTTTTCACTTATGGATCGACCTTCCAGTTGTCAATTACAAAATTCAAACAAGGGAATCATATAAATACATAGTCATGTGTTCAAAATAAGGGACCAAGCTCTAAGCATTATTACTATCACCTAAGCTTGCACTCAAAAGACACCTAAAGCACTTCAAAGCATCCATTTGGCATTCAATCAAGGGACAAGGGGTATCATTTTCTGCATACATTGCATAGGAAGGGGAAATTCATTTTTCCATCCACACATTCTATTTACATTACTACATCTAGCTACAATGCACTGTGTCAGTGCACTTGCACAAGGGCACCATAGGGCATGATTCTTTGACACACTCACAAGAACTACATGGAGTCTGAGATGTAGTGCAATTATCGGTCATAAGTTTAATCAATCGGTGACCTTCTGAGTCAGTCCCACTCCCTATTGCATATTTCTTTTTGGATTTGATGTGGTATTTTGGGTTTTATAGGTGAATCTTTGTTTTACAGGTTACAAGGTACCTCGACGATCATATTGCGACACACATGTGATCAACACAAAATATTTGTGACACTTGTACAACACAGTAAAGATCAATTTTTAACCATTTTCACAATCACGGGCACCCAATAGAGGTCGTTAGTGCCTAGACATCCCTATCCCGTCCTAGGCACTTGTGTCCCACCATATTCTTGTAGTCTATAATTTTTCCTAAGCATTGATGACATAGTTGACCTCATGTTCAACAATTTTCTTGGTTTAAAAAACTTCAGGATTAGACACAAATTAGCGAAGTCATCTTTCTTATATCTCTTAATTAGGGTTTTGTAATTTTATTTTTATTGGTTGTGTCATATTGTATTTATCAGAAGCTATATATCACATTGTACATTCAGTCACATTATACATTCATGTCTCTCAAACCTCTGAATGACTTGATTTGGGATATGCATGCTCTGTTGAGCTTCATAAAATTTATGACTAACCTAGAATGCTTGTAGAAATGGCTTTTGGTAACTTTCACCCTACTCGATCTGAAATTCCATTCTCATGGTTAGATCCATCTCCTCTCTTATGGTAGGATCTTTTAAATGACTCACTTGATTGAAACTTAGTGTTCTCCTCGTGGCGCTTCTCTCTAGAAATGGATAAAACAATGCAAAACAAACCCTAAAAATGGGTAAGTAAAGTTTTTTTAAATAAAAATTGTAAAATTTAATGCTAAATATATTTTTGCATAAATTTTATTGATTTGATTAATATACTAATTGTTGGAGTCATTTTGATAAAGAAAATGCTAGGAGTGGTTTAATAGTTGACCCCCTCTAAGTCAAACTTTTTCTTAAAAGGAAACTCACTCCTTAATTAATTTAAGGGGATTTTATTTTTCCGAAGCTAACTATTGAAAGGGAGCCCATAATTTTTTTGAATGAAAATATTGTAAGAAAAGGAGCTATTTTTTTGGTTAAAATGACATGTTATTGTAAAAGGGAAAAAAAGTTATTTGTAAAATGTGAGATTTTTCATTCAAAAAGTGATTTGTTGGCCTTTTTAAACGTCATTTCAAAGCACAATTTGTGTTTTGTGTCAAGTTCACTACCTCTTAAACTCACCATACATCGCGATAAGGAGTGTACTGGGTTACCCCTAGACCCCATGAGGGTAATGTAGCCCCAAACCCTTTCTCGTTAGCCCATTATGTAGTACTTTGGGTGTTCTCTATATTTGGAGAAAATTATTTCGTGTGTCAAATATTGAAGGGTGAGGTCTGGTTTAGCATGAGGTTACCCCCTCACATGTAAGCTATTTACTACTTCCTTCTATTTTCCCTTCTATCATGGATTCTTATCCCAACGTCTTTGCTTTGTAGTTTGAGAATGAGATGTTCTTTGAAGTTTGTGCCACTTAGGAGGAAATGTTAAAATTTTTAAGAGAATAGAAATATCAAGTAAAAAAATCTCTTCTTCACATCATCATTCATGGCAAGGATGACTTTATATACTCCCCTGTAGTAAAAAAATACTAGTTTACAAGATCACCTCATATTGTGGACCTTCGTACCCTTACTCCTAGTCCATTTGTAGTTATTGCTCATGCACCTACTAACCTTGATTTGTGAGTATTTGAGATTTCCCCGGTCTTACTCTTAATGCTACTACTATATATTTTATTACTAAGATTGTTACGTTTGTTATTGTATATTATTTTTCTGCATCTCGTGCATATTATAGTTACATACTTTATGTATCCCACTTCAACTCCTTCAACTCACCTTCCTAGTTATTATGAGAAGTGTAATACCATTTTTAGTTGTCACATGCTCCAATCTATGGTATTTTATGGATGAGGTTTGAAAAACATTCACATGGTATTACTTTCCCTATTCATCATGTTAAGTGGAATTCTCACCACGACACTTTGGTTTTGTTGTAGATGATTCACTATGATCACTTCTTGATAGATCTTTTGTTTTTGTTCGCTCAATCTTCGTGATTATCTTAAGGTACATGAACCCCCCACATCTTTACTCAAGCCCGATAAATGTGAGATTTCAGATGTTAGACATGATTAACTTGACACATGTTTTCATGTTCCATTCCATGTTCTAGTCATGAACTTCACATTGAATCATATGCAAACATTTTCCTCATCCATCTATGTTCATTTGGGATAGATCTCTCATCACTTGTGGCCAAAACGTAGCCATGCATTAAGAGGACACTATAGGTGTGGATCCACCATGTAGATTATGGATCCACTTTTTACTCCTACATTATAATGATCCTTGTTTTTGAGCTATTTTCTAAAGTAGTTGTAAAGATTCTCTCCTCTTCTAGATGGTGTCCTTAGATATTAACACCATTCTAGAGTTTGTATGCATCACTTGGTGTTATTTTGTAGGAGATGATTTTGTAGTCACAATGAGTCTACAAAGCCACTAAGTATTTATTTCATGTGGTTATGCTCAATTTTTGAACACTTTTCTCTCCTTCACTTACATGACTTTCCCATCACCACTAGGGCCATCTTATTGAGAGGTATATTTTGTTTGTAATCTCAAAAAAATTAGGCATGTTGATTATATATTTTGTAGTGAAGCTATTGTGGTGAAGCCCAATGTCATCTTGTCAATGTTTGAGTAATTGAATTTGACAAATTTAATACATTTATTGTGTCCATTGACTCATTCAAAAATATGGGGGTGTAGATATTTCTTTCGGGTCTTGTGTCCTTGCCTTGGTTGTTCTTGGTTCATGACACACTTTGTATTTTTGGTAGTAGATCAAATTAAGTTTGGTGATTATTTTCACTATCGACACCACTTTTGAAAGTCTCCTTTAGTTAGAATTTGAGATTTTACTATTTCTAAAGTGTTGTTAGTTTGATATATTATAGAGTGAATTATTTGATTTTGTGATCAAGTAGTGGATCCAAACCACAATGCAAACCAAACATCTTCTTCAGCAGAGTGTATGAGTTTTGAGTTGTGCTTCTTGGGACATGTTACAATAGGATATTGCTCTCTCCACTTTGTTGTTTTTACTGGTTTTGGGTACCTTGCGGTGACACTTTTTCATCCATGGTAGCTCTTTGTTTCTGTTGTTTGTAAATGGGTATCGTATCAAGCCTTATTATTGATACCCATTAAGTCCCTTTTGCTTCCTCTTTTCTCATTCCCTATTTTGTGCTTAAGGGATGGTTTTGGAGTGTTTGTGTTCACCTAGATATGATCTTTAGTTATTAGCTAACTAGATTAGTTTTATCCCTCTTCACACTTATATTAAGGGGTAAGTGTAGCTAGGGAAGTTGTTATATAGTTGATATATTCACTATATTGTGCACATACATTTTATGTGCACAATAATAGTGAAGAATCCTATTATTTAGAAGTTTTTATGTATAAATCATTTACATTTCCTTGAAATTAACAAGTTAAGAATACTTTCATTCACACATATACCCTATTTTGGAGATCATGCCTTGTTTGGAAAATCTTGACTAGTAGCCTCAAAATGGCTAAAACATGCAAGACTGATCTTTTCATGAGTAAAATCACCTCCACTATTCATTTACCATGTTCTCAAACCTTAGTTTCAAATCCAATAAAAATTTCATCAAGCTCAAAACATAAGAATCTCAACTGTTCTTACCTTTTCTCAAATTATCTTCATTAACTCTTCATGAGTCATGTTCAAACAAGCCAATTTTCACTCTTTTAGTAATACCTACTTTCTCCCATAACTTTCACCTACCTATACATCCTAAAAATGTTATATTAACCTTCAACTTGAATGAAAGCAAGGAAAATCATAAACTTCATCTCGGTTACTCAAATTGCCCTTTAGAGCCCTTAAGAACCAGCCTTTGCATGGCTCATGGTTGGAAGCTTCTATGCATACCTAGAATAAACTCTAAACTTCACCAAGTACACTTTTACTTTAATATGGTGTGGGGTAAATTTTATGACTCAACTCTTAAACATCTTCCCTCAATCACCTTTATCTCCTTTCTAGTTGTTCTAACTCCTACCAACCATACTCAAAGGTTTTTTCATGCATATATTTCACTACACGAGGTTTCAAGACAATATAAAAACATCTTAGGATACCCATTTAGACATTTCAACCTTGTGCAGAATGTTAACATGTTTTCCTTTGTAAAAATTCCTCTAAATCTTAGTTTCTAGACCCTAATTAGGCCTCTAAGGTGCACCTATAACTCTATAAAGATATTGTCATCATTTTTGAGAGATTAAAATATTTTCAAGGTAAAACTCCTCTTACATCTGAATTAGGTTTGTGTAGATAGTTTGTTCAATTTTTCATAGTCTAATACCAAGTACAAGGCCCTCAAAAATTCATTTTGTGCACAAACCCTAGGTAGGGTTTCCTAGGAACGTAGGTGGCTTAAAACCTCTATAAAATCCTTCAAGCTCAATTTCAAAGCACAAGATATGAGATTTATGTTTTTTTCATTATAATCTATATGCTTTGCTTACTAGTAAAGCTCCTTGAATCAATAAACTATGAAAAATCACTTGATTCATGCCCTTCTAGATCGTAGGTGATTGTGCTAAATATATAGATCCAAAACCTCTACATATAGCTCCTTACATGCTTAATATTTTTGCATTATATATTCTTTTCACCCCTTTTCCATTTGAACATCACACAAAATATGACATAAAATGCCTTCCAATTTATTACACCATACTCTCTTTGGAGTTTTGTAGTTAAAACACAGGGTTTCTAGTTTTCAAGTATTAATTATGACAAAACAAAGTAAAGTCTTGTACGAGGCCTTAGTAATGATTCCACAAGGTGTCACACCTCCTAAAAATGATAACTGTAATAGTGATTTGAACACAATACCATGTTTTCATGCCAAAATAACTAAGAAACTTCATCCTTTCTTTCCATATACAATAACAATTGCTTTTGAGTCTTCTTACCTGTAATAAAGCATATTATGGAGGTTTTCCAACATTAAAACAATATTTTATCATCTAAATCACATTACAACAATAATTACAATGATAATAAGTTCAATATCAAGGAAGAAAACAACTTGTCAAGATAAAAGAACCATCAAATGCCTTCCAAAACAAAGTTCCCTTCATATTAAATTGATTAGTTTCTACTGGTATGCTTATTTCTTCCTTCCATCCTCATAGTCCTCGAGGAATGAATGTATCCACCTCCTCTCTCCCCTTTTATCTCTTGCTTACCTATATTTCATAACCATAACTGACTTTTGGATTCCCATGACTCTTCATATGCCCATACACAACATAATGAGGCATTTTTACAACTTTTTAATCACCTATAGACTTAACCTAGACCTTAGGACTTGTTTAACATGTCCTCATAAACTTCTTAGACCACTTTCCATACTTGAAAAACTAGAGCTCCACCTTTACAAGCTTGAGAAATTTGAATTATAAAAGGAGGGAAAACTTGTAATTTGAAAATTTGAGCAACTTGACTAACTAGGACTTCCTCCATGACTTCACCACACCTTATTTGACCTCTACAACTATGAAAGGAGGATATTTTTCATCTTTGATGTTCTCTTGATGGTGCTCTTGCATCATACTCCCAAGGTGGAGCAAAGACACCATGTACTTTGTTTATATAGACATGTATCTAACTAAGTCTTCATCATCCTTGCATGCTTTTGCTCTTCTTTCTTCATTCCTATTGTCCTTGTTTTCTCTTTGACCACTTGGATCCCATATTTTACATTCTACGCTTGCATTTTCTTTGAAGTGATTCTTTTCTTCTCAAGTTCCATCTTCATCTTTATCATTTTCAATCTTCCTCCTATTATACCTTCACAAACAATTAACAAAAAAACAAATACACATTCTTCTCCATATTTTATCATAGTCTTCATCTCTCACAGCTCTTTCTCAACATGTTTTTATCATTTGACTTGTTTGGAAGGAATGGAAAATATGCATATTCTTCATTCTTCTTCATCTCATCATATTCACTAACTTCATCAACTGATTCTTCATCTAATAGACCTTTCTTTTGGTCCACAAGAACTTCATCATGTGCTTATTCACTCTTACCTTCATCTCTCTCTTCTTTCACTTTGCCAACTTCATCTCTTTCTTGTTTCGTTATACATAATCTTTCTTATTTACCTCCTCTTACTTTTAGGCCTTTAAAAAATATTCACAAACATGATATTCATCCTCCTCTGCTATTGCATGTTCATTTTTTATCATCTCTTCCATCCTTTCATATTTTATTCCTTGTATCACAGTCTTCTTCATTGCCACACTTACCTTGTCATATTGTGCTTATTTTTTTATCTTCGTAACATATGATCCATACTTTTGTTATGCTCTTTTCTTGACTTAATTTTTCAATTTCTTCATTTACTTGCTTAGGCTTGACATTTTTGTTCCCACTTTGTTGATTTCTTGAGCCATTTAGGCATCCTGTACCCATGATCTATTACTTGGCTTGTGTGCTTAACAATGTTCTTCCTTACATCCACTTGTACATCAACATTCTCATTCTTAATTACTTGATTAGAATCAAAATTCAAAGGTTTATTTACCTTCTCAATTCCTTGTTTCTTGATCTCATCATCTTTCATGCCTTCATTGCTTGTGCTCTTCTTGTTTAACTATTATTTCTTGTCATTCTCTGCTGGTATGCTATCCAAGGAATCATGAAACACTATATCTCCTTCATTTTATTTATTGTCAAGTTGATCAAACTCCTCCTTAACCTGCACTCTTTCTTCATCACTCTCATCTTCTTCCATGGATACTTTTCTTGATCCATTTCTTGCAATTTTCATTGCCTTATCTCTGATTTTATCTCCAATATTCTTCATACCTGTACACAAGAACTGAAACACAATATTAGATAGAAAAATAAGATACCAAAATGTCTCAATGAGTGCCCCTTTTCTAGACACTTTCCTCTTTTTCTTCATCTTCTTTTCAAGTGCTTCTTCATGCACTTTTCATCTTTCCAAAGTTCTCATTTTGTCTTCTTCTTACAAGTAGCTCTCTAAGTCACTCAACCTTTCTTCTCATCAATCACATATCCATCTTTGCTTCTTCCTATAGTGGATCAATGATGATGACGAGGATGAGATCGAGAGGTAGGTCTTGTTTGAATATGAGAACTAGGTGTTGAGTGTGCCTTAGATTTGAGGGGCCCTGGAGACCTAGATTTTGTAACTAGTGTAAAGATATCATGAAGACTAGGATTAGGCAATGGTGTGCATGGTGGAACTCTTAGCTTTGGATCATACTTGCACAGGAAAATGTAGTTTTTAACACAACTATTCTCTCTATTATTTCATACAAATTGATTACAAATATATAGGGAGAAGATTCCTATAATTAGGGAGATGTAATCTCCACTATTCTCTCACAAGAATCTCCCTCGACAGATTACGATATATTGTTACAACAATAAACAATATATCTTAACAATATAAATTCTAACCTAATATTTAATATTGTATATAACAATATTAAATATTAACTAACAAACTACTTATTTACCTTTTCGTAAATACCAAACTATAATGTAAACATTAATATCCTAACATTCCCCCTTAATGTTTACATGGTAGCAAACAACTTTCACACTTCCTCTGCAGCTTGCCACCCGTGCTTGCTCATGATCTTGGTACACACTCAAACTGAAGGTAGAAGAAGGAACACATCAACTTCTTATCAACCATACACTATCGGAACACATCTGACCGATGAGGATGGGAACACACTCAGGAATCATCTGCTTATCAACCAGTCACTATAGGGAACACATATGACCTAACAAAGTGGAAAATCAAGTAGAGCACATCCGAACAACCTTCAATGGTTTTCCAGAGGTTAACCACAAACCTAGGTATGAACAAGAACACATCTGACTGTTCAACCTCTTCAAGACTCATGATGCTGCATTTCATTGTGCTATTTTCTCTTCACTATGTTTTTGCATAGGGGAAATAGGAATAACCACATACCAGTGAACATGAATGAAATTTTGTTCTTATTTTTCAATTCACACTGAAAACCACACCAAACTAAAATGTTGAAATCAAACACGTTACACGCTGAAATAAGGCACACCACTCCAAAGCAAAAACACACACGTGCCACCAAATCAGTGAAGCAGCCCCGTTGTTGGCAACTAATGAGAGGTCATTGGTAGTCCTCCACCCTTTGATGCCTTTGTCCTCTAATAACATGCTGCTAACTCAACTAGATTTGGATATGAAGCTCAATTGTTTCCACATTGTTTATTATATCTTCCCTCCCGCAATGTGAAACACTTTATTTTTTCGGATGTCGGGTAACACTGAAAATGCATTTGTGAGGCAATTTTTTTTTATTTTAAAGACTTTTTACAATGACATGACTTTTGATGACAATAAAAAATGATAACAAACAGATACCCTAAAATCACCTAGGAGTCTCCATCATGCATCATATACGCTCATAGAGATTTATATGTATTTGATAGATGGAAAGACTTGTAAACAATCACTCCACCAGGCCTGAAAGAGTGAAGCCTTCAACGAATTTTGATTTAATAGGCACAAATAATTTGAAATTTGAGGCATGCACTCCACTATCAACTTCAATAACCGTGTGCTCTGATTAGGTGTATGAGACTACATGTATGAGATAACTATTAGCCACGTGGACTGTTGGCTCTTACTGCAATGAAAAAATGTTGGTAAAAAGGTGCTAAAATAATGCTTAATTTTGGCCAACGTGAGGATCAGATGCAATCCATGCCTCAACACATGTGATGTGACAAATAACACTCCAAAATGAACTTATCGTCATCAATCAACTCCAAGTGCAATCGATCTCTTCAGGTATTTTTGTCACCAAGATCTCACCGTTCTCCTTCCAACATTTTCCAGCTGCTCATGAAACCCACACAAAGCAAAAATACCTTAAAATTATAATATACTCTCAACAAACTATTCATATGAAATCACTCTAAATTGAGGAGTTACACATGCATTTGGGGAAAGAATACAGATTTGGCATTGCCCCTATTTTCCTTCTAAATTTCCATCACAGGGAAATATCAAACTCGCTCTGATACCAAATCTTAGCTTTGGATCATACTTGCACGGAAAATGTAGTTTTTAACACAACTATGCTCTATATTATTTCATATGAATTGATTACAAATATATAGGGAGAAGATTCCTATAATTAGGGAGATGTAATCTCCACTATTCTCTCACAAGAATCTCCCTTGACAGATTACGATATATTGTTACAACAATAAACAATATATCTTAACAATATAAATTCTAACCTAATATTTAATATTGTATATAATAATATTAAATATTAACTAACAAACTACTTATTTACCTTTCGGTAAATACCAAACTATAATGTAAACATTAATATCCTAACAGGAACACCTTTAATAGTGACAAATTTCTTATTGTGAATGAAATTGATGCACAAATGATTCATGGGGATATGGCTTTGGTGGTGCGGAGCCAAGGAAGACCTAAGAGCATGTCATAACATTTGATTGAAGATGTCATAATGAATGGTAAAAACATGGTAAGAGGCCCAATCAGAATAAGAATATTGATGTATCCAAAAGAATTAGGAACTGGATATGTGATATTATATAGTGGACATTCGATAGCATGAGAAGTGCAATGGAGCAAAACTAATAGGATTCACTAGATAGATCATGGTGTTATTGAAAATATAAGAATTGATAGAAGTGTTGATATGTAATGAATCAGAAGTTAATGTAGCATGATAATCGTGATCTGAAAATGAAATGGCTGGTGGTGATGTGTCAACAAAAATGATAAGGAAATCAAGGGGCCCCGATGAAGGAGGGGGCACAACTCGATATGTATGATTAGCAAAAGAATCGAAGCTTGTGTGTCATGCCTAGGCAAAAGGTCATTGAAGATTTTTATCTTTTATTATCATTGACCGACTTAGAAGTAGGTGGCTTAGGGAGATTGAATGAATTATTGTTAATAAGATCTTTAATGAGATGCATGAGTTTGAAGCAGCGATCAATAGAATGCTCGATCCATTGGTGATAGTAAAATCTAGTATTTTCATCATAATTGCGGCTAGGGGGCAAGATGGATAAAGATTGAGTGGCGAAGGAAGAGTGATTAGATTACTTTCGATGAGTTGAGGAAATAGAAACTAGGGTTTATGTGGTAATTTGGTGAAATTACACTTCGAGGTTTCCATCAAGCTTTTCAAGTGGAGAGAAAAAATTAAAGGTGACCTTTTCTTCGGTGGGTTTAAAAGATGACTTGAATGTTGATTTAGTTTGAAACCTAGTAGAAAATGTTAAAGGAGTATCTTGATATTTGAGCTTATCCATAGATAGAATCTTGACTTCACGTAGTTTGAGCGTATGGAATAATTGATCAAATGAATGAGAGGTCTCAAAGATATCACTCTCTGAAGTGGTGGCAAGGGGATCTAAACAAAAAGATCTTGTAATTTGGAATCAGCAATTATATTAGTCATCTTAGCTAGATTGTTCTTATAACACAAAACATAGTCACTAAATGTTCATTAGATCTTCATTTCATTTGAGCGAGTGGTACATACAAGATCTTGGTACCGATATTGATTGAAAAGTGAGCAAGAAAAGCATCGGCTAGATGCGTAAAATAAGTTACCAAATGAACAGGTAGATGATAAAACCAACACACGACATAATCTTCTAGACTTTGAGGAAATAACTTAGCTAGCAATGTATGATCATATGCATAATCAAGACATGCCACATGAAAATATTTGAGATGCTCTTGAGGGTCACCATGGCTATTGAAAGGGGGAAACTTAGGGGTGAAAAAGTTAATATGAAGTAGATAAGTAAATATGGTTAGTGAAAATGGGTATGACATGAGTGAAGAGGAATTAAGAGATGTAGATGAATGTGAAGTAACTTCTTATAGTTGACATTTTGAACTTGTAGGTCCCGATATAGAGAAGCTAGGTCTTATGTGTCGGAAGAGGAGACTTTCTGTGTGTGAAAAATAATAGGTGGAGTGAAATTTTTGGTAGGAGTAGGAATGCATATGGGACCAAAGGAGGTAGGCATATGTAGACACTAAATCACGCACTTCGGGTATATTTCTAGTCCCGATCACATACCACTTTTCATATGATTCCTAAGAGAGAAAATTACTAATTGACCACCGTCTTCGGCCTCTTTGCTTGCTTTCGCTTTTCCTTCTTGGTCTTAGAAACCTTCTTTCCCGGTCCTGAATTTTGGAATTTCAGGTTTCTCTAAGTCTGACACTAATGCCCGTGCACCCCCATCCCCTCTAGGTGCCATCGACCTCTTTATATCTCCTAGCATATTTTAGGTCCTTTCTAGTTGTTGGGAATCTTTTTTTCCTTTTAGTTGACCTTTTAGTGCTTAATTATGAAAATCAACCAAGGGAATCATATAAATACAAAGCTATGTGATCATAATAAAGGACCAAACACTAAGCATCTACTACTATCACCTAAGGTTGCATCCAAGACAATTATAAAATCATTCAAACATCCATCTAGCTCCACACAAGGGACACGAGACTTATTTCTACATATATGCATAGGATGAGAAGTTCATTTTTCCATGCACACATCTATCTACATCTTTTACATCTAGTTATTTCTTGCTATTCAAGTGTGTCTAGCACAAGATCCACCTAGGGCACGATTCTACACACACACATAGAACTACATGGAGTTTGAAATGTAGTGTAATGCCCAAATCGTAAGTTCACTTAGTTGGGTGACTACCGGAGTCAGTTTGACTCCCCATTTGCATCTTTTTATTTTTAGGATTTGATGTGTTTTGGGGTTTTGTAGGTGCTCTTTCTTCTTGCAGGTTTCAAGAAAACAACATGAAGTATAATAACATAAAATTGATTAAAAATAACATTCAATAAACATCTTACAACCCTATAAAATTGGTTTTCGAGGTTTTGAAAAGTCATAAATGCCTAAAGGAGGTCTCAGTAGTGCCTAGGTACCCCGATCTTGTCCCGATGCTGGCACCTACCCGGTCCAGAAAATCCTGTAATCACACAATTTTTTGAGCTAGTGCGACACTTCTCTCAGGAGTTCATAAATTTTTCATCGACACTATCAATTATTTGCAAACAAAATAAGTATTCTATCATTTCATTTGCAACTAGGGTTTTATATTTTTCTAGCTTACTTTGTTGGGTCAAATCATACTTACTCTAATTGTCTATATATGTGTTGTTACATAATTAAGATTTTAGCATTTATTTATTTCAATATTTGTTTAATCATTTGGTGAACCTGACCATTCAAACCCTACCTTCTGAGTATGTTTTCTTCTTCTCAAGTCATGGATCAATCTTCTTATCCTTCTTTCACTCCAACTAAGGTTTCTGACATGGTTACTATTGCTATTGATTTCATGCAAGTTCATACCCAACATCCTCCTCACTTTATTACATATAGGGCTGATCCAACTATCAATGTAGTCACTACTGCAACACTTAGCCTCCTATGACTCAACATGTTTCTATCCCACCACCTATCACTCCTACAACTCCTCCTACTACTTATAAAGGCTATGAAATTATCTAACAACTTAAGAATACACCGACTAAGATATGTCTCTATGAATTATTTTGAAATGTGTCTAATTGTTGTCATACATTAGAGGCGGCCCTTTGTTCTAATCACATTGAAAGTACTAATTCTTTGGTGGATTTTACACACCTTATTCAATCCCTTAAAAATATACCACACACTATATCATTTAGTGATGAGGACATATCAACATTTTTGTTGAAAATCCATGTACGCCTCTACTTATCACTACTATAATTGGCACCATGTGTATCAAATGTGTGCTCATTGATAATGGATCTACTATTAATTTATGTGCTCATTCCCTTTAAAAGAAAATTGGCATTATATATAATCTAATATCTAAGAATTCCACTACCATTCGTGATTATGAGTCAACTACTCGGACATGCTTAGGCACTATCACATTACCTATACAAGTCAAGCCTAAACTGTCCCTCTACCGAATTATTCATTATCAAAGCCTCATTTCAGTTCAATATTTTACTCAGTAGACCCTAAATTCATATAATACATGTGGTCCCATCCATTGTTATTCAATATGACCCTTGTCACTTCGCTGCCCATTCCTCCATCACAACCTATTCTATATAGTAATATTGACACATATATATCAGTCAATCTAGCGCTTCACAGCCTCCTTCCACTACTCCAAGCATTCCACCTATTTCCACACACGCTACTACTATCATTTCACCCACTGCATCAGTTGTCCACTCAAAACTCCCTGCTCTGATAAAAGTAAAATTTCAAAATTTTGAGTTATGAGTGTTCTTCTCTAAAGTGCCTAAGTCGTGAAAATTGAGAAAATTTGTGTTTTGGGTCATTTTGTATGTATTTCGGGCCTGTCGGACATTTTTGTCCCGCCTGTCCCAAGTACGAAAGTGCATTCTGTTCCCCGATCGGCCAAAATCCCCGAAGTTGTTCCATTTTTGGGCCCGTCGGAACTTTTTGTCCCAAGTGTCCCAAAACTTATTGTGCGAGATGTTCCATTTTCGGCCGAAACACCCGAACCGCGTACTTCGCACTTTCTTGTTCCAAATGTCCCAAATCAAAAAGGTGCAAGTTGTTCCATTTTCACCAACTCATGCCTTCACACTTTTTGTTCCAAATGTCCCAAGTTCAAACGGGCCTTTTGTTCCATTTTCGGCCGAAACACCCGAACCGCGTCCTTCGCGCGTTTTCGTCCCAAGTGTCCCAAAATGCATTTGTGCGTCTTCTCCCCGTTTCGCCCGAACCGGCCGAGCCGCGTGTTTCGCGCATTCACGTCTCACATGTCCCAAGCGTACCAAGTGTCATTCGTGCTTATTTTTCCCGCTCTACCCGAATATCATGCTTATTCAAATTGGTGGTTATCTATTAAATGCGCATTCATGGCTTTTCTCTCTCCTAAACGACTATATAACGAGCATTTCCCCCTTGCATTTTTCGCACTACTTCCATGCTATCATTCACTCAAACCCTACTCCGATGGCGCAATTGATTCAAAACCTAGCGTGTTCCCCTCCCTCTCGTAATTCCTTTCCGAGTTGGTTTGCGCGGAGCTCACCTCCTACCCTACTATCAATATGAAGATCAAGTTTCAGGGAGAACAAATTTCACCACTTGAGTCAGCCGTCGTAATATTGGTGACAAGGTTACCTCTAGAATAGTATCTTGATTTCAAGGTGATTTTTGGGCAAGAATGGCTAAGCCTACGGTTCCATAGTGGACAAATCAAATCGACTTTCACGGAGGCATCCGACTTGAGCTTTCAGAATCCCAATGGGAGAGTTTCTATCTCGATACTCCTGCCACCACGCGAAGCTGACTTCACCCTCCTTTTACAAGAGTCACTAAGGGTAGAGGACATGGGGAACTATTGACTTGTAAAACAAGCCCAAATTCTCACAGTAATCATCAAGTCTCTTTTTCTTAAAGTCCCCTACCCCATCATGACTACTCTTCCACCTCCTTAATTCTAAGCCAAGATGAAGTGCAAAGCTCAAAGATTGCACAAGTTATTTCATCTATGGCAGCTAACATCAAGATAATCTACCATCACAATTGCTGGATTAAACTTCATCGATGAAGCTTTGAACTCCACGAAAAGGTGGGCAATGTGGCAGGAAATCCACCACTATCAATGATGGATAAAGAGCTCAAACTCTATAGCAAGTTCATTGAACCACCGACTCATGGGACAAGATGACATGAGAATGTTACTGCGTATGAGTCTTTGATGATGTAAAGGATAATACTGCCAAGTCACGGGTCTACATGTGTGGAGTGGAAGATCGAGTCCGGAGGAGGCTTTGGGAGAATTGAAGAACAGAAAGAGAAGCTTTCATGATCTCGGGTGAGATCCTGCTTTCAAAGATATACACTGTCATCTTCAATGGACTTTACTTCCTTTCCTTGCAGATGAAATCAGAATTCAATTGAGAGCATTTTGTCAATCCTATTCAAGGAAAATTCCATCTCCAAGAAGAAAAGAAAGATCTATTCCAATCTCCAACACCAGAAGAAAAAAAGATTATCATACTCATCAATACAATGGACTCGAAGTGTCTTGATTTTGGACTCATCCACTCAAGTGTACGTCAGAAGCCTCAAGGTTAAGAGACATATGGAAAGTGATTAAAGAAGTTCGGCAGCGGATTAAAGTCAAGGGTCCCTCTCGGTGGTGGCCACCTGCTTTCTTCTCCTTGTTCTTTTCTCTTCTTCCCTTTCTTTTCCGTTTTCTTTGTAAGAAGTTAAGGCGTTACGATTGGCGGTCCTTAACTATTCTCGGTTAAAGAAGTGGTTACAAAGAATAACTGATTTGTAAGCTATATAATGGCCTTTCCACGCCATTCCAAAAGGAGGAAGAACTTGGCGTATTTTCTGAAAGTGTAAATAGATCAGAAAGAAATCAATACAAAAGGGCTTTCCATTCATTGTCTATCTAATCTCTGTTATCTCTGTGTTTTCTTTTAATTTCGTGGAGATCATTTGTTTCTAGTTCGTTAGTCTCACTGATTGCATATTTTCAAATATTGCGAGTATAGTGATCTTGTATAACCAAGAAGGAACTTTGTGTCCTTGATTAATGAATCTAAAGAAGGTTATTTACAGAACTTTGTGTCTGGTAATCTCATCTTGTGCAAACGATCTTGTTTTAAATTCACTGCAACTTCGTATACATAAAGGATTATTCTGCTATCTATAATTCTACATGTTGCTCTTCTGCTCATCCTCGTATTTCCTTTCCTCAGTCCTTTTGTAACTGATGATCCTTGTGGAAAACACTTTCGTAATATCCAAGTTCAACCATAAAATCATGTTTTGTATATTTGTAAATAAGTTCGTTTCTGAATAAGGGAACCTCTCCCATTAAAGAGGAGGGACTTCTTGTCCCCTGACTGTTGCTCTTCTTAAAAGTCCTATTTGACGACCAACAGTTTTTAACTCTCTGGGGGAAAATCATATTCCAGCTTCAGTAATTTTTCGATCATCTTTCGATCTGGCGACTCCGCTTTTACTCGAGGAGAAGGACCCTTGGTATTGAAGACTCTCGCTTTAACTTTTGGAGCAAAGCAGGTTTTCCTCTTCCTTCCACAAGAAATAGAAGAACTCGTTCGACGAGCACTCCACCTATTCAAGAAAGAAGTCCTACGGTGGTATTCCTTCAAAGCCTCGCTAGTCCCAATCTACGACTTTAATCCTCGCTGGTGTTAAAGTTCCTCTCCAAGCCGTTTTCCAAGAATGGCGGCGCCATTACCATGGGGTCATCGTGCCCGCCCCTGGCCCTTACTCAGCCTTTGCATGAGTTACCTAGAGGTAACCGGAAGAACTTCCCCAAGTTCAAAGGCGACGGCAAAGTGCATCCTGATGAACACATCGCAGCTTTCATTGTTGCCTGTGGAGTTCTGGGAGTCGAACATGAAGACGTCTCCGTGAGGCTGTTCGTTGAGACGTTACAAGACAATGCTGCTGATTGGTTCTACCACCTTCCGGCTAACGCTATCACCGACTGGAACACGATGAGAACTCAGTTCGAAAACCGTTTCAAGCCGGCAGAAGATGTGCATGCTTTGCTTGCCCAAATTTCTCAGATAAAGAAAGATTCACAAGAACCCATGAGAGAGTTTGTGGCCCGATTCAACAGACTGATCAACAAGATTCCTGTAAATACTCACCCTGTTGATCAAATTCAAAAGTGTTTCTTCCTAAATGCTCAAACGCCCAAGGTTAGTTATGCACTAAGAAGGGCTAATCTCGCAACATTGGTCGAGGATCAAACTCTTGCTGTTAGTATCGAGGATGACTTGATCATGTCAGGGAAGTTGAGAAGAGACCCTCCCAAATCTAGGTCCGCTGCTTCTTCCTCTTCCACCCCTGGACCTAACACTGATCCATTAGTTCAGAAACTTGCGAATGATCTTATTGCTATAAAGAAACAATTGGCTCAAGATGCCCTTATGCGCAGATGTTCCCGTAAGAAATTTCCAGCCCAGGAATCGTTTGCCGGCTTCAAACAAGACTAGCACTTGAAGGACCTCCCGTTAAAGTTCCCGTGAATGCAACTTGTGAGGTTGAAGAACCAGATGATGATGAAGACAATGAAGCTTGCGAGGAGTATGCGGAAGAATTTGATGATGAGGTAGAAGAACTTGAGGGATCTCGGGTTAATTTCTTTACCACTGAGGGCATCGATGATGGAGATGATTATGATGAAGTGGTAGCAGACATGAATAGCGAATCATTTGCTGTCATGACTCGAGAACAGACAAAACAGAAGGAGAAAGTGACACAGCCTATCAAGAAATCTAAAGAGCAGTCGACAACTATTCCCGTGATTGCAAAAAGAGGATCTCCTATCCCTACTTCGTCTACACCAAAGGTGAGTCCTATCAATCCTGCTACCAAAGTTGCTTCTTCTTTTTCTCCTAAAGTTGATAAGCCTAGAATTCCAAATGATGATGGCCCGTCCACTTCTGGGTCTTTTGATATTGTTGATCACCTGAAAAAGACCAAGGTCCAAATCTCAGAAGCTGAGTACTATCAAACCCATCCCAAAGCCTTTGCCAAAATGATTCACTTTGTCAATTCCAACTCTAAGACCGCTTCTAAAGGCCTTCTACCTACTCCTCCTTCTACACCACAGCCCAGTCTGGTAGCTGCTGTCACCTCGCCTGGTGACAAAATTAAACCATTTTATGTAACGCTCCTAATAGCTGGCCATAGGCTCAGTAATTGTGTCATAGACTCAGGAGCTTCAGATAACGTAATGCCTGCTAAGGTAGCTCATGCTTTAGGCCTGACCCTCACTCACACTTATGGATCCTGTTACTCCATGGAAAGTAAAGAAGTGCCCCTGGTCGGGAGAATTAAAGATGCGCAAGTGGCTTTTGCTGCCTTGCCTGAAAAGAAAGTGTTGGCTACCATCCTAGTAGCAGATATCCCCCCTTCATACGGGATGTTGCTAAGTAGGAACTTCTGCAAAGACGTAGGTGGGGAAATCCAGATGGACTGGTCGCATGCACTCGTGCCTGTCAATGGACAAATGAAGAAGTTGTTGCCTGAAAAGCAGTCTGAGTATATTGTGCAGAAAACGGATGATCCTAGAGCACAAATACTCTATGAGGATATGGGTCATGGCAACTACATGATTATGTCCCCTGATGAAATCCAACTTCCCAGGATGTCACCTAAAGACCCTAATGGTATTTGGGTTTTAGAGTTTGATGGAAGTTGTTCCTCAGCTGGTTCTGGAGCTGGTGTTCTACTGGTGTCACCAGAAGGTGTCCTTCATCCTTTTTCATTTAAGTTGCAGTTCGAGAATACTAATAACACAGCAGAATACGAGGCTCTCATTCTCGGATTGCAGGTGGCCAAAGAACAAGGTATAAAGAATCTTCTGGCTCGTGGTGATGCAGAGTTGATTGTAAAGCAGGTCAGAAACCTTTTTCAAGTAAAAAATGGAAGGTTAAGGCATTACCGGAATCAGGTTTGGGATTCTATTGAGTTCCTTGATGCTTTCTCTATTGAAGCAAGATTTAGGGAAAAGAACAAAGGGCTGATTCGCTGCGCCTCGTGGATCACTACTGATTCCTCATCCTGACTTTTCTCAGGATAAGTTCACCATTGAGATGGTCCATCGGCCTAGTGTACCTGATAATGCCAATAACTGGCAAGTTTTCAACAATGATCAACATTTGCTTTCCTTCCTGGAACTCAAGGGTAATTTCGAACAACTGTATTTTGAGGGAAGTGACAACCTACCTCGTGAGAGTGTGCCCTTTGACAAAGCTGTCACCCAAGGAGAAGAAACAGATCAAGATGGATGCATCAATCTCAAAGGAAACAAGATTCCTAAAGGGCTGGTGAGTTTGGAGGAACTATTTGATAAGCATGACAGGTATGTGAAATCTAGAGCTTCTTCTGGGCCTCAGCAATCAGCTGAGTATGATAAGATTGATATTGGGAGTCCTACTGACCCTAAGCTAGTGAACATTGGGAAATGTTGCACAGCAAATGAGAGGAGAAAAGCAATTGATCTTCTAAAAAGGTATAAAGATGTTCTCGCTTACTCTTATGAAGATTTGAAAGCTTTCAAACCAAAAGATATGCAAAGACTCTATTCCCCTCAAGCCCTGAATTAAGCCTTTCAAGCGAAACAGAGACAATACAACCCCAAAGTAGCTGACACCATCTTTCAGGAGATACAGAAGTTGTTGAAGGCTAAAATTATTTTTCCCATTCACCATTCAACATGGATTGCAAATATTGTGCCTCGCTGTAAAGAAGAATGGTGAGATCCGCATTCGTGTCGATTTCAGAACCTCGAATCAAAGCTTCTCGAAAGATAATTATCCTTTGCCCATGATGGATCAAGTATTGCAAGCAGAATAGGCTCAAATGTTATCTATGCTTGATGGATTTTCATGATACAATCGTAGAGGTTGATCATCAGATCAACATAAAACAGCTTTCACTACTCCTCGGGGCACCTTTGCTTACAAGAGAATGCCTTTTGGGCTTATTAATGCTAGTGCCACTTTCCGAGAGCTATGGATCTGGCTTTTGGAAGCTTAAAAGGGAAGTGTATTGTCATCTATCTCATGACCTAATGTTTTCCAAGACAAGAGCGGATCATTTTGATCACCTAGAGACAGCTTCACGAGATGCGAAAGCATGGGATCTCTCTGAACCCTAAAAAATCTGTCTTTTGTGTCACTGAGGGAAAGTTATTAGGACACATCGTTTCCAAGGATGGTATTAAGATTGATCCTGAACGAGTTCAAGCCATCCAGCAAATTCCTCTCCCAACCAGTAAAAAGGGCGTGCACTCCTTCTTCGGTAAGATCAATTTCTTGAGAAGATTCATCCCTGATTTTGCAGAATTAACTTTGAATATTTCTCAGATGATGAAAGGGAAGCAAACATTTGGTTGGTCTTCCGAAGGAAAGGAATCCTTTGAAGGTATCAAGAGAGCTATCGCTAAAACTCCTGTTTTAGCATGTCCTGATTTCAGCAAAGATTTCATCATCTATTGCTATGCTACAGATAATACTTTGGCTGCTGTGTTAACTCAAGAAGACTCTAATGAGCATGAGCTACCAATCACGTTCATGAGCTATATTCTGAAAGATCATGAGTTGAAATATACTATGATGGAGAAACATGCTTTTGCGGTGGTTAAAGCAGTCAAGCAGTTTCACTTTTACATCCTCAACTCTCATTCCATGGTGCTGGTTCCAGATACAACTGTTAAGTCAATCCTCACACAGCAAGAATTTGGATCCAAGAGAGGGAACTGAGGTTGCTAAGGTCCAAGAGTACGACATTGACATTAAGCCGACCAAGCTGATTCGTGGAAAAGGTCTTTGTGAGCTCATTGCTGAAGGAGCTAAGCATGAGTTGCTGGAGGAGAAAGTTGACCTTCCTACTGTTCTGTTCCTTGGTTCAGTTGACGAATGGTATGCTGACATCGCCCATTTTCTCACCTATGGGGAATGCCCCTCTCATTTAACTACCAAAGAAAAGAGGACTGTTAAATTGAGGTCAGCGCAATATGTGTTGTGGGAAAATGCCCTGTTCAAGCGAGGAATAGATGGGAGATTTTTGAAATGTGTGGACAAGGAACAGCAGAGAAAGTTGCTCTCAGCTTTTCATGATCATGCATGTGGAGGGCACTATTCATCAACGGTTACAGCTCATAAGATACTCCGTGGAGGATACTACTGGCCTTCCTTGTTCAGAGATGCATCCGAGTGGGTTGACAAATGTGAGGCTTGTCAGACTTTTGTTGGAAGACCTAAATTGGCTTCGTTGCCTCTCAAGCCAGTTGTGATTGAGGAGCCATTTCAACAGTGGGGTTTGGACTTCATTGGTACACTTAATCCTGCTTCTAGTGCCGGTCACACTCATGTGCTAACTGCCACTGATTACTTCACAAATGGGTGGAAGCTATTCCAGTCAAGAGCACTACTTCTGAAGTGGTATGCAACTTCATCAAAGAGAACATCTTGGTAAGGTATGGTGTACCTAACAAGATTGTAGAAGATGTATAATGCCTCAATTTCTCTTCAGCTGAGATAATGGACTTCTGCTATGGGTATGGCATTTCTTTGGCTCACTCTTCAGATTACTACCCTCAGGGCAATGGGCAAGCAGAATCTACTAACAAAAATTTGGTGGCTATCATAAGGAAGTTGGTCAATGAATCTCAATGAAACTGGCACAAGAAGCTCTATGATGCTCTTTGGGCAGACAGGATTACACCAAAGAGAGCTATTGGAATGTCTCCTTTTCAAGTGGTATATGGAGTAGAGGCCCAACTGCCAGTAACGGTGGAACTGCCGGCCTTGCACCTAATGAAGGCCATTGAGGATACTAGCTTTAGTGATGCTCTGGACAAGAGAATTATGTACCTGCACAAACTGAATGAGGACAGATTGATGGTTGCTGATAGGATATCTGTTCACCAGCAGAAGGTAAAGGTCCTGTTTGACAAGAAAGCTAGGTTCAGAGATTTCCAAGTTGGAGACACCGTGCTGTTATGGGACAAAAGACATGAACCTCGTGGCAGCCATGGAAAGTTTGATTCCCTGTGGCTCGGACCTTTCAAGATCAGACACTTTGCTGGTGAGAATTCCTTTTATCTTGATTACATGGATGGTTCTCCCCTCCCACTCCCTTATAGTGGGCAGTATCTCAAGTTGTTCAAGTCCTAGGTGATTAGGAAGTCCTTTGTATATTCTGTACAGTGTTTTGCTTCTCTGCTTTTGGTGTGTTTTCCTTTTGTTGTTTTGGTGTGTTGCCCTCTGTATTGGTCTGTTTTTGACTCCGTTGCCCAATGAATAAGGCACTGGTCTACTTTCCCCGAGTTTGTCTAAGTTCTTGCCTTGCCTCATTCCTTGAATTTATGCCAAGTCATCCCCAGAAGGAGCCAGCTGTTGTCCACTCAAAACTCCCTGCTCTGATAAAAGTAAAATTTCAAAATTTTGAGTTATGAGTGTTCTTCTCTAAAGTGCCTAAGTCGTGAAAATTGAGAAAATTTGTGTTTTGGGTCATTTTGTATGTATTTCGGCTCATCGACATTTTTGTCCCGCCTTTGTCCCAAGTACGAAAGTGCATTCTGCTCCCGATCGGCACGAAACCCCGAAATTGTTCCATTTTCGGGCCCGTCTGAACTTTTTGTCCCAAGTGTCCCAAAACTTATTGGTGCAGATGTTCCATTTTCGCCGAACCACCGAACCGCGTACTTCGCACTTTCTTGTTCCAAATGTCCCAAATCAAAAAGTGCAAGTTGTTCCATTTTCACCCGAACCGCCGAACCGCGTACTCCGGAACTTTTTGTTCCAAATGTCCCAAGTTCAAACGGGCCTTTTGTTCCATTTTCGGCCGAAACACCCGAACCAAGCGTCCTTCGCGTGGCCCCAAGTGTCCCAAAATGCATTTGTGGCGTCTTCTCCCCGTTTCGCCCGAACCGGCCGAGCCGCATGTTTCGCGCATTCGCGTCTCACATGTCCCAAGCGTACCAAGTGTCATTCGTGCTTATTTTTCCCGCTCTACCCGAATATCATGCTTATTCAAATTGGTGGTTATCTATTAAACGCGCATTCATGGCTTTTCTCTCTCTAAACGACTATATAACAAGCATTTCCCTCTTGCATTTTTCGCACTACTTCCATGCTATCATTCACTCAAACCCTACACCGATGGCGCAATGATTCACGATAGTGGTTCCCCTTTTCCGTAGGTTTCCTTTCCGAGTGGGTGTCGATACCGTGCTTTCATCCGGAGCTCACTTCGACCTTTGAGCGAATTGACTAATATACATGGGAACTATATTTCACCACTGAGTCCGGACGCTCATAATATAGAGCGAAGCCAAGCTCGTTATCTTGATTTCAGTGATTTTTGGGCAAGAATCACAGATTTTAAACCCTACACCGATGGCGCAAATGATTCACGATAGTGGTTTGGCTTTTGCGAGGTTTCCAATCTCGGGAGAGTCACTCCCCGAAGGTGAATATTCACAACCTCCGGAGCTCACTTCTGACCCCGTTCATGAATTGGAAGGGTAATATAAGGGGAACTATACTTGCAAGAACAAGCCCAAATTCTCACATTTCATCAAGTCTCTTTTGTCTAAGGATAAAGTCTTGCCCTATCCCTCATTTACTTCTTCCACCTCTGTAACTTAAGAAGTTCAAGTGAAAGTAACATCAAGATAATCTACCATCGCAGGATGGCATACGAGACTATTGGGGCCATGGTGGATGACATGCTTGTTGCTGGATTAAACTTCATCGATGATTTCAAACTCCACGAAAGGGGCATGTACAACCAAGCTCTCCTCCACTATCAATATTATGGATAAAGAGCTCATACTCTAAGTTCCACCGAAGGCCTGGGACAAGCGAGATGACGCTCTGCTGGCGATTCTTCTATACTGTATGAGTATGAAAATGTGATTACAGCACACTGTGGAGGACCTAGAGGAGGCTTTGGGAGAATTGGAACAGGAAAGAGAGGGATGATCTTTCAAGACAGATCCTGGTCTGCTCAAAGATATACACCGGACATCTTCAGGTCCGAGACTTCTGGTTCAAGAATTCAAAGGCATTCAATTCTTCTAAGGATGCTTTTGTCAAAGATAACCTAGAAGAAAGCATCTATTCCAAGGTCGAACACTGAGTGAAGACCCCTCTCTTCAATCTGCCATCAATACAAGGACTCGCAGATTTCATACTCCTTCTTCATCCAGTTTGATAATGAGATGGAGAAGTGTCTTGGATTTTGGACTCAACGACCAACACGGAGCCTCGTGGAAAGTGATCCTCAAAGAAGTTCAGCAATGGATTCTCAAGTCGGTGGGTCCCTCTCGATGGACCGCCACCTGTCTTCTTCTCCTTGTTCTTTTCTCTTCTTCCCTTTCTTTTTCCGTTTTCTTTGTAAGAAGTTAAGGCGTTACGATTGGCGGTCCTTAACTATTCTCGGTTAAAGAAGCAAAGCTTAAAAGAATAACTGATTTGTAAGCTATATAATGGCCTTTCCACGCCATTCCAAGAGGAGGAAGAACTTGGCGTATTTTCTGAAAGTGTAAATAGATCAGAAAGAAATCAATACAAAAGGGCTTTCCATTCATTGTCTATCTAATCTCTATCTCACAATTTCATGGAGATCATTTGTTTCTAGTTCGTTAGTCTCACTGATTGCATATTTTCAAATATTGCGAGTATAGTGATCTTGTATAACCAAGAAGGAACTTTGTGTCCTTGATTAATGAATCTAAAGAAGGTTATTTACAGAACTTTGTGTCTGGTAATCTCATCTTGTGCAAACGATCTTGTTTTAAATTCACTGCAACTTCGTATACATAAAGGATTATTCTGCTATCTATAATTCTGCATGTTGCTCTTCTGCTCATCCTCGTATTTCCTTTCCTCAGTCCTTTTGTAACTGATGATCCTTGTGGAAAACACTTTCGTAATATCCAAGTTCAACCATAAAATCATGTTTTGTATATTTGTAAATAAGTTCGTTTCTGAATAAGGGAACCTCTCCCATTAAAGAGGAGGGACTTCTTGTCCCCTGACTGTTGCTCTTCTTAAAAGTCCTATTTGACGACCAACAACGTCTGATCCAATAAACACTAATGCTCCACTTGCTTTGAGGCTCCTCTCACTCTTGTATCTAGTGCACCTCCTACCAACATCCTTGATATTGTTATCCAACATGATAATTCCAACATTGATGAATTTGATGAAGAGGTTGATACCATTGAGCTCACTAATGACAAATTGTGTAATCTTAATTTCAATCCTATCGAGATAGATGATTCATATTTCAATGATACTTTCGTTGTTGTTAGCCCTGGTGAATATCAATTCAAAACACCCCTCCTACTAATTCTATGATACTTTATTAGGGGTTTGTCCATACTCTAGACGCGCTTTCACCTTCTTCACAATCTCGCGGGCAATGTGCATTTGCACTTCCTCATTTCACATGCACACTTTTCATGAATAACTCTTATTGACATCTTATTTCATTCGACCCACTTGCTCGATATTTTTACACACACAATGGCTTGAATCAACTTGGATTTACAATCAATGATATCGTACCACTATGCTTAGTCACCCCATATCCATCATGGATGTGTTAGTATTACAATTACCTATAGTCTTCATGTCTTCTATCTAACAGTCTTTGTTGAACGTGCTCCTCGTACTTTCGCTGACACTTGGGAAATATTAGCTTGATTACATTGGGGGCATCTTGGACCCTAATCATACTAGTGTCACATTTCCTATGCCTTTCGGTCATGTTTATATATGCAATGATTCATTCCTTGGTTATTCATAAAATCTAACTCACTGGTACGCACATAGATGTCCACCAACACCTTTCACCAATGAAGAATATGCAATGGGCATGTATAGTCTATGTTGTAATGGCTCTCTATGGGATCAACCACATAATATAGCCTACCAAGTATCAAATGCATCACCATTCATTTTTTACCATGAAAATGATGATCTCTTAGACAATGTTACTTGATCACACTTATCATCATACACTCAGGGGGATCATGCCTATCCCCCTTCTAGTATTATCAATTGTCCTGCATTTCTATTTGTGCACTCAATACTTTGTGTTTAGTCTTTCACATGCATCTAGAACATTTTGATACATTTGTATCATCATTACCCTATGACACACTCTCGTGCTATGGTTCACACTTGACTTTTAGAGCATACTATACACATGAACCTCACACACTCCACATTTTACACATCATGTATTCATGACATCTCTTTCTACGTTGCTCCTATTACACATCATAAACACTGCACACTCTACACATTCATGACACATCCTTTTATATCTACTTTTACACGCTGCACTCATTACCCTATTACACACTCTAGTTCTACGGTTCATACTTGACTACTAAGGGTATTAATTTGAAATGAACCTCATCATGCGCACTCACTCACTACGCTCTATGATTTATCAATCATATATTTCTAGTGCACAATTCAAACCATTTCCCGATGACACACTCTTGTTATGTAATTCATTCTTGACTCACAGGGGTATTTTATAAATCAACTTCATCTCATGCATTCTCATTCACACTCACTCAAGGGGAATGTTTCTCCTATCACACTCACTTTACATTCCATTCCATTCACATGTACAACATAATGTATATCTTGGTCACATTTACTCTTGATTTCTTATGCTTACATGTACACTTTTTTACACATGCTAGATAGATGCATTATATGTCATTATCTCTTTCTATATACACATGCACATTCACTTGCCTTCTATTTGTGATCACAAACTCTAAAATATCCTTACATGTAACATAAATGCTTGGCACCGTACCTCTTACCAATCCCACAATGACTGACTCTTATGGGAAGCTACTTTCATACACATCACAAGTGCGATTGTTTCGATTTATATTACTTCCTATTCTTACTAGCACACCACTCTATTGATATATACACGTCTTGACATAATTTTTATCTTTCTAACATGCTAATGGGTGCTTCATGTGTAACATTTGTTTTTTAGGTCTATTTACCACCATGGTTGTCTCATTTACTTTACTTGCCATTACTTTTCATTGTTTCATTCATTGATTGTGGGCTTTGCCATATGTTTTACTTGTCCACTAATTCTATGCTTTTGGCTACTTCAAACTTGATTATCTTGCGACATCATGAGAGATGTCCCATGTTTAAAACCCTCTTTTGTAGTCTACATTGTCTTCTTTATTTTCTACCTTACATATTGTCTTCTATATGTGTATTTGTCTTTGTTTTCAATAACACATGTTTTCAACCACTTTTCTTGTGTGTGCTTTGGTTTTTACCAAGCACATACCCTTCCCCCTTATAGGGTATCACATAGTTCAACATGTCGGTCCTCCTTTGGTTTGCATTCTCCTAGTGACATCACATGTACTCCATATAAGGAGGGGGCATCAAGGGTTAATCAGTTACCCCATATAATAATTTATAGTGATAGTTCAGTATCAAGCAATACAACACAATATTCAGTCACAAAAACAACCCAAAACTTGACTCGAGTCTTCATCACAACATACAAACCAATGCCCAACACTAATCGGTAGCACCTTGACATCCCTAACCCTTCTTGGGTGCCTATGACTAAGGGGTAGTTACATATTTTTCTTAGTTTGGCACAGTTCATAGCAGTTTACACAACATATTTTACAGGAAAGACACAGGTCCTTCAACACTTGACATGCATGCATTACACCTTCTTTTCTAATTTCACATTGGATTGAACTAGATCAGATTTATACACACCATTTGCAGTGGTGTTTACACTTCAGTAGTCAAAGGTTGAGAATAACACTAGACCTTTCTCCCTACACTTCTTCTTCCGCACTTGGCATGAGATCGCTCAAAAAATTGGTCTTGGCATGAGATCATCCAAAAAAATTCAATCTTCTACAACATATTCAAGATTCTTTCTATCTCTTTCAATCATCACGGATTAGGTGCACATGTTCCTTTTCACATTTTTACATACTTTTTACACACTTTTTACTCGTTTGGATCAAATTTTTCATATATATATATATATTTATACTACTTATGTTCTCTTCTTTTTATCCTTCTTTGTCTTATGGGAAGCAACATCACATCATCCATCATCAAAAAAAAAAAAAATAGGTACAATGCAACATCTACACATACGCTTTCACCCATAGGGTCATCATCATTTTTCACTTCCTCTTCTCTAGCTTCCACACTTCACTTTTTATCACTCCACACTTTTTCTTGTCTCTTCGACACACTTTTCACCATCAATCTACATGGTTATTAGGTATGCATATCTTATCTACTTTATGTTATCAAGCATTCACTCAACAACATAAAGTGGGAGAAAATGTAGACACTAAATCACACACTTTGGGTATATTTCTAGTCTTGATCACATACCACTATTCATATAATTCCTAAGCGAGAAAAGTAATAATTAACCACTATCTTTGGCCTTTTTTCTTGCTTTCAATTTTCCTTCTTGGTCTTATACACCTTCTTTCCTAGTTTGAATTTCAACATTTTAGTTTCTTTGAGTTTGGACACCAACCCTGGCACCCTCTGCCTCTCCGCACTCCAACCTCTTTGTATCTTTCTCTAGTATCTTTTGGGTCCTTTCTAGTTGTTGGGCATATTTATTTCTTAGTAGTTGGAATTTTAGTGGTTAATTACAAAATTCAACCAAGGGAATCATATAAATACAAATCTATGTGATCATAATAAAGGACCAAACACTAAACATATACTACTATCACCTAAAGTTGCATCCAAGAGCATTATAAGATCATTCAAACATCCATTTAGCTCCACACAAGGGACTTCTATTTCTCCATAAACTCATAGGAGGGGAATTTCATTTTTCCATTAATACATCTATCTACATCTTTTACATGTAAGTATTTCTTGTTATTCAAGTTTTTCTAGCACAAGAGCCACATAGGGCACGATTGTACACACACACACACATAACTACATGGATTCTGAAATGTAGTACAATGCCTAGATTGTAATTTCACTCAATTAGGTGACCGAGGTCATTTTGAATCCCCATTTACATATTTTTCTATTTAAAATTTGATGTGTTTTAGGGTTTTGTTGGTGCTCTTTCTTCTTACAACTTTTAGGTGAACAACAATGAAGTACAACAACATATAGGTGATTAAAGGAAACATCCGGTGAACATATTACAACAACACTTGTGAAATTGGTTTTGATGTTCTAAACAGTCATAGGTTCCCAAAGGAGGTCTATAGTGCCCTAGGTTCCCTTGACCCTATCCAGGCACCCCGGTTCGGGAAGATCCTGCAATCACACAATTTTATGAGCTAGGGTGTGACACTTCCCTCCTCTTGTTCATTAGTTCGTCAGCTCGACACAATCCAAGATTATTTGTGAACTAACTAAGTATTTTATCCCTTCATTTGCAACTAGGGTTTCATATTTTTCTAGCTTACTTGCTTGGGTCAAATATGTACTCTAATATTTATATCTGTGATGTTACATAATTAAGATTTTAACATCTATTTATTTCAATATTTTCTTAATTAATGTAGGTTAGAGTTTGGATGTTGTTTTAAAATAGGAATGAAAGGAATATTACAGGTGGGAGGGTTAAGCTTAGCTAGATTGGTGGCCTCCTCACGAGAAACAAATAAAATAAGATCTAAGTCTTGCAGATGTTTAGCAAGATGAGCTTGGAGATCATGAAGGTCTTCATCAGTAAAGGGTGGATAAGTTTTAGCCATGTTAAAAAGATGATAAAATTCCTAGAAGCAAGGTTGGGTTCAAGCGATGGGTTCACCAAATGATTTAATTTAATTTAAATTAAATCTAAGTATTGCAGAGTAATTGATATATAAATGATAAAATATAAAAGTGACAAAAACAAAATAAGATGTAAAGTATGAAACCCTAAACAAGAGAGGGAGATAAAAGAATTTAGATGATTTTCGTGTAATCTGAATTGATATGGACAGAGAGAAGTGATGAACGAGATGTAAACAATATTAGAATTTATCTTTGTAAAATTTGAAATGTAGAACATAGTTAGATATGGGCACTGTAGTAGGATAGACACGCACAGGCACCGATGTCTACTCCTAGGCATTACCGACCCACAGAGGATTGGAGTCTACTTTTTGTTGTGTAGTAAGGGTGTTGCGGTTATTCCTTGTTGATCACTTGATATTCACTCTTGGATCACCAAAATTACCTCTAACCTAAAAATAAGAGTTCACATGCACAAGCCCACAAACCACATTAAACCTAAAAAGGAAAATGTAGAATGGGGAGTTAGACTGACCCCAAAGTCACCATAAGAGTGAACTTATGAAAGAGCACTACAATACATCTCAGAATTCATGTAGTTCTTGTGATTGTGTGTAGAAATTATGCCTTAGGATGCCCTTGTGCATGTTGCACTTGATAGCGGGTTATAGCTAGAATGTAGCATTATAATAAAATGTGTGGATGGAATAGAATGAACTTCCCCTTCATATGTTGTGTATGTAGAAGTAGTGCCTTTAGATTCAAGATTAGGTGGTAAAAGTAATTCTTAGTGCTTGGCCCTTGATTTTGAACACATAACTATGTATTTAGATGATTCCCTTGTTTGAATTTCATAATTAACGACCGAAAGGTCGACCCATAAGTTAAAAAGATTCCCAAAATATAAAAGAGATCTAAAAAGAGTGAGTAAGGTAGAGAAGGGGCAATGGTGCTCGGAGGGGACAAGAGTGCCAGGCATTCTTGCACGTTGTGGTTGGGCGCCGGTGTTTGAAGCCATAAAAGATAAATAAGTAAAGTTTCAATTGAGTTGTAGGGTGTGCAAGACCAAATAGAAATCAAGAGACAAATAAAAGAGGCCAAATATAGTTGTCAACCACTATTTTTCTTTCTTAGAAATCATATAAATGCTAGTATGCTTTTAGGACCTATAAATGTACCCAAGTGCGTGATTTTGTGTCTACATTTGGAAATTTTTAACTAGTTGCCTCAAAATGGCTTAAACATGCAAAAATGATATTTTCATGAGTAAAATCACCTCTACTATTCATTTACCCCATTCTCACACCTTAGTTTTAAACCCAATAAAACCTTCATCAAGCTCAAAACACAAGAAACTTAGATGTTCTTACCTTCTATCAAACTATCTTCATTAACTCTTCACAAATCATGGTTCAAACAAGCCAATTTTCAATGTTTTGGTCATACTTACTTTCTTAAATAAATCTCACCTTGCATATACACCTAAAAATGTTATATCAACCTTTAACTTAAATGAAATCAAGGAAAACCATCAACTTCATTTTAGTAACTCAAACTTCCCTTTAGAGCCCTTAAGAACTAGCCTTTACATGGTTCATGGTTGAAAACTTATGTGCATACCTAGAAAAATCTAAACTTATCTAAGTACCATTTTCCCTCAATATGGTGTGGGGTAAATTTTATGACTCAACTCTTAAACCTCTTCTCTTAATCACCTTTATCTCCTTTCTAGTTGTTCTAGCTCCTACCAATCCTACTTGGAGGGTTTTTCATGCATATATTTCACTAAAAGAGGTTTCAAGACAATCTAAAAGCATATTAGGATACCCATTTGGACATTTCAACCCTTTGAAATTTTTAACATGCCTTCCTTTGTAAAAAGTCCTCCATATCTCGCTTTTAGACCCCAAATAGGCCTCTAAGTGCACCTACAACTCTCTAAAGAGATTGTCATCATTTGTGAGAGATTAAAATATTTTCAAGGAAAAATTACTCTTACATATAAATTAGTGTTGTGTGTAGATAGTTTGTTCAAAATTTTAGACTCTAATACCAAGAATAAGGCCCTCAAAATTCACTTTGTGCATAAACCCTAGTAGGGTTTCCTAGAACCCGAGTAGTTAAAAACCTCTATAAAATTATCCAAACTCAATTTCAAAGCAAAATATATGAGATTTAGATTTGTTTAATTATATCCCATGTTATTTTCTTACTAGTGGAGCTCATTGAATCAATAAATAATGAAAAACACTTGATTCACACCCTTCTGTGACATGTAGGTGATTGTGCTAATCTCCAAGATCTAAAACCTCTACATAGAGCTCCATGCATGCTTAATATTTTTGAATTATAGATTCTTTTCACCCTATTGCCACATGAACATCACACAAAATATGACATACAATTACTTCAAGTTCATACACCATACTCTCCTTGGAGTTTTGTAGTCAAAAAAGGGGTTTCTAGTTTTCAAGTATCAATTATGACAAAAAGAGTAAAGTATTGTACAAGAGGCCTTAGTAATTCTTCCACAAGGTGTCAAACCTCCCCAAAAATGATAAATGTAATAATGATTTGAACACAATACCATGTTTTCATGCCAAAATAACTAAGAAATTTCATCCTTTCTTTCCATAAACAGATTCGGTTGCTATTTGAGTCTTCTTACCTATAATGAAGCATAATATGGGGTTTTACAACATTAAAAAAGATTTTATTATCTAAATCATGCTACAACAATCATTACAGTGATAATTTAATAACAAGGAAGAAAACTACTTCTTAAGATAAAATAACTATCAAATTCCTTCCAAAATAGAGTTCCCTTCATATTAAATTGATCATTTCTTACATAATGTATGCTTATTTCGTCCTTCCATCTTCTTAGTCCTTGAGGAATGAATGTAACCATACCTCCTCTCTCCCCTTTTATCTCTTTCTTACCTATTTTTCATAACACTAGCTAATTCTTGACTCCCATGAATCTTCATATGCCCATACATAACATAATGAGGCATCTTTTGCAAATTTTTAATCACCTATAGACTTAACCTAGCCCCTAGGACCTGTTTAACATGTCCTCATAAAATTCTTAGACCACTTTCCATACTTGACAAACTAGAGCTCCACCTTTATAATCTTGATAAATTTGAATTACAAAAAGGAGGGAAAACTTGTAATTTGAAGTTTTGAATACTTGACTAACTCGGATTTCCTCCATGACTTTGCCACATCTCATTTGACCTCTAAAACTATGAAAGGAGGGTATTTTTCATCTTTGATGTTCTCTTGATGATGCTCCTACATCAGATTTCCTCCATCACTTTGTGCTTGAGTAATATTTCTAAGTAACCTAGTTAATAGGTTTTCCTTATTGTATATTTGGTCGATTATTTTTGTATATTGGAAGAAGGCATAATATATAGATTGTTTTGTACATGGCTGATTATCTTCGTGGCGATGAAATATTAGAGAGATATTGGATAAAAATTACTATATACTTCTATACTTATGTGGATCTAATAAGGCACTTCAATTCCTATAAGAATTTTTGCTTTCTCTTATGTATTGTAATTCTCTTCTTGATAATCTATAAATCTCTCTTGTTCTGTGTCAAGACCTTATTGTAATTGTATTATTTGAGCTTGTAAAGTATGAACATGGTATTCTAGAGCCTTTGTGTTATAAGAAGAAGAATGTGAGACACTATGAGTGTAGTTAGGAGATGTAGGAACCGTAGCGGTCATACAAATAGACATAACACTATAAATAGAGGATTATGTTTGAAATAGGCATCGTAGATGTAATAAAAATAGAAGTATGGACACTAAATGATGGAGGATTGTTATATACTATGTAATATATCATAATATTCTTAAGTTGGTCCTTGGTGGGATAAAAATGATATCAATATTAACAAGATTTTTTTTTCAAGAAATGCACAAAATGTTGTGCCTCATCATCTAATAGACCATGATTTTCAAGTTTGTTATGAGACCTCTCACCTTGTATATTATTAGTGAAAACCATGAAGATGAAATAAGAAAAAAATTGGCATATGTCACACCCTCGCAATTATTTTGTTTTCAAATCACTATGATTGATAATTAATGACTTAATTAGTAATAAAAGTTGGTTTCATAATTATACCTATATTATTGTATATACAAATATGTACATATATGTATATGTGAAATCATATACATATACATATATAGATGCATATATAAGCATATAAGTATATGCAAGTAACTATTTTCGTTGTATGATTGTTTTGTTTGAATAACCATTTTTGGTTGCATAGTTGTGTGGTGTTGATTTGTTTAATCACCACTCCTCAAGTTATCATTATTATATGTTAATGATTCGAGAAGGTAATCATAATTGATTTCATATTTTCATTATGGATGAAAAAATGCATCATTGATAAATAAAGAACGTTATGGAAAATGATGCAATGTAAATTTGGTTATATTATCAATATTTCATATTAAAATAAGTAGTTCTATATATGGCCATTAATGACAACCAAATAAGATTAGGTGAACTATTCTTATTGAATGCTAAACTTATGTAAATGAGACTAAGACTAAAACTAACTATGAAATTATTGTATCATTTAATCATGAGACTTGATTAAGTTGTTTTATATTAATTAACAACACTAAGTTAGGATAACATGATGAGAGTTACTAATTCAAGATAGTAACTCAATAAGCTACTAGACTCTCTATTAGGGATGGAATGTCTTACTTTGTTACGAAATAACCTAATATAAGACCAAATTATCTACTTAATTAAAATGGATAGCTAAAAAAATGTAAACAAAGAGTAGTCACTGTGTCTTATTATCCTTTTGATGGTATCATACTCATACCTCTTGGAATGGCTACGAGAAGGGTAGTGAGGACATCATGCCGAAAGTCATTATATGATCACTATCTTTCCCATAGGGATCTAAGGTGGTATTAATAAGGTTACTTTACTAGAAGGGTGAGTCATGACCCTATTGCTTCAAACTGAAACTTAATTTCTTAATCAATGGAAAATAATCTTGATAACTATATTGAGACGGTTGTGGGGTGAGAGAGAAACAAGGTTTCATAGGCTAGTGTGTAGTCTCAAAATTGGCTTGCTAGCATAATGCTAGATAACTATGGCCATAGTAATGTAAATGACTGATTGCATTATCTATTTACCATTTCTTCTAATCAATGGTGTCTTCAACAGAGAAAAGTACTTGAATACTTTACTGGTTGGCACTAAGGGCATGCACATGTTCTCTTAACATATAAAAAGGTTTATCCAAATGTAACACCCATGTTATGATTCATCCAAAATAAGGGAATTTTTCAAATTTTAAAAAATCCTTAAGTTCCTTTTATGCTGAATTGAATGTCATTATTACTTAGCTCAAGACTAAATAATACAACATTGTTTGATTTTCCAAAATCTATATTGATAACATACATTAACCATGTGCAATCAGTAAGGGTCCTTTAGATCTTCCCAAATCTCCCTTATACACTCTATTCGAGTGTATATGCAAAAAGTACTTACCTCAAACTCAAGACACCTGTTGATTGGAAGAAATGGTGAAAAGATAATGCAATCAATCATTTACATTACTATGACCATAATTATTTGGCATTACACTAGCAAGCCAATTTTGAGACTACACACTAGCCTATGAAATTTGTCTTCCCTTCACCACACAACCTGTCTCAATATAGTTATCAAGATTCTTTTCCGTTGATTAAGAAATTACGTTTCAGTTAATAAAAAATGGTGAGAGTAGGAACAACTATAAAAATAGTCCCTAGTGAGGAAAAAAAGGGATCTACATTGTGATAAACTTACACAAGGACATCTAGACACTAATATAAGTCAAGTTGGCATAGTTGTGAGAGAAAGGAAATAATAATGGGTAGAAAAACACAAAGAGGAAGATCAAGAACAATATATAGTCCATCTAAGTAAAAGAAATGTTGAGAACAAGAAGGATAAGTGTTGTATAAAGATAAAGACCATAGTGAATCTGGAAGAAGCAAATAAAGGAACAATTGTGAAGTCAATTTTTTCCTTGAAAAGGATGATCTCAATCATAAATTTTTTATATGAGAAGGTCTAAGGATTGATATGGGACATGTTGACATGATGGTAAATACAAGAGAGAAAGCAACAAACAAGGAAAGGCATATTGTAACTAGTTTATAGTCCATTTAGGCAAGATAAATCATGAGCACACCAAGGTAAAGTGTTAAGTAAAGAAAGAAGACATGATGAATCATGAAGAAGGGATTGTATTTTTATTGTATTCCTTATTCATGTAGGTACAAAAGATTTGGAGATGAAGATTGAAGACAAGAAGACAAGATGCATTCTTGAAACAAATGCAAGAGTGAAGAAAAAACCATGGGACCTAGGAGGATATGGAGCAAGACAATTTAGTTGGAGTGAAGAAGCAAGGTCAAGAGTATACAAGGAAACTAAATATTCACTTGGATGAGCAATTATATAGATATAAAAAATAGGAGGACATGGATTCTTTTCAAAACCTTGGGAGTATGATGTAGGAGCATCACCTAGAGTGCTCATTTTCCAAAAAAATTCATCACAAGCATGTTTAGAGGATAATTATAGATTAGTTGGTGTGTTTGGGAAGCCTTGGAAGAGCACCAAATTTGAATTTAGCTTTGATCTTCATTTTCCCAAAAAATAGGAATTTGAAATTTTAAACTATGAAAAATAAGTTGGTGGCCTTGTGAGAATGTGTAAGGGATATTAATGGTTACATTAGGCTAAGTGTGTGTTAATGTTCATGTGTTTAGAAACTCCTTAGGGTGTCAAATTGTTAGAAAAATCTTAAAAAGTTAGAATTGCATCATTTTCTAAGGTTTTGTTAATAAGGATATGCATAAATTAGTTAGGTTTTGGATATATATGAGAAAAAGAGATAAGAGCTCAAACTAGGGAATTAGTTAGAGGGATTGACACAAGCTCAGTGAAAGAATGTATGGAGGAAGAAACTTGAATAAAAGATAAAGAAGTTTGAACTCTATTTTAGATCCTATTTTGACTATTTTTCCTTGAAAAAGTTTACTATTCATTGACTTCTTCTATTATCAAGTTTGTGATTGTTGTAGAGTATTTATTATATGAGAGTGTGATTTTTATATTGGAAGACCTCCATATGATGTTTCATTGCAGAGTAGATAAATTAAACTAGAAATTGTATGGACTCATGAAAGAAGAGTTTGTTGAACTTCTAAGTATTTTGGTTTGATATTTTTAGAAATATCTTGAGGAATCAATGTGGAACTCATATGTGGCCAACCTCAGAAGATGTGAGAATTATATTTGAGGCTTCATAAATATATTTGAGCATTTAAACTTTGTTATTATAATGGTTACTTCTTTGAAGTGGAACTCTTTTTCCTACAGGCATGTCAAGGTATGAACTAAGTTTATTTCAAGGATACATTTTTATTTTGAAAACACTGTTAGAATAAGAATGTGGAAGAACCTTGGATAGAACTCATAAAGAAATTTCAAGTCTCAAAACAATTTCTTTGCATTTTATAGCATTTAGAAGCTCCTCGAGTCCACAAAACCCTAGCTAGGGTTTGGGATCATTTTGTTGTTTGAAGGCCTTAAACCTTGATTTGAAGATTATTATTCATAATCTATCATCTTAAGAGGTTATATTTTGATAATAATGAAGTTTCAAGTTTTAATATGCATGAATGTGTGATATTTTTTTGACATTCCTGTGCTTTTAGAGCCGAATGCCTAGCTACCAATGTACATCCACGAGACCTAATTGGAGGAATCATAATAACAGAAAAGGAGTTTTTACTTAGAGTTATACATTGAATTTTTTTGCCCAATAGAACATGAAAATGGGTATCTAAGAATGTCTTAATTTTGGTTTAAAAATAAGTATAACAAAGTTTATGCTTGAAAATCACTTAGTACATGGCTACTAAGAGGTTGGTTAACTTGAGAAGAAGAAGGTAATGGAAAAGTGACTTGTCTAATGTGTTGGAGAATAATATTTAGTATAAAGATCAAGGTTCCTAATGGGTACCCAAATCAAGTTTCAGTTTGGCCTAGGGATTTATGAGGTGCTCCCAACCAATTTCAACCATCAACTTTGTTCTTGAGAAGCCTGCAGACGATAATTTTGGAAAGGTAAATGAATTTGAGGTTTTTCTTTGATTTTGATCATTGTGAAGGCTATCATAACATTGAATTGAACTTATAAACAACTTAAATTGGTAGTAGGTGTTAAATAAGACTAAAAAGACCAATTTTTCATGTTATAGCCTATCTAAGCTTGATAAGTTGAGTGATTTTTTAGGGTATAAGGACAATTTTGGAATTACTTGTTGGTACTAAATTATCGATTGCGTTGGTTTCATATTGAGCTTTGCATCAACACTAGTATCTAAATTAGGTACTAGTGTCCTAGTGATGGGTGTATATTTAGTTTTTAGTGTCGATAATGATGCCTTCACTTCGCTTTGTGTCGCATCCACATTGTTGTAGGTTTCTCCATTTACATATGCACTACCGTAAAAAAACCCTAACTACCTACAAAAGACTCAAGCACACATTACATTAACTAATATATGTAAGTTCTTGAGTCAAAGTAACCTCGATGGTCACCCTAATGTGATTATTACTAAGTGTTACACTACATTTCAAACTCTATGTAGTTTTGGTGTGTGTGTGATAGAAATCGTGTCCCTTGAAACTAGGTTGCCCTTGTGCAAGTTGTACCAAGATAACGAGCTATAACTACTTTTCCCCCAAGATAATGTGTGTCATGAAATTTAGAAATTTCCCTTCCTATGTAGTGAATAATGTAGCCCAAAATTCAGTCCTTAAATTTGTTCATTTTTTCCCAAGTAATAGATAGAAAATAATAACCTAGTGCCCTTAGAATAGTTAGTAGGTTATGTATATATGTGAATCCTTTGTTTAAATTTTGACACTTAGTGACACCAAATGCCGACCCCAAATATGAAATAAGAATTAGAAGAGATTCAAAATCAGGCGCCAAGTGGTAATTTAAAATATAAGCAAGCGTGGACAAAAGCGTCAGGAAGGGACAATAATGATGGGCATTATTGTCCTTCCCTGAACTACTATCCCTAAGACATAGAAAAATAAATTAGATAACAAGCAACGATAGGGATGCATGTGACACAACCAAAAGCATACATCTAAAAAACATAAGACAAATTCACAATCAAAATCAATTGAAATCAATACAAGGACTAATAGAGGTATCACCAAGTGTCTAAATCTCCACACTTAGGAATCACACATATATAACATCCTCATTTTAAGACTTCAATACAAGGGATTTTTTTATAATAATGTTTCACTATTCTAAATTCACATAATTTAGAACCAACATTATCTTAGTCAATCCATCCTACAACAGTAAACCATATGCAACTGTTATGAGTTAGATTTAAACCGATCCCTCATATCTAATTTATTCAAATGTGTACACAAAGTATACTTGTGGTTCCCTTAATTAATCAGGGTCATTCAAGTGTTAATCTCTAAAGTGCATATCTGGGTATCTATTACAGATAACCCATCAAATATCTTACATCTTTAGTCTAGGTGAAATCAAGACAATGTAATCAACAACTTGTGTTACTTTGGCCAAAGTTTCAAGACATGTTTGCCATGCTTATATTCATAGATGGCATAATCGTCAAAAGAAATATGTCTTTCACCACACTCAAAATTGTTGTCTAGATTAGGACTAATTTGATTTGCATCAATCACTTCTAAGGTCTCATGGCTAGGTACTAATTAGAGATAATATGCATAGGCTAGTGCTGATAAGTCAACTTAGGGTGACTAAGGGAAATGAAGCATATCCGAATTGACTTATGTCACTTTGGTCTCACTTCCCTTCCCATATTCATCATAAGATGACATTGATACTAGGCCATACCTTCATCTCAAATTGGTATCTATCATTTACTTGGATCCAAGTTTTATGAAAGTTGTGTTTAGGGGAGCTAGGTGGATTATCACACCATAGTAGTTGTTCTATAGTAACCAATTAATGACTTATGTCATTAAATGGGTGTCAGGCAACAATGAATATGTTGTGATGACCCGATTGAGTTCCGTTAAATGGAACATCATATCTTAACATGTTTCATTAGCTGACTAATTCCTGGCTTGTTAATCTCACGTTGGTTACTCTCATCGATAGGTGCCATATCTAAAGATCTACGAGGGTTAGAAATGACTTTCCTTTGAGTAAGGATAGAAAAACATCATTTAATTAAGTTCAGGTTGTAGATTTAAATTTTTGTAACACATTATCATGAAAAATTACCTTAATCCTTGATTAGGTATAGTGGGTAGGTGTAATTTTTTTCTCTTTAGTTTTATTAATGTAGTTAAAAAATCACAAATTATTATTTATACACACATGTGCCCTTAGGAATAATCATGATTATACATAACTATCATGCTTATGTATGTTTTCATACTTAGGAAGTAAACATATTAAGCTTAAGCATTCTGCACATAGCTTAATGTAGTTAATGTGTTTTTAAACATCCATCAATTTTCCTTAAATAGATAATGTAGTTATATCTGAATTAAACATCACTTTTCATATAACTACATAATGTTCCTTAAGTTTATTAGTTGTTGTTTTATTAATAAAACAATCATCTAGATAATGAATTCAACCTCATTATGTCATCTTTATAAATGCTAAGTATAACTTACATTCACTTAATATATTTACAACATAATATGTATAAATCATTTCAGTCATAGTGTACTTAGATAATAAGCCATACTTCATTCAATTTATAAATGATATTCAATCATATAGGAACATATTTATCTTTCATTAGTTTAGACTCTTCATCTCATATAAGTGCAAAAACTAATGAAAGTTTCCTTTTTAACTTTAAATGATATAATGACCAAGTTCAGAAACATATCAATTATCTACTTCAAGAAGTACATAAGACAATGATAATATAAAGGAAATTTCTTTATTCAATTCCAAAACTAAATATCAAAACTTGCTTAAGATAACTTGAATCAACAACTTCTCTTTTGTAATAGATACAATAAATGGGCCATTATCCTTTCCTAATTCCAAAAACATAAGTACATCAAGTAATGAATAATAAAATTAGTTATACAAATCATCTTTCTTCAATCAATAGAAAAAATGCAAACTTCTAAACTTCATCCTTCTTTCACCTTTCACAAAGTCCATCTGCAAGATTGTTAGCATTTGTCAGTTCATACGAATTGGCATGATAAGATCTAAATCTTCAAAACAACATGCTCTATCTAATAATTTCATAAAAGGAATGCCACTTTTAAATGAAATTACTTTAAGGTTCAGAAAGGAACACACATATTTTGGAACATTCGAAAAAACATTGAATCAATACAAACACCAACATAATGAATACATAGTAACCTAAGTACTTCATACAAGTAGGTTCCATACCAAACATTAACTTATATTGAATATAAGCTAATCAATATCAACTTGATCAAACAATCATTTCCTAACTGTATATATAATGGTTACTATTACAATCAAGTATAACCTATATAACTATAAACTGATTAAACTATCAAGTTAAATCTAATCAAATTTAACTTGATTATATAGCCATGTGTATTTCATACGAACAATACCTTAATATTGGCTTGTTCACCATTCAATATAAATTATACATCCAATAAATTATTTAATATTTTAGAAAGTTATTAAAACTATAATTTTTTAAATCATATCGTAGGGTCTATACGACCGATTAGGCTACTCATTATAAAACCCATACATGGCTCACTAACTATGATACTACAAGTTAGTACTCCCGATATTTCAAGGATAAATTCATGGGCCTAAAAATCATGGCTAAGTGCCAAAGGGTAAGAAGAAGAGTGTGCAAGGAAAAGCACACATGGAATGGGTTTAAGAAGGGTTTATGAGGAACCGGGGTGCACACACAAGGCATGCTAGAGGATATAAGGACTTAGCCATTTTTAGCATTCCAAGAGGCACTTGAGGAGAAACGTGACTCGATTAGGCATCTTGAGTGGATAAGGTGCCACCTGAGACTTGGTGGTCAAGGAAAGAGTATTCCATGCATGGACTATTATTAGGAAGACATCATTGCAGAAAGTGGAGAGCTCAGATCAAAACAAACATGCTCCATTGGAGGACCACATGGACACTTGGCAAGCATTTGCTCTGAAAGGAAGGCATCACGGTGGGTGCTAAGCCTATTTATAGAGATGTTCTAGAGAAAAAGAAGAGACATAGATAGACAGATATAAAGAGATGATCTTGAGGCGCAAGATAAGACCAAGATAGAGAGGATGGAAAGAAAAGCTAAAAAATATTAGGAGGTTCTAGGAGATGGGGTTCTCATTAGAGGATTGTAGGAATGCTATCATTTCTGAGGGATGGGTCTACAAAAATTTTGTAATAAGGGAAGCATAGCTAGGACTTCTGATACATGAGTTAGATCCCTGTCTTGATACATTTGGTCTGTTATGACCCTTTTGAATGTAATGTGGTTACTGAAACTGTGATCAATATGAATATATGATATATTATGAATATCTGTTCATGGGTGTAAACCCTAGTGTCTTTTCTTCATGTTATGAAACAGATTTGTTCTTTGTATGATGTTTCTCTTGTTATTTGAATGGGTATATAGATGTAATAGCTCATCATATGCTTTCAAAATGAATGCATGAAAATTTACTTTTCTACATCTAATCTTCTATCAATGATAATATCTTCTCACAATGCTCACATAAAGGAGGGGCTTGGCACCCGTGCATGCCTCGGGTGAGTTCCTAGCACCCGCTAGGTGATAGGTCGACACACATGAGATTAAAGTGTTGTATTAAGGGTACATAAAAATGAATACATCTTGGTTCCATTGCCGGGACCTCTTTTCAAAGTTTTGTGAGAATGATGCGTGATGACATAGCACTTGACCTTGGAAAGTGTCGAAGCATGGTTTAAGAGCACGAAGGATGATTTTTCTCAAATATTTAGTACTAGACTTGGTTTATGCACACAAATGGGTAGAAGAACACCTATATCATGAGTTATATGAGACCTTCTTTTTTGTTTTCCAATAGATTTGTATGAATGGATCTCAACATATGCATCTAGATCAAGCCATGGTATTATAAATCTCGTGTGGACCCAGATGAATACCAAAGGATACGGGATGCGGATCGACTTGGACACATGTTGTTGATCATTGGTGGAGAAGAGTGTTGACTAGTTATACCATGGAATATGCTATTTCTATGTATTCTTATCCAGAGGTTGTTGAGTTTGAGTTCTTAAGGGATCCTAGAGGATCATTTTTATGCTATCTCATTGGCTATGAAGATCTTGATCATTACACTAAGTTTGGAAGCATTTCCTATGGCCGACTAAGCTTTTCTTTGAGCACTTGGGGTGAGGAAGCTAGGGTGGAGGAAGATGGTAGACCTTACAACGGAAAAGGAGAGGGAAGAGAGATGACTCAAGTATAGTGAAGCGCGTGAAAGGGAGTTGGCTAGACAACATGAGGTTGTGGGAGTGATGGATCTATGGAGGCAGATGTTATGGGAAGGAATTGAGGTTCACGTAGAGGATGTGGAACCTAAGTAGTCTGTGCTACCCCATCTTGGAAAGCATGGGAGAGAGACCCCTTCAGCTTCTGATGAGAGTTCATCACGTGGAGAAAGGAGAGTCATCGGCGCACATCTAAACCCACTGGTGACCAACCCCTGGTGCTTAGTTTTCCAAATCAAGAAACAAGTATTGCTAACCCAGTTGGTATCGATGGAAGTGACCGATATGCACCTAGGAGATATAACTTCTCATTTGGGAAATCTATGGCTACACAAATAATTCCTATGTTTGGAGGAATGTTTTGGAATGACATTTTGGAAAAGTACAAGTACACAAAAGTTTGGGTATCACATCTAGAAGTGGTGCGGGACACATATCAGTGGTGGTGAAATATCACAAACCATTTGTGTGCACAATTTAGTGGAACATTGGGAACTTAGGCGTGACCACTTTAGGCCCTTACCAGCCACAAGAGGTGGATCTAGTGGAATAGGAGCTAGAGGACTTGGTGGACTAGTGGATCTAGAGGATCTAGAGGATCAGGAGGAATAGGACCTAGGTGGATCTAGTGGATCTGGTGGTGGAGGAAACATCGAAGGAAATCAAGGTTTTGGATCAGGAGGATAAGGGCCTCAACCACCTCAATAAGTATTTTTGAGATGTCTTTGCATCTACCAGATTACAAGGGTGTTGAGGATGTTGCAGATCATGTACACAAGTGTGAGTTGCTATGGCACACAAAGGGGATCACTACCCTAGAATGAAAGGAAAGTCAATTTGCAAAAACGCAGGATGCATGCATAGTTGGTATTGAAAATATGACCCCCATCAGATAGTGGTAGATTACACCTACTACATTGTGAATGCCTTCTTATTTGAATTCCATATCCCTGAGTTTGAATAGAAGAGCATTAACACTTTGAAGGAGATCCAACAAGGAATGAAAGAGAGTGTGTGGGAATATGATGCATGTTTAAAACTCTCTTATCAAAACTATCTTATGATATTCATCCTTCTCAACATGCTTAGTGGTTTGTTGGAGGGTTGATAACACCATTTAGGAGAGTGTTTCACACAAGACTTTCACATACCCACGTGCCTTGGAGGCTTCCCTATATGCTTGAGTTTTGAAGTGTGGATACCGGTGTTATCCCTTTCCTTGAGGCTCAAATTATTGTAATGGCCAAGCAGTTAGAGAAACTATCTATAAACTTGGTGCATGAGACTCGTAGTGGTCTATGGTGCACAGATTGTGAGGTAGAGGGGCATATAAAGGATAATTTTCCCAAAGATCAGGTATGCACATGACGCCAGATAGTAGACTATGAGATTTTCCACGAGGATCATGATGCAAGTAGGTGTCCACTACTGTAGTGTGTGATCCGTAAAAATGTGTCTTACTATTGTAATATTTGCACCTCTACTACTCATGACACCAAGGATTGTAGGTTGATTGACCAGATACATGATGCCATTGATATTGGTGTGTGCCAGACCAACCTTGCAAGTAGTTCCAAGGATGATGGTCATCACTATGAAGGGATGTGATGGATGGAGGGGCACATGGAAGAGGTTTCAAGGAGGATTTTATGGTCATGGTAACCACGGAGGAGGAAGAAGCGAGAGTTCCCACATGGAACTGTTACAACTGTGGGTCTACAGAAGCACTATAAGCGTGAATGTCTTGATCTGTTGCAATGCTTGTGGTGTGGAAAGAAGCATAAGTATGAGGAGTTCCCAAGCTTATTTGAGCATATGAGAAAATGACACCAAAAGACAAAGGTGCTAGGATGGTAAGCATAAAGAAGGCCAACTCACAATGGATGCCAAGAGTGGCACGTGAGTCGACTAGAACATGTACTAGTGATGACGATGTGAGAGAGAGGCTACGTGCACTGGAGATACCAAGGTAGAACACTGTTACAAGAGAAGAAGTGATACATGGAAAGTATCCGGACCTTCTCATCAGAAAGAGGTGTATCAAGAGACCATGGATGTGATTCGGAGCCTACAAGGAGAGATCCAGTGCCTGAAGGAGTAGTCAAGGAAGTTAGAGAAAAGGAAGAGTGTTGAGGCTCCACAAAAGGATCTGGATGAGGTCAAGGAAGTATGCAAAATGTTGAGGCAAGAGAATATCATTCCCTTTCTAGGAGAATGGTTATGGGAGAAGGTACCACACATGTTGAAGAGGAGCATGAGAGGCAGGTTCTACATGCTAACCTTCCTCCCCATAACCTTGACTATGATAAGGAGATTACTTTGAATGTTATTGTGGATGGTTGGCTTCTGAGAAATATTTTGATTGACATGGGTGCATAGAGGTCAATGTTCTCACTCTAGATGCTTGGCATCAAATGGGAAGGCCCCATTACAACCATCTTCAAATGTGTTGTATATGGCTAACAAGAAAAGAAATGCCCATTGGTGTCTTGAAGGATGATGTTATCACTATTCGAGGGGAAATTTCACTTTGGAGACTTTGAAAGTCTTGGCATTAGGCGAGGTGGAAAACTTTCCAAGCATTTCTTGGGTGCCCCTGGTGTTATAAGAACAATGTTTACCTACGGTTCAATAAAGGGTATATAAGTTTTGAGAACAAGGAAGAATGGGTTATCATCCCTTTGATGATGGGAAGTCAACACCCTATACTTGAGCCCTTGGGAGAAGAATTTCTTGACATGATCTATGTGCACTCTATCAGGGACCCTGAGGTAATTCATCCTACAAAAGGAGTTATCCAATTTGAAGATGCTCAATCTATGAGTGATACAACTAGTGTGGCATGTGACAATTGGGTGCATGGACTTATGAGTTAATTGGGTGATAGTTAAGAGGATTGGTGACAAGAGTAACAAAGGTGCACTCAGTCAAGTGCACCTGGGAGGGAAGAAGTTGCCAAGTTACTTCGAGGAGCCAAACCTGATAATTTCTTACAAGAAATGGAGGCTTAGTGGAAAAATGAGGTCGAAAGAAGAGGGATGCTCAACTATAACTTACTCAGGACCACAACATGTTGGTGGGTGACACATCATGATATCCTTCTAGAGTGGTGTGAAGTAAGAATCACATGTTCTCTATTAGGTTTTCTAGAAGCAATGCACCCACTATCATACAAGACTACCATGGGAAAGGAACCCACCTTGTTTCACATCCAAGCATGTGAGAAGGCATGATAGAAGGTGTGGAAGATTTTCCACCTTATTTATGGGTGCATAAGTTGTATTCCACCTTACAAGGCTTTGTGCACGCACATGGTACATTCACTCAAGAGATGTGCCATTAGACAGGAAATTGGTAGGAGTTAACAATTGATCTCATTCAAGCTTTTGAGTATCGAGTACTAAACCATCGGTGGATAAGGTGTTGCAAATTTTAAGTGCCTTATGATGGGAGATAGTGCCATGGTGAAGATAGAATACTGGAGTTATTAGGTGAACTTGGTTTGGAGACACATTTTGATGAGGAAGAATCAGAAGAGATACAACTTGAGCGCACATGCATGGAAAAAAAAAGGAAAATGGTCTATGTGATAGATGGAAAAGAGGTGGAAAGTTTGGATGTTAACCATACTAAAGGTATGTGAAAGTCATGGATAGTGTTGATGAGCGAGCACACACCTACCATGAACCCATGAAAACAAAGAAGGTTAACATTGGTTTAGAGGTAGAACCTAAGGAAGCTATTATTGGGGACTATTGGTCGGAAAAGGAGGTTTCAAAGATCATTGATCTATTAGGAGTTTCAAGACTTATTCCCATGTGGGTACCATGAGCTTAAAGGCATTCACCACTCCTTGGGGAAATGAGGATCAAGTTGAAGGAAGGTGTGCCTAATTTGAAGAGACCTTATCAATGAATCCAATTTTCGTGTCAAAGGTCAAGGAGGAGATAGAAAAATGATCACATCACGCATCATTGAGGTCATTGAGGAATCAGAATGGATAAGTCCATGGTCATAAGCATTAAGAAGGATGGAAGGATAAGGATCTGTGTTGATTACATGGACTTGAATGCAGTATGTGTCATTGACCCTTTTCCAACCCCCTTCACTTGAGGAAATTTTGGAAGGAGTAGCTGGGTGCGAGGTCTATTCCTTCACAAATGGATTCTCAGGGTATCATCAAGTTAGAATTACAAAGGAAGACTAGGAAAGAAAACTTTCACCACTTGAATGGGGAAGATTTTCCTACACGGTCATGCCTTTTGGATTGAAGAATGTGCTTGTTGTGTTCTCACGCATTGTGGTACAAAGCATTTCAAGACTTCATCCATAAGTTTCTTCAAGTCTACCTTGATGACTGGATAATGTATGGACTAGTAAAAGACCATTGTGACAATTTAAGGCTGATGTTTGAAAGATGTCGGCAGTTGAGGATATCCCTCAACATTAAGAAATGTGTTTTTACTACTCCATTTGGAACTCTTCTTGGGGCATATTATATGTAAGGAAGGTTTCTTGTGGATCCCACCAAATTTTCCGTTATTGTGGGATTGGGGAGCCTACCAATCAGAGCATAGTGCATGGATTCCTTGGGCATATGGGGTACTACTAGAAATTTATTAAGGGGTATGCCAAGATCACATATGCATTGGAGGAATTATAAAACACAAGAGTGCATTTCACTGGGGAGAGGCACAATAGATGACATTTGACACATTGAAGGATAGGCTTGTCACTGCACCCATATTATGCTTTCCTTCTTGGGATAAGCCTTTCCATGTGCATGTTGATGCCTCAAGGACAACCATTGAGTAGTACTAACATAACCTAGTGAGGGGATTGTTGATCACCCCTTTGTTTTTCCAAGTAGGAAGTTGACACCAACATAACAAAACTATACTACTACGTGCACGAAGCATTATCAATGATCTACATGTTGCATAAGTTCAGGAAGTATCTACTGGAAACACCATTCATATTCTACATGGACCACATGGAATTGAAGTACTTGGTGAACAAGCCCATTTTACAAGGGTGCATATGCCGTGGGTCCTATTATTTCAAGAATTTGAGTTTTTAGTTGTGGTGAAACCAGGAAAGAGTAATTCAGGACCTAATCATTTATCAAGAATTGACTCAGGGAGGATGTGTAGAGCATTGAGGATACCATGCCAGATGTGCACAACTATTTAGGTTGTGGCATGTGCACCCCTGACTTAGAAGATATTGCAATGTTTCTCAAAATGGGTGTGGTGCCGAAAGGAATGAAGGCTTTGGAGAGAAAGCAGTTAGCTATACATGTCATACCCTACATGTTAATTAGTGGAGATTTATACAAGTTAGGTCATGATGAGGTTCTATGCCAATGCATGTTAGAACATGAGTGTGTTAAATTATGGAGGAAGCACATGGTGGGATTGCAAGAGGACACTATGTAGGAAATGCCACCATGTGGAAGATTCTACTTGTAGGATTTGGTGGGAGAGTATCTACCAGGATTGTATTGAGTTTTGTAAGGCTTGTGACCATTTCCAGCACCTTGGAAAACTTGGAAGGAGGGATGAGATGCCCTTGAGACCAATAGCCAACACAAAACCATTTGAAAAATGGGAAATTGACTTTGTAGGACCAATTTCACCTTCCGTACAAAAGGATTGGTTCACGCTACATCATCACTTGCACTGATTACTTGACAAGATGGGTGGAGGCAACACCTACAAAGGATTACACAACAGTAACAAAAAAACAACTAGATTCTTATGGGAGAACATAATCAATAGGTATGGATGTCCTTTAAGCTTGACTAGTGATAGGGTACACATTTTTGAATGAAATGGTCAGGATTTTGTTGGTAGAGTTTATGGTGGCCCATCACAAGACCACCCCTTATCATCCCTAAGAATGGAACTATTGAGGCATTTAACAAGATACTAAGTCACACGTTGACCAAAATTTGTGATGTTGGAAGACAAGATTGGGATGACAAGGTATCATCCATCCTATGGGCATATAGAAACAACCTACAAGAGGTTGAACAAGGCCACACCATTTCAATTGTTTGGCACAGAGGTTGTTTTACCGGTTGAATTCATGTTACCATCATTGCATATTGCGTGCGCAGGAGGATTAGCTGATGAAAAAGTGCTTGAGGAAAGGATTGATAAGTTAATGTAGCTAGATGAAAGGTGATCACTTGCTAGATGGAGTCAAAAGATGAAAAGGCAAGACAAAAGGCATGGCATGATCGTCATATCAAAAACAAACAATTTGAGGTTGGGAAGATGGTTTTGTTATATGACTCTAAATTTATATGCCATCCTGGGAAGCTGAAATTCCATTGGTTGGGACCATACATCATCTCGTACATCCTTGATTCAGGTGCATGCCAGTTACAAGTGCTAGATGGGATGAGGTTACCAAGACATTTCAATGGGAGTAGGCTGAAGCCCTACTATAAATAAGTCTTCCTTGTGTTTATAAATAAGGCAATATTTCCATTTAGCCTAGGATTTCCCTTAATGCATTTCTTTTCCTTGTGTTTCCTTTCTCGTTGCTTGTTCCTTTCTTTTTGTGTTGTTTTTTGCACCTTGTGCATGGTAACCACTTATTACTTTCAAAAGGTTTTATATATACATGAGAGACCACACATCTATTTTAGTGTGGGGTGGAGTGTGAAGTGAAATAGAAGTTGGTAGTGAAAGTTGTGTTTTAATGGCCCATTAAAAGGATAAAAAGTGCGTAAGGTAGGAGAGCACACATGGAAAAGGTGGAAAAGGAATTTTGGTGTCAAGAAGGCTTTACAAAGACCACGTACAAAGGATGAGAAGTGCAAGAACAACATGAGGTAGGTGAGGGAAAAATCAGGTCAAGGACAGAAGAAGTGCCTTCGACATGCAAACATGCATGTAAGAGTCTTTGGTCAGTAAGGATTTTTGTGCGCCTAAAGGTTGTAGAGATTTTTTGTAGGATTGGGTGTATGGTAAGAGCGCTTAAGATTGATTTAGTGGAAAAATCATGCATTTAATGCTAAGTATGTTGGTAGGTGGCATAACATTTATTACAAGAGATGAGAAAAATCTATAAGTAAAGAAGGTTGGGCACATCATTGTTTACCTTGCTATTACGATATTGAAGAGATCTTGTGAACTAGGGCATCCACAAAGAAATATTTGTGTGAAGGAGAATTGTGAAAATTTGAGTGCGTGACTAGTGTGATTTACAACCAGAGTGGAAGGAGTACATGGGGGCATAGGGAAAGAAGGTTTCAGTAGAGTACGTTGTCTTGTGGAAGGGTTTTCCAAGTTAGGGTTCTGCAACTAGGGCATGGGAATAAAGGATTTTTCATGAAGTTGAGCCACATATTTGAGTAGAGTGAGGAAGAGGAGCAAGGAAGATTTTTTTTTAACTTGACAAGAAAATGGCACCAAGAAGGTAAATCATTTCACCTAAGAAGGGAAAGGGCAAAGGAAAATAAAATGCCACCACTAGTTTCAATGAGGAGGTATGCGGAGATGCAATACCCAGATGGAGTGTTACTTGGAAAGAATGGGTATCCCATGTGAAAGATGGTCATGAGTGACTATAACCATCATACAAGCACCACAAAGAAGGAGATGGCATTAGAACTAGTTCATCCAATGGACAAGAGGACACCAAAAGGGATGCCAATCTATGATGATGAGGTGAAGGTAAAATTGGAGAAGGTTGGGTTGCTACAACTTTATGAGTTTCCCTATTTTGGAAAACTGAGCATCTATACCAATGGTTGATGTCATGTGTGCATGAGGACCACTTCTACTTCACAGGGCCAAGATGCACATAACCCCTCAACTTATCTCTAAGTTTATAGCCTTATCTGAAAGGAGATCTGTTAGATGATGACTTGGAGGATAAAGAGGCCATTAAGGAGACCATGAAGACTTATGACTATAAGAAGGGGTCTCGCTACTTTGACATCCCCGATATCTCTAACCCAGTGATGAGGATGGCCACACTTGGTATCCAAGTTAAATGGACAAGAAAGGTGGACACAAGTCAACAAGGCATAGTTGAATGTGTGCAAAAAAATTTCAAAGGAACTATCTATAACTTGTCCACTTTCATTGTAGATGAAATAATTAATGTTGTGCGTGAAGGAGAGAAGATTATGTTTGGAAATGTCTTCTCACCATCATCTTCTTAGAAATTGGAGTGCCCGATGGGCCAAAGAAATTTTGTATGGGAGTATCTAGATGAAGACCCTTCCCCACGAAGAGATTTGAAAAATACACTTGTGATACCATGATGACCACCCACAAGTGTGCCTTGGAGAAATGGTATAAGAGGATGCACGACACATTTGGGGATGAGTGGAGGATACCCAAACAATTTCCAACGCTAGTACAAGGAGAAGTTGAGTTCACTATCTACCAACATTTCTACATTGGTAGATTCACATTGACAGATGAGACCAAGAGTCCATGGTGTAAACTACCTTTCTCTTTCACCACGCAATACTTTCAAGTAGGGTCAATCACTTTAAGGAGGAAAAATACTAAGGTTCACCTTAGCGAGGTAGACCAGGACCACCATGACCTACGAAGAAATCTTATATACCCTAAGAAGCATGCTTATGTGGAGAAGTATGTCTCCCATGAGGTGCGCATGATAAAACCTATGATACTGCCAATTGTTGGAAGGACCACAACGAGGGTATACCTACACATTAGGCCCAAGTATGAGAAGGGAACTTACTTGGAGAATGATGTCTCCATCCTAAAGACCCCATGGAAGAAAGAAGGCCATGCCAAGGAAGAGGGAGAGAGAAGAGGCACCAGAGAAGAAAGCACCAAGTGTGTAGACAACACAATCTATGGGCATGTAGCAGTCGAGTGTGGAGCCAAACACAACACATATGCTCGGAGGAATAAGTCTCCCATTAAGGAGAAAGAAAAGAGGCACCGAGAGAAGAGGTCCTCCTAGAAGCAAGAAGAGTCACCAAGGAAGGAATCACCTACTGAGAGGAAGAGGAAGAAGAATCCCTAGTTAAGAAGAAGTAGAAGGTAGCGGAGAAGGTAGACTCAAAAGAAATAGAGATCTTGGAGGCCTATAAAGGTGAAAGAGATGATGATGAGCATGAATAAATTTCAGGACCATCCCATGTATGATGTACATGACTCAGAGGAAGAAGAGAGTAAAGAGAAGGATTAGGAGGAAGAAGACACTCAAGGAAAAGGGGAGAGTGAGGAGGTAAATACAAAAGATCAAAGGACCCCAAGCCTCACCAAGGAGCATATATAAGAGGCTGGAAAGAGAGAGAGTAGTAGTGGCATAATAAAGGATTTGGTGAGTAGGAGGTGGAGCACAATGCTTGAAGAAGTGCTTAAGGAGATAGGATAAGAGAGCGTAGGAAAGGAGTATGGGAGCATGAGTGGAGATCCTAGCTTAGCAGTGAGCTTTCCAAAGTAGTGCACACAAGAGAGGAGGAAGAGTGTGGTAGTAGTGGCAAGAGAAAGGGATGAGCTTATATCCATGATCCAAATAAGGTGCTATGCGCATGCCTCTAGAGTACAGTGCCTATAGAAAAACTCCTTGCAATGTATTCATTTGAAGAAGAAGGCACGTACCCTCGAATAAGGAAGATGTTATCTTGGGCATTTGAGTCCCATGTCGATGAGCTTGAGTTCGAAGTCAACCAAGGGGAGCTGATGAAGATGATAGAAAATAAAGGAATAAACCCAATGGTGAATGCTCAACAATTATCAGATGAGCAAAGTTTGTAATGCACTCAACAAGGTATCGATTGAGGTTGAGGCAAGACTTTTTGGGAGGAATGACAAAGTAAGATTCCTAGAGGGGAATTGGAGAAGAAGAATGAGGAGCTCATTGAGAAGAACAAGGATCTAAAGTAGGAAGAGCTGATCAGTGCACAATTAAGGTGCAAACTAAGGGAGGAAAAGGTGAAGGTACGTGAGGTATATAAAAAGATAGAGATGATTACAGATGATATTGTCTTGAAGCATCTAGACTTGACCCCACCATGAACAAAAGTATGAGTCAAACCTTGTAGTGCTTGGAAGACTTAACTCACATCCTCACCATGGAAAGACAACCATTCACTTTAGAATCGATAGAAGAGGCATCATCACACCGAGAAGAAGGAAGAAAGACAAAATATCGGGGATAGTCACTTGATATTCTAAACTCCTTGCTCTGTATACATACCACTAACACGTATATGGTGAGGTGTATATGATAACTACATTGATAGGGACATAGTAGAAAGTATCTAGTTCTTACTACACATGAGGTGATATGAAAGAGTTCTAAAGGAAAAGAAAAAAGGAAACAAGGTAGATTGAGATAAGATCTAGAATGAGGTTGAAAAGAAAATGGAAGCAAATCGAAACCTTGTAGGTTTAATCAAAAATCAGCTCAAGGAGATGTACCCCAGTCACATGAAGGATGGATGCATGCTTGATGACCTTAGCAAACATATGGAAGGGATTGTTGATACATTGAATGCTAAGGGCGATGAAATGATTTTGAATAAGGTGAGTGCTCTAGTGGGCAACCTACTCTAGCAGTGCAGGGGTGAAGTTGATGCTAGGAAAAGATCGAGGCAATAATGAGGAAGGAGTTCCCACTCCTCTTACAAGCAAAATAATTTTCATTCTTCATTCTTCATTCTTCCATTCCTCATTCTTCATTCCTTCATTCTTTATTCAAACTATCCAAGTCCCACCATTCTTTATTCTTTGAAGAGAGAGATGTTTCCGAGGATGGAGAACAAGCTTAGTGTGGGGTGATGTTGGGCCTTAAAATATTGGCTAAGTACCAAAGGGCACGTGATGTGTACAAGACCAATAAAGAAGAAGGAGCATGAGGAAAAGTATGCAGGAAAGGGTTTAAGAAGGGTTTATGAGAAACCAGGGCATGTGCGCAAAGGCAGACAAAGGATCTAAGGACTTAGCCATTTTTAGCATTCCAAGAGGCACTTGAGGAAAAACATGACCCGACTAGGTGTGCTAAGTGGATAAGGTGCTAAGGTGAATATTCCATTGGAATATTCCAAGGAAGACATCATTTTAGAAAGTGGAGAGCTCGGAATAGAATAAGCATGCTCCATTGGAGGACCACATGGACACTTGGCAAGTGATCTTCTCCTGGAGGAAGGCATGGTGGTGGGTGCTAAACCTATTTATAGAGATGCTCGGGTAGAAAGACACTAAATCGATGAAGAGAGATGGGGCATTAGACTAAGAGAGAGGATGGGATGGAAAGAATATCTCTGCAGAATATTAGGAGGTTATAGGAGCTAGGGTTCTCATTAGAGGACTATAGGAATGTTATCATGTCTAAGGGATGGGTCTGTAAAATTTTTGTAATAAGGGAAGCATAGCTAGAACTTTTGATACATGAGTTAGATCTTGTCTTGATATGTTTGGTTTGTTATGACCCTTTTGAGCATAATGTGGTTACTAAAACTATGATCAATATGAATATATATGGCTCTGTTTCTAAATATATCTGGTTCATGGGTGTAAACCCTAGTGTCTTTTCTTCATGTTATGAATTAGATATGTTCTTACATGATGTTTCTCTTGTTATTTTCATGGGTATATAGATGTAATGGCTCATCCTATGATTTTAGAACAGTACATGATCATTTAATTTTCTCATAAAATCTTCTATCAATGGCAATATCTTCTCACAATGCTCACATAAAGGAGGGGCTTGGTGCTTGTGCATGCCTTGGGTGAGCACCCATGCCTTGGGTGATAGGCTAGTACGTATGGGATTAGAGTCTTGTTTTAAGGGCATATAAAAATGACTACATCTTTGTTGCTTATGCTTCGAATTTCTAGCTATGCTTCCTTTATTACAAAAATTTTGCAGACCCATCCCTTAGACATGATAACATTCCTACAATCCTCTCGATGAGAACCCTAGCTCCTAGAATCTCCAAATATTTTACATATATTTGATTTCCATCCCCTATCTTGGTCTAACACCCCATCTCTCACATCATTGACCAAAGTGTCTTCATCTACCCGATCATCTCTATAAATAGGTTTAGTACCCACCGCCATGCCTTCCTCTAAGAATGATCACTTTCCAAGTGTCCATGTGGTCCTCCAATGGAACATGCTTGTTCTGATCTAAGCTCTCCACTTTCTACAATGATGTCTTCCTTAAGAATATTCCATGCGTGGAATATTCTTTCCTTGACCACCAAGTCTCTAGGCTGTCACCTTATCCACTCAAAGATGCCTAATCGGGTCAAGTTTTTCCTCAAGTGCCTCTTAGAATGCTAAAAATGGTTAAGTCCTTAAATCCTCTATCCCGCCGCATACACACCCCGGTTCCTCATAAACCCTTCTTAAACCCTTTCCCTACACACTTTTCATCGAGCACCCTTCTTCTTACTGGGTCCTACGTGTGCACACACCCTTTGAAACTTAGCCAATATTTTGAGGCCCAACATCACCCACACTAAGCTTGTTCTCCATCCTCGGAAACATCTTATCTCTTCAAAAAATAAAGAATGATGAGACTTGGATAGTTTGGAGATTTTTGGGAGGAATGATAGAGTAAGATTCCTAGAGGAAGAACTCGGAGAAGAAGAATGAGGAAATCGTTGAGAAGAGAAAGGATCTAAAGCAAAGAAGATCTGATCAACGCATAATTAAGGTGTGAACTAAGGGAGGAAAAGGTGAAGGTACATGAGGTCTACAAAAATATAGAGATGATTACAGATGCTATTTTATTAAAGCATCTAGACTTGACCCCACCTAAACAAAAGTATGGGTCAACCTTGTAATGCTTGGAAGACTTAACTTACATCCTCACCATGGAAAGAAAACCGCCCACTTTAGAATCGGTAGAAGAGGAATTGACGCATAAGAAGAAGGAAGAAAGACAAAATATCGTGGAGATAATTGCTTGATACTCATCTAACTCTCTTCCACTATACAAACCACCGTGCATATGGATGAGGCCGTATATAATAATTGCATACTGAGAGGGACATAGTATCAAGTATCCTAGTTTCTACACATGATGCGGATCTCAAAGAGTTCCAAGAAAAGAGCAAAGGAAACAAGGAAGAAAAAGATAAGATCCTAGCCAAGGTTGAAAAGAAAATTGAAGTAATCGAAACCTTGTGAGGTTCGTTCAAAATCAGCTTAAGGAGCTGTACCCTAGGTCACATGAAAAATGGATGCAATGGAGGACCTTAACAAGAAGCTAGAAGGGATTGTTGATACAATGAATGCTAAGGGGGATGAACTAACTTTTGAAGAGGTGAGCACTCTAGTAGGCGACCTACTCCAATGCAGACATAGAGTGAAGTTGATGCCTAGGAAATGATTGAGGAAACAAAGAGGAAAGAGTTCCCACTCCTCTTGCACCAATAGCATAATTATTCATTCTTCCATTTCTCATTCTTCATTCCTTCATTATTTATTCAAACTATCTAAGTCCCACCATTCTTTATTATTTGAAGAGACATGATGTTTCCGAGGACGGAGATCAAGATTAGTGTGGGGTGATGTCAGCCTCAAAATATTGGCAAAGTGACAAAGGGTGCATGTGCACACAAGACTTCTAAGAAGAAAGGTGCACAAGGAAAAGTGCACAGAAAATGGTTTAAGAAGGGTTTATAGAGAACCGTAGTGCACACGTAAGGAATGCTAAAAGGATCCAAGGACTTATCTCTTTTTAGCATTCCAAGAGGTACTTGAGGAAAAATGTGACCCAAATAGACATGTTAAGTGGATAAGGTGCCACTGAGACTTGGTGGTCAAGGAAAGAATATTCCACACATAGAATATTATTAGGGAAGAAATCATTACGAAAGTGGAGAGCTTGAATAGAACAAGCATGCTCCATCGAGGACCACATGGAAACTTGGCAAGTGATCTTCTCCTAGAGGAAGGCATGGTGGTGGGTGCTAAACCTATTTATAGAGATACTCTAAAGTAAAAGAAGAGGCACAAATAGACATATATAGAGAGATGATAGAGAGGCGCAATATAGACCAAGATAGAGAGGATGGAAAGAAAAGCTTTTAAGAAATTATTAGGAGGTTCTAGGAGCTAGGGTTTTCATTAGAGGATTATAGGAATGCTATCATGTTTGAGGGATGGGTCTGTAAAATTTTTATAATAAGGGAAGCATAAATAGGATTTCGATACATGAGTTAGATACACTGCCTTGGTACATTTGGTCTATTATGACCCCTTTTAGAATGTAATGTGGTTACTAAAACTATGATCAATATGAATATACGACTCATATGAATATCTTGTTCATGGTGTAAACCCTAGTGTCTTTTCTTCATATTCTAAATCAGATATGTTCTTGTATGATATTTCTCTTGTTATTTGCATGGGTATATAGATATAATAGCTCATCCAATGCTTTCTGAATGAGTGCATGATCATTTACTTTTCTCGCATCTAATCTTCTATCAATGACAATATTTTATCATAATGCTCACATAAAGGAGGGGTTCAATGCTCGTGCATGCTCGAGTGAGTGCCCATCACCCATTGGGTAATAGGTCGACACGCATGGGATTAGAGTGTTGTCAGACATTAAGGGTACATAAAAATGACTATAGATTCCATTAATATGATTATTAACATTAAGTATAGTAATGTATATAATTCGATGGTGATCAATCTACAATCTATATTTTAAACCATTACTAATACATCATGTCGATTCAATGTTATCAATCGAAATTCCCAAACATATATATATATATATATCAAATGTAGATAATGGATAAAATTGACGACATACTTGAGCCTAAGGTTTGATGCATCTCTCGAAATTGCTTAACAGGAGGCCATGAAGAACCCTTAAATTGAGTAACCATAAAGGTAGACAAGTAGAAGTTCAGGTCGGCCATATTGCCTTCTTAGTTAGATTGAACCATCAACTACAGGTGAATAAGAGAATATAAACACACAACCATATATTTATATATCCATAAAGGTGACCCGATTACAAGTCTATTAAACAACATAGCCGCTTTTAAGCACAAGCCATCAACCAAAGGCTTCAACAACAGCTTTCAAAAGTAAAATATCTGGTAAAACTTTATGTTACTCATTCACATGAAAAAATTCATACGCCTACATTGCATATAATTAGTAAAATGAATACCCAGATCAACCCTCAAGAGTGTGCATATCTGAGAGGTGTAAAAATGAATACCTCGCTAAGGGTTTCTATCTAACTATGGTTAAGACAATAAGGCTATGCAACATCAACAATAGTGTATAGTCGATATAAATCAAATCAACTCGATAACTGAAACCTAAGGTAGGAAAGTTCATTAAAAAGGATAAACAATAGGTACCCATAACCTTTTCAGGGATTGAAGGCCATAAAAATAGGTAACCAATACCTGGACCCATTATCACTTATCAAACAAGCTTCCAGGTAGTCCAATGTTTAAGCAAGTACAAGTACCAACCAACTTAAACAACATGCTTCCCTAAACGTCCCAAATCAAGTACGGGTTCTACACTGGTATGACCATAACATAATATCAAGGATTCAATCAATAAAGATAACCCATAATCTGATATTATTATGCCATCATTTTACAATCATACAATACAATCCACATCGTGAAAATGAAGAAAATACAGAAGATAACCCAGATTCAAATCATTTAAACAAAACCCAAAACCTTAAAATGATTTCCATTTGAAAGCAGATTTCTTTTCATGAAAGCATTATTTAGAGAAAAATATTTTAAAGAGTTAGAGCCTATCATGCTTGATAGATATCCTTCTACTTCCTTCTCCAAGCTTGGTGAGTTCTTCTTTGCAAACTTGAACACCAATCGATTCCACAGCATGCATGATGAAACAATTTCTACAAAACCATCTAACCCTTCCATTCTCCATTCACTTC